>VXBB01003834.1:167517-259592 GCA_013399915.1 Illadopsis cleaveri
ATCATGTTAGCTAATAAAGTTTATTTTAAAGTAGTCTTAATTCTGTAATGTACCTTCTGTAAACTTTTGTTCTCTTGCCCAGTCTTTCCTCAATACAGCTGCTGCTATTACACAAGTTAGGAAGAAAAAGTCTCCTTTAGATTTTCAATCTCAAAGACAAAACAAATCAATTCTAGTTTTTCAGGAGATGAAACCACTGATGCAGAAGGTCATTAAATACTGTCTGCTTTTCAGTGGCACTGGAGCCCAGAATAAAGGATCTTACAAAATAACAATCACTGAGATTGAGAAGATGAAGAGAAAGGAAAAGTTTCTACTCAGGAGGGAACACTGAATATATTTACAAAAGGGACATCCTCTTTATTAATCCCATATTACTGATTATATCCACTGAGTATCTAGGTGCTATGCCAGTGATGCAAAGCCTTACACAATATAGGAATTTATGACCCAAAATTCCAAAGCAAAATTAATCTTTGCTGCCAGCTGTCCTCCACTAACATCACTATGTACCTGTAGCTTAATTTCAAATTTAAAAAACCCTTAACAAACAAACTGATATTTTTATTTCAACTGATTCAGTCATGTTTCTTTCTGATATCTTATGCTATGGAATCTTTATCACAATAACAACCACGAAAACATATTCAAAATACCAATATTCACGTAAGTTACTATGTCAAATGGAAGCAACAAATGTATTGCATAGATGAAACCCAAAAGCAATGTTAAACAAAAGAGCAGGAAATCTGAAATTGGCATCTATGATTTAGGCCTGACACTGGACCACGATCTGCAAAGGTTGCACATAGCAATTTAGACATAAATTCTTTCTGCATCATTTGGAAAGCCTTATCAGCATAGCTTAGTCTTATTAGCCTTATTAGCATCCCTTAGTCTTGTTGGGTTCTTCATAACACCCCTGAATTTTTATTTCCCTGATCAAAACCGCTTGTGTGAATATATTAGATATTCATCACAATTTTAAGACAGACCTAAAAATAGCAGTTTGGTTTATCTTCCCTTTTTTGCTAATTTTCTTTCTCTACCTCTTCTCTTGCCTTTTATCCTTTATTTGCCTTTTGCTTAGCAAATATTGGGTTTATCCAGACAAGACCATTTTTCACTGAGCCTGTGACCAATGAGGCAGTCGAGCATTGACCTAAACAGTATGACGTTCGTTCAAGTTTGTCAGGTCACAAAATTCCTGTAAGACTTTTTAGCTGAACCCATGTTTCTGCAGAGGCAGTACAACAGCAAAAGGCAATGAAAAACAAACAAAAAAGATTTTTTTTTTTTCACTTTTATTATTGGTTTCCTCTCCTTTTTCCTGCATAAAAGGAACACATAAAAGAAGTAGGCTTGACTTCAGTAATAGCTCTGGCCCTTCTCAAATAACTGTCTCTATTAACTCTCACTTAGGTTACCATCCCTACAAGGAACATTTTTTATTATCTCAAAATACATTGTGTCTGTTGTTGTTAGAAACAGAAATTACTTTTTTCTCCTTCATCTTTGAATTCATTTAAAAGACCTGCAATCATGCACTGCCCTTGGGATTAAACTGGCTGCTGTACATTTCAAACTGCAAGCCCTGCTTAGCTGGCCAGTGGCATAGGCTACCTGCAATTGTCTTGATCTGTATTTGTACTCAGTTTTTCTCCCTCCAAAACAATGCTGTTTCTCTAATGCAACATTGTGTAAATTATTTTTCAACATTTACACATTTAAACTGGGTAACCTACTTTATTTTCCTAAACTCACCATATTCCACAGACTGAAAGCAGAAATGGATATCCCAATATCAAGTTATTTTACATAAATTCTTTAGCAGGCTCATTAGTCAATACACACATTCACTTCCAAAGTTCATGGAAATTAATGTGAGTGAACTGATTCTGATTCTAAGATGTGGAACTAATAATAAAGAGTATTACCCAAACTACAGTTGTTAATGGAACTGTAATTAGGATTTAAACAATCAGAGTTACTATCTAATTTCAACAGTCATCTTTTTAGGGTCATGTTAATTAGGAGAACATTATAAAGTAAGCAGTACCATATGCTTTCAGTGAAAAATTATTTTGTGAATTTATCTTGCCTTCAGTGTATTACACACAATGCTGAAAAGCAGCCTCTCTAAAGCAACTTGCTTGCTATCAAAAGTTATGTAATATTTTAAGCTTTTTAAAACATAAAGAAGAATTTTCACAGGCTCAGTATTTAATCAGTGTTGAAATCTTGAAAGTTATCCCTGCATGAAAATGTAGCCTGCCTCAGTCACTCTAAAACAGAGCCCTGCCCAGAGCACAGCTGTCCCTATTTGGGTTCCTGTGCAAGCTCCGTGTGAGTGCATCCAGGGACTGCCCCACACTGCTTGCTCTGGGGTTGGGGACATGTCCCAGGTCACACATGGCACTACAGCTCTAACCTGGCCAGGGTGCCAGGCCTGGCCATAGCCCCTCAATGCCCACTGGCCCAGCCTGCAGCATAGCCTGCACACACCTGTGTTGTGAGAAAGGCTGGGGCATGCCCTGCCAAAGTCCAGGTAAATGGCAGCCACTGCTCTCTGTCTGCCCACAAACCAAGTCATTTCACACCAGGGAAGGTGGCGGGGCAGGAGCTACTCTTGATAAACGCACGCTGACTGTGCACAATCACCTCTTCTCTTCCAAGTGTCCAGAAATTCTGTTGTGAGAGGACCCAGCTTATGATTTGACCTGGGACAGACCCTGGAAGGAGTTACCTTCTGCTACCTTGGGACAACAGCACTGAGGCCACACTTTGCCTAGGAGATAATTTAATACAATACATATTAGGTATAATATAAATATAATATAGCTGAACATGGCCTGTCCAGCATTGAAATCAGATTCAAAACTCACAAAGGCTGAAGTTCACTTTTGGATTAAGTGAGTGCTCAAGCCATTTGTGAACTACTGCATTAGCTGCTACTGTGAAAGCTGCTACTGCATTAAAGTGACAGGACATCTCTATTACCTGCTACAGCTATATTAAATATTTTTGTTAGCTGAATGACAAAATTTTGGTTCTTGTAACTTTAATCAGTGTGACAAGTATATAAAATTTAAATTGACTGTATTATGATAAAGTCCTTTGGAACAGCTGAAAGCAAAATGCAAATCTGTCATCCAAGACAATTAGGAAACATTTCTCTTATTCTAACTACCTATGTGTATTTTGCATAAAAGTCACATGAAGATCACCTGTAATTCTACAATATCAACATCCATAAAATGACAACATCTTCCATCATCAACTGTTTGTTATAATGGAAACAGAATCCCTGAAATACAATGTTCTGGAAGGATAAATTACTTTCACTTTGAAAATAAATGTCCCTGCTTCACCTCAATGTTTATTTCCTATGAGTGCCGAGGGATGTTGAGAAGTTCATCCAGCAGTGGGAGGACATTATCCCATTACAGTATTCTGTTCTGATATTCTCTCTAAAATAATCCAAGATGTATTATCAACATCCCTAATCTACAAAGCTTCATCTTCCAGTATGTATGCTGTGTTCACTGGGATCAGTCCTGGAAGATACTCACATGATGGAGGCTCTTAGAGAACCTTGAAAAGGATTTCACTATTTTGTGACCTTCTGTCCTTAGCTGGGAGACACTAAGACACTAACTCAGCCCAGCAGGGAATCTGAATAGTTTATTTAAAAAACGATCTGGTTTTACACGCTTTTCCAAGGCACAGTATTTCCTTACATGGTATTTCTCCCTACGTGACTTATCTCATGTTGCCACGTCAGCAACACATGTTCTAAATGTCCTTCTATGGGGTGATCACGTCCTGTTCACCCATCTGGCAGCTTCCAGCATGTTCCTCTGCCACGTGACACCTCCTGGCCACAACATCAGGGAGAGACAAGCTGCTCCAAGCTGCCATGAGCTTCTCTGCGCTGCCATTGCACCTCTCCATGCCGCCATGGGCCTCTGCAGGCGCGTCCCACAGTCCACAGCTCAACGCCATCCCATCTCCTCACACTTCGCCAACATCAAATGTGTGAAAAGAAAAAAAAAAAAAGGACAAAGTTCTGTTTTTAATGTTTGGTTCAAATAAGGGCCAACAGCAAATTTTTAATCAGTTTAGTAAATTTGATTTTTGAAGGCTTATGATTGTGCCCACTTTAAGGTTATGAATATAAAAATTTATTTATTATTTTTAGTGATTTTAGTTATTTCAACTCAGAAAACCATTCTGTGAACTTAAAATTGCACTCCCACCTGCAGAGATATGAGCAGAAGTGCAAGCCTTTTGTAGAATGAAACATTTAGCTGAATGCTTTCCTCTGATACAGAATATAATGAAGCCCAGCATACTGAAAGTATGCTCAGGGTGTACAATAACCTCAGCATTTCAGCTTCAAGAAAGGCCTCTGATCTTGCCTTTCATACCTGTCACTTTGAGATCCTGAGAAATTGGCCTAAACATTCTTCTAAACCCACCTATTCAGACTGGCTGCAGGATCAAGGTCACATAGATACAACTGACAGAAAAAAAAAACAACATCTTTTTTCCACCAGATACTACAAGAAAAATATGCTACATCTCCTTGAAGGAAGTCTGTCGATTCTGTTATAGAGCTTATTATCAAATAGAATCAGGAATAAAAGTGGATGTTTTTTGTCACACAAAGGACATGGCAGCAAGGTGTGCACTGCCTTTTCATGTTTTCCTTATCATAGAAGCCATGCAGATTTATTTATTTATTTATGCAGAACTTGAAAACAGTAAACACAAATTAGGGTCCCAACTAAGTCACTACTAAAATGAAGATATGGGAGTCGATATCTACTTAGAAACATACTGTCTTAGTTTGGGAAGACAGGTATCTGCGAGGCAAAGTTGCAGCCTCCCTTGGAACGGAGAATGTAAACCACCCCCCACCCCCTTTTCCAATTATAAATTTGCAGTTAGAGGCTTTCAGGCAAAGATTTNCCCCCAACACATACAAATCAAATACTAACAGATTATACTAAGAACAATATCTTCATCTCCCACTGTTTTGAACTTCAGAGAATTTTCCCTATTCTTTTCTGCATTATAAATTTTACTTTTCCATATCCATTATCATGCAAGTGTAGAATAGGCGTCTTCTCTCTTCAGGTTGAGTTGAAAACAATTTCTCCAACCCACTTTGAGCCTTTTTTCTCTGATTTGTCGTACTTAGGGGTTGAAGCTTCCTTATTTTAAAAATTTGGTTGTTAAAGCATTCCACAATACACCTACGACAGTGAAGATTTTATTTTGAAGGTTTAACTAACATTCACCAGCAGTTGCTACACCAGTGGTGTTTCAGTCTCTAGATGCTTCCAATCACTTATTTTAATAAATTTTGAATACAGTCAACCTGGACATAATTTCCAATTAAAAATAAAATAGTAATGTAAATTTCATATTTACATAAGACCAGCGGGGGAAAAAACAAAACAGAAAAACCAGAATAAAACCAGGAAAGATGCTGCCACTGAAAGCAATATCAAGCTTTTTGCCTGACCTGGAAGTATTTTAAACATACGCATATAATTTGATGTGTGCATGGAAGTATTTTCGGTTCCACAGAATCTCTTTAAAGTTAATATAAAACTTGGAACCATTTCTAGGTTTCTGCACACACAGGAAAATGTTTATGCTCCTCTTTCTGCATTCGGTCAGGGAAGTCCTCAAATCTATAGTTTGGGGAAAATAACAAAACTTCACCCAAAGTATTAATGTTGCCAAAACAAAAGAAGGGTCTAAACCAAAAATCCTGGGCTTATGCATAAAACACCAACATCAAACTGATTTTCCAAGTGCTACACAACAAGCCAGCTGGAGAGGAGAGTCCTTGTGCTTCTTGGACTGAAATATGCAGTATCCATGTCACTAGAAAATCACTGGAGATTCTGACATTTCAAAAACTGCTCTTCTGCATAAACATCCTGTGGAGGGCCATGCCTCCGAAGAGGACATAGAAAGGGCAGTGCATCCAGCACTCCCTTGGAGAACCACCACAAGTGCTTAAGTAAGTCAGCCATTTCTTTTTGGCACAGTTGAAATGTTCTTCCTTGTATGTTAATTGCTTAGTTCCTGATTGGTTAGTGTGTTGTACCCCAGTTCTGTTCCCCGATTGGCCAGTTTTGGATCCTTCCCCTGACTGGTTGTTGTATCATACCCTGGTGCTCCCCTCCTATTGGCTCAGTTTCAATCCCCTAATTTGTTTATTAATGACCTCCCTGATTGGTCCCTTTTCTCAATCCCTAATCCCATTGGCTAGTTGTAAGACCCCGCCCCCTTTTCAATGTGTATAAAGCCCCAGCAGCTAGACCCTTAGGGGTCTTCGAATCGTCGGCGGAGATGAAATAAAGAAGCGCTTCGGAGATCACCCCTGGCTCCCGCTGTATCCTTCTGTGCCGCCTGAGACTACCCCCACCTGGGAGAGCTGCCCCAGCAGCCAAGCCCGGCCCGAGCTGACGGGCTTGCCCCTCACAACTGAGCCTGAAATCACTCCACCGAGGTGCCTTGCGCCACCTGGATTGAGGCTGCCTTGTTCAAGGCAACTCGCTAGGGAAGGTCGCTGCCCTCAAGAAGACCTAACTGGAGGCCTAGGAGGAGGGTTGCGATAACATCCTTTATAAGACTTACAAGACAGTTATAAACTACTGTCTTTTTCCTAAGGATTTCTGTTGTGTTTCTAAACTCACAGTACTTACTGTCATTTCAACTTTTTTTACCAATTTTTGCCTCACATAAGTCTGTGCTTGAAGAGATCTACAAGAAATACTATAAAGAATTTTAACCACCTCATCACTGATACATCATATTTGCCAGATGATCAGCCTTCAGGTACTTTCTACTTTAGAAGTCAGATCTGTCCATAACACTTGCTTATTTTTCCTGACATTAACAGTATATATTTAATTTCCTAGCAATTTTGACAACATACAGCCACAACTCCAGTAAAGTCATAACATCAAGTGCATGCAATAAAGTATCTTCAAAGAAAACAGCAACATATTTTTAAAAGGAATACAAAAATCCAAGCTTACATACTTGGGCTTTTTTTTTTAAGCAACTAAGCTTTAGAATTTAAAATAGTAAAATGAAGATGCAGAAGAAGGACACAGTAAGTAAATACAAGTTAGGACAACAGGATGCTTTAACCTGAGGCACCTTTCACATCATCTTAAACAAGTTAAGAGTCTACAGCAAAGTACTTCTAAGAGATCATTAGGGATTATGTCAGCATCATGCTACATTTCACTGAAATGCAGTCACCTCTGGGATAAACACAAACATCAATTTAAAGAGTACATCCTTGGCAAAGTAGTTAAAAGAAGTTTCCAAAATAGCAGTGACACAGCAGCAAACTGAGCTTAATCGGCCTACCATGTAAATCCTTGCAAGCATCAGCACTGATTAAGTGTGATAAATTTGTGTTTATTGTGCAGATTCCTGGGACAGCAGAAACTAACTAAGTGATGGGGTTCAGTTGTGGCTGTGTCATAAGCCAGGGGACATGAACATCTCTGAAACCAGGAAGGACTGAAAGCCCTGAGCACCTCCAGCTGTCAGCATGTTCCAGGTCACACCAAATGAGGAGATGATAATATTATCAGTCATGTATAGTTTGCCTGGGGAAACTTTCCCCCAGGACTTCAGGACAGAATCAATCTATGATTGTCTGCATCAGATACCTGAAGCATGTCCAGGGCACAAAAGTACAGAGGTATGTGCAGAAATACTAGGGCTGGAAATAGTTGTTGTATGACCCCTGTATTGTTACCCTAAAAGCAAGCATGAACCCAAAGGTGGCCCTTGTAACACCATTCCCTTCTGCTAGACTGGGAAACCACCAGCACCCAACTCCTGGCACACCACCATGCTAAATATTTATGTAAAACTTCATTAGCAATTCAAGGAATGCAAATTGTACAATAATTTGTAAATGTTTTTCCCTAATTTTAAAGAACCACGCAGCAGCACTATGAATTGTATGGGTAAATCTGTGCTACACCTCAAGGAGAATAGACAATACGTTTACATAATTCTGTTCAGGATCAATAAGGCTTGAATAATAACCCATAAAGACATAAAGAGACTTCAGGGAACCTACTTTTACTATTAAGGAACTGCCTTTGCACCTAATTTAAACATACAATAGCCAAACTGTTACATTTCTGGGATCCTAATTGTTTTGTTCTATATTTAACATTTGTAACAGCTCTCAGAAGTCCAAAATTAATAATTGATAATTCATTATTTGGAAAATAACCTAAAGTGTCTAAGATATGTATGATTTGCCCATATAGATATATTTTCTTTTTAATGAAGCATTTTCTGAACTACCACAGGAGCATCTTAACAACATTTATTCTCTGAGATTAATAGTAAAGCATTAAAATCTATAGGATTAAAAATGTATAGAATAATAATACCTATTACACTGCTTCCTGATATTAGCAGTATACTTTTAGCAGAGAAGTGTATTAAAAGGAGTAGGTTACAAATAAAAGAATTACAATTAATCATCTTAATTGTTCAGTCGGATATTCCATTAGGACTCCATAAAACACACTTATGTACAGCTGAACTAAACCTAAAACTCCATTCTGTGTTAACCTTTGTATTCTTCAAGGTGATTTTTTTCTTAAATTAGTGCCAGGGTTCATTTACAAAACAGGACTGAGAGGAAGATACTCACCCTCTAAAAACCCCCAAACATTTGCTGCCATACCTGTTCTGCTCAAATTCTCCACAACTTCTGCAACTGCAATCATAACTACCATTCTTTGCACATTATAAAAGTCAAAAATTTCCACTAAGTATGATCTAGAAACTCAGCAGCCTTATATATTATGTTGTTTTGCTTCTTCTCGTCCTAAAGATTCCAACTTTTATTTTTCCCCAGCTCAAATTATGTATTTGCTTACAGCAATCTGAGTGTGTTTTTCCCTCAGTGCCTTTTGTTGAGCTTTACCTCACACTCCAGGCAGTCACTTCCTCAGTATAGGAAATTTTCTGTTTGTGACTGCACCTGCAGAGTTCCTGCCACTCCCATCTCACTGGGATCTTCTGTCCACCTGACACCCAGCTCATGGCAGGGAGGCAAAGCAGTTCCTCACCTGCACCTGCAGGGGTTTTTTTTGGCAGTCATTTGATGAGCCATTTGCTGAGCTGTTTGTACTCAGTTTTCTTAGAGGAAGTGTTTGGACTTTGTTTGAGATACCATCCCTGAAGTACTGCTGATATAGATCTCCCCTGTTGCCAACTGACAACAGGAAAATATTTTCTTCCTGTTTTCCTTCACCACCCTTCTTGCTGCTGTGACTAGAGGAGAGGGAAGCCTCCTTGCTTCCAAGTCCGCCTCCTTGCTTCCAAGTCCTCCTTCAGCTTGGCTCACAAATGCCCACACAGATGGGATTCTTCCAGGGAACAGCAGTGTCAGCCGAAGGTGATCTCTGCCAGGTTTACTCACATTTACAGAAGTTTCTGAGGCAAACATTGTGATTTTTAACCACAGTAAACTTACACACCGGCAAAACAAAGCACTGCTGAGCACAGCTTGCTCAGGCCATGCCAGAGTTCCCAGATCTCAGGTTCCCAGCTGGAAGAGGATTTTGCACTCGGAGATGGTGAGCGTTTGGGATCCAGCACCTCCAACACCGATGACACTGTTGGGGCAGGGGCACACCACCATGCCAAACACTCCCATGTTCCTGACTCTGCTTCTTCTGTTTTTTAGGCTAAAGAATCTCCTCAGAAAGACTGCAAAATTCAGTTTTGGGACATTTTTGAAGGATCCTGGGATGGCTCTAACTTCAGCCGTGCTGCATCTTGAAAAAAACCAATGAGCTACGGTGGTACTGTTTGACTGCAAGTTCCAAAAGGAAACACTGCACTGGATAAGTTCCATTTAAATTAACATATACATTTTTCTGTTCAACACCATGGGCTGCAAAATTGCTAATGTTCAAAAAAATCTAGAAGTTGTCAGATTATTCAGAGGATGTAGCGGAGCATGTCTTTTTATTTATTCTGCATAAACCTCCACACACATAGCACGCCATCACATTCCAGCAAAAAATATCTCAGTACAAACAAGATTGAAACAAATAGTCACAAAGAACATTAAAGAGCAAAGCATCAAGAGCTTGCTCTTCTAAAATTATCAGTTTTCATCACTGAATTGGAGAGATGAGAGACAGAAGAGGAAATGCCAGATGCAGTCATGTAAACCAAGCTATGGATCCGGGAATGTGAGATGGCAACCAAACACTGCAGTTAGCAGACAGACAAGGACTGCTGACTGAACTATTAAATCTGTCAACTTTCTACATTTACAGTAAATACTGATATTGACTCATGCTTATCAATGCTGGTGGTTACAGGTTTATTCTAAAAAAACCAAAAAATCAAAAACCACCACCAGCAGCACACGTTTAAGTGTTCTGACTGTGAAATGTATTTATCTGAACTTCAGTTAAGTGTTGATCAAAGAATGCTTTACACAAGGAACGTTCATACATGAACTTCTCAGTTTTGAGTTTCCTCAGTGAAGAAAAACACCAACAAGGTCCAAAGCTGTCAATCAATTCTGCACAAACAGTTACGGCATCCCATTAAGCCAACACATATATTCAATATATACACAAGAATTATCACAGAGCATTCCAGGGTACCTTCTTGTCTAGTGCAATAGGATTATTTCAACATTAATTTTGTTACATATCATTAGTATCACAAGAGCACCAAAATTAGGGTCCTGTGAAACCCCAGACAAAATTTCTCATGGTAGATGTAAAAGCTAAATTTTCCAGCATGCACAAAAGGCCTCTGGTTCAACAGGGTGTGGAAACTCCTCTCTCTTAGCACCCCTATGCAGCTGAATCTCTGCTTCTGTTGTTGCCTAAATCAACATACCAAATGGTCTGCAAATTGCATTCAAAATTTTATGATCATATTAAACAGTTCTCCCTCCTCCTTCCATTAAAGATGAAAGTATTTAAAATCTACCACACAGCTCTTCTTCTTAAACTATGTTCATCTATAACCTAGGGCTGGGGAGATGAAGAAAAGCCTGTAGAAAGTGCAAAGTTATGACCCATTTCCCTGTGCAGCCATTTAAAGGTTCAAATAGAGCACTTCATCCATTTTAATAACAGCTTTAAGAAATTGAAGTAAAAAAACCCTGTGCAACTTTTAAAATTGAACTCTCTCATAACCTACAAAACATTACTATGAAACAGCTGTGCTGCATTTTCCAAGAACCATTCCCTTTCCTCCTTTTCAACAACCTAAATAAAACAAAAAATAAAGATGAAAAAGAAAATACAAAACTGACACATATTTTATTTTCCCTCACTTTTACCCTTTGACTCATTTTGCACGTAACACATTACTACTGACTACTTTCTCATTTAAGAACAGCATTCTCCTGTCTTTAAAATGACCATGTAATAATTATGTTAAATTTAAAGCTCCATGAAATACAATGATAGTTTTTCTTTTACATTCACAGTACAGCTAAAATAATACAGCAGGTCTGATTTTCTCCTGCATTTTAATGGGGAAACAATCTACTAAGAGAACAGATTAAAAGAAATGTTCAGGGAAAATGCTGAGGACAAGCAATCCTTCTGAGCTTTACCTTCACACATAACTAACAAAGCCTGGGGGCTCCCCACACAGCTGACCTACTCTTGCCTCCAGCATCCCCCAGCTTGGCTGAACTGGGGGCTGCTGGCACAAACGGGAGCCAGGGAGCCTCTGGGCACTGTGGTGTGGCCAGCTCTCTACCACACACCCCATCTTGGGGCTGCTGCTCCCCAAAGGAAGAAAAGTCTAGAAAATAAACTCAGCTACACCAAGATGCTGCAGAAAAGTCCAGGTTCGTGAGGTTCCTCATACATTGTGTGACAAGGAAACTCTACCTCACCCAAGGACAGGGGCCCTGGCTGTAGGTAACTGGGTAATTGGATAATTGCCACCAGCCGGCACTGCCCATTCACACCTGCACCACTGCCTGCAAAACCTCCAGACCCAACAGTGTGTGGCACAACTATTTCCACTGCAAACACTTGTGACTTAAAAACAGTCCATCCCAGAAAACAGGTGAGAAGAAATACTAAGAAAGCAAGTCAATTCAATTAGCATAAAAATTCTGTTTGTGTCATCTGCTACGTCAGTGCTTTACAGCAAAGCCAAATATAGTTCTTCAGGTAACAGAGATGAACCTGGTTGTCCTTTCGAAGTGGGCACGGGGTTAAAATCTCTTTTTTCCCAAACTAATGGGAACTAAGAATTCAGCATGTACATTTTGCAATATCCACCATTTATACAGCATGATTCAATAGCATGAAATGGGAGGCCAGGAGTGCCTTATGTCACTGCTATGCACAATGCAAGCCAGGAAGGCCAGGCCCAATGCCACCAGCACTGTGCTGACTCTGTCTCCACAACCAACTTATTGGCTGGTTGTGGACACTCTGCCATGCAACAGCTTCTGAAAAGATCCCAGGTGCTGTCATGGAAATGTAAGATAAAGATTCTTTAACTGATTTATATTTCTTCTTAGATGAACCAAGCAGAATGGTCCCATTTGCTTCAGAATTAAACCAGAACTGAAGACATGGCTTGAGCCCTCTGAAACAAAGGGATTTTGCAATAGGAAGGTCAACATAGTTTGTGAATGTTGAGTTTCTCCAACTCTTAAGTCAGAACGATTTTATATATTGCTACAAATACTTAACAGCTCCCTGGAAGATTAAATTAATGCCTTACTCCTCAAATATCCACTTGTCACACACCTTTTGTCTACTTTGAAAAGAGCCAAGAATACTTTACAGCTTCCAGACAGGACATACATAGGGATATTTATTTCATTTTTAGAACTGCAATGAGGAAACATAAATTGAAAAGAAGCCTGAATATTCTAAATAGTCTTCATGGGTTTAGTATTTTTAAATTTTTATACCTCAGTGAAGTTTGTTGCATGAGAGGAGAAAACCCCACAAGGTCATCACAGCTGGAATCATTTCACATTGTCACAGAACACTTTGTTAAATGCCACTGAATCAGGTGAGCAGTGGGGTGCTATTAAGGGGGCTCAGATGGCTGGCTGGCCAGGGCAGTTCTACTGCTGTACAAATGATCCTAAAGGTGTAGATGTTGTTCTTTTTTCATTTATTCTTCCTGCGTGCTTGCCCTTTAGCACACAGACTAAGTGCAGTTTTGTTGCGGTGTTTGGGCACAGGACAGGTTCTGCAGTGCTTCCACAACGAATTCCTCACAGCTCTCTCCAGCTTCCACACAGGTATAGTCAGCTCTGTGAGCAGGTGGGAGGGAATCTCCAATATGTACACGGGATTGTCTGTAGGGAACAAGGGGGCATTTGTAGGAAAGGCTCTTTGGTGGTCAAAGCAATACCTACAGATTTGTTCACACTTGCACACTCCTTCCTCATTGTGTCAGTCTGAATGCAGCCAATGGAGAATCAGGGAAGACTGTTCTAACTTTTTGTACCACAGCCCTAAAAAATACTCTTGCTTTACAAATCTGTGCTTTTATACTAAGAGCAATTTTGTACAGATACAATGTATACGTCTCACTGCAGCCCTACCTTTAATGATGGTTCAAAGGAAGGTGGGTGAACGCTTGCCTTTGCATTCATTGTGTACACTGGCAAAATTAATTTAGCTTGAATACCAAGTTTAAAAAAATTATCTCTAAAATATACATGGTATCTTTCAAATGGGAAATAAAGCACTGTAGAAAGGCAGCAATTTCCAGTGAATTGCCTCTAAATCAGACAATTCTGGCAGGTATGAAGAAACAGGCCCCAGTCTCTGACGGAGCTTAATTTGCTTTTGCTTACTGCTAACTCAGTTTCATAGAAATTATCTGAGTGTTATCCCATGCTCAGAAATATTCTGTTGAGGAAAAAAACCATGCCTTTTGGCATTAGAAAACACCAGAATACCTCATCTATACAGACAGTCCTTCCTCACAATCCCTTATGCAAAGACTAGGTTGCTCTTTTCTGTGTAGCATAAAAAAGAGCAGATGCCTTTTCATAAGATGGAAAAAGTTCTCACTGTTGTACCTGCCTTAATTCAGACATGAAATCACAGAATAGCTGACAAGACTGTTAACAGTCACTTTAAAATATTACTTGCTACCTCAGTGATCTCATCAGTGACTGTCAAGTGTTGAGGGTCAGGGCAGGATGTCCTCCCATACCAGTAACTCCTTGGCACATAGGAGAGAGTGCTCAAGCAGAACCTGAGTGCTGGAATCTAACCTGGCCATCTAACATGAAAAGTTAAGCAATTCTTTGCTGACAGTCATTATTTCCATATGTTGTGGAAGATACAGAACGCTCCAATTCCTAGCTGGAATAAATAATTGCTCGTACTCCTGTATTTCTCTGGCCTCATGGCAGCATTGCAGGAGCTGTGCATGATACGATGCCATGCCCTCCTCCACACAAGGCCCTGAGTTTTGCCTTTCTGAAGCATATTTGCATTTGGAGGATCACCAGAGCATGGCCATGGCAAGGTGCTCACAGGACTTCCAAAGAGGAAATGATCTGACAACAATTCATCAACTCTGAGCTGTTAACACAGTGCTTTTGTGACTGCATGGCTCAGTCCAGCTCTGAATCAGGGCTGTATCCCTCCCTTGGTCTAATAAAACATACACGCACTCGCAGTGCAAGTGGAAAAGCTGATAGGGGAAAATATTGATTTTATTTTAACCCTTGCTCCAATTCATTTAGTGAGAAATAATGCTGTGCTGAACACATACCCCAAACTTTGCCTTTCTAGATTCTACGTATCTGAATTAATGTCCTGGGCACTGTGGCAGCTACACAACTTAGATCAGGCCATGCCAATACACTTCACTCATTTAGGACTTTCCACAGCCCTCTGCTTAAGGTCTTTCTCCCTTCTGCTATGTTTTGTAGAAGAAAGAAAACACAGGTATTGTGGGGCACTGTGTGATGTGAGATTCCTCTGTACCTAAAGACTCTTCTTTTTATGCACTTACAACTTAAAATAAACATTTTCATTATTTTAATGTGGTTGAAGCAACCGAACTAATACCTTTAAACTGAAAAAGGGATGTGGGGGAAAAAACCCTCCCATTCTTCAAATCTGTTTCCAAAAGAGATGGTACAGATGCTATAAAGTCACTTCAAAAGGTCCAGCCCATCTTTTGTAGCATTTGTTATTTGGATTTATTCCTATGACCAGGTAGAGGAACTTTCCAGTTTGATGCCTGCTAAGCATGGTTTTGGTAGAAACATCACTGTAAGCACAAAGGCTGAAATTTCCAAAGCCATACAGACCCCTGCACTGAATATTTTAAAGCTACTTATTGTCCCTCAGAGTAAAATTCTTTCAGGAAGACAACAAGATTTTTAATGCACTTCACTGCCTCTGACTGTGTTACTACTCTTTCAAGTTAAAATGGTGACATTTCATTTAAACCCATAAGATTTTGTGATTCCTGGCCTATAGTGGTCATACTAACCATGACTTTTTTCCTGTGGGCCGTTTATAAATCATGACAAGAAACATAACCTAAGACGGCACAAACAATAAAAACCTTTAGTAGTCCTATTTATATTGAGTAGGTTAATTGACCTTTTTATCATGCATTAAATGTAAAACATATTTCATATTATTATTTCTAGAAAAAAAATTTCAGGAAATGAAAGAAGATATCTGCATTTTTAATGACACTAATGTGAATTTCAGTTCTGCCTGTCAGTGCACAATTAATTCAAAAGGGTCTGCTAGAAGATGCAAATAATAATCAAAAAACTAAAAAAGTGGCACCTTACATAAGGGCAGATAACCATAAGTTGATTAATTGGACTGTCTATTTAGACAGAAAACTGGACTCTTCCCAGGGCTATACCTTTATAAAAGCAAATATAAATCTGCTAGAGATCCCTTTGTAGAGTAAGCACAGAATGAGAGGGTAAAGATGCTTGGAAACTAATCCCTTCAGGAGCTCTAAGAAAATGGTACAGGAAGCAGGAGATGTCTGAGAGGCCTGATATGGGGACTTCTGTTTTATCATCTGCTGATTCTGCCTGGTTTGTGCCAAGCTGTGCATCTGCTATGCTCTGTTTTGAAAAATATGGTGTTTAAGGTGATTTGGCTGTTTGTCACAGGTGCCAGAGAGGGCTTAGTCACTGATGTTGTGATTTCCTGTGTTGTTCTGTCGGAAACAGTGATGCAGCCTAGAAATGATGATGATTTTGTGGTTTGTCTTAGAAGAGAAGTAGCATAGCCAAAACTTGAGAAAACATATCAAATCCACTATTCTTAAAATACAGTGCCATTTGTCAGTGAGGGGTGCAGAGCCATGGGGACAGTGTTCTCTAAGCCAAGTATCTTCATGATATTATGTTAGAAGGCTTTTTACATGTGAAAAAGTGGAGGGGGAACAGTTGGTCTTAGCAGATTTTTAAGACTTTTCTCATTCCATCTCCTTGTTATTATACCAAAGCAATTTATTATTGTTATTGCTATTATTATTATTTGGGGGAGGGCAGTACTTCAGCCAATTTCCTGCAGTGTGTTTCAAGCATGTTCACTGGGATGTGGGACATGTTAGAAAACAATGAATGGCTTATCCTAAAAATCTGTTCCATGTGAAAGGGTAAGCAAGTACTAGTGCGAGTTAAAAGCTGCTTCACAAAAACTTCCCAAAAACTCCAGCTCCTCCACTAGGACACTGAAAACTTCCAGTGCATAAAAACAAAAGGGAATTTAGATTCAGGTCCTAATTCATGGTCTATCTGAAGGCCTTCTAGCAGCCTAAAAACTTGTCAGGGAGTTAACACTTCTTACAAAGGCTCACGCTGAAGTTCCAACATTTTTTGTTATTCTTTGCTCTCAACTAATGTCCTCTTGTAAATGTCAGCCTGAACAAGAGCACAGTAGTGTAATACTCAATGAGATCCATATTAGTACAAACAAAAGGAAAAAATCCTTCACTTCATATCAACAGAAAAAAAAAGATGGTGGTTTTCACAACTCTAATTAGAATGGTATCAATATTTTATCTCTTTCCTCTATCATTTTCACTTCACCATTTTATTGCATCTTTCTATTTTCTACTTGATTTTTTCTCCTAATTAAATTTATTTTCTGTTTTATCTTTCAGCTGGATCTACAATTTACAATCTCTCATCCCAGAAGCACAATTTCTTTGCCTTTCTCTATTCTCTTCTGGCAGGTTTAGTATTAGAAATCATAAGAAAAGGGGAAGGAGTATAATGGCAATATCAGGCAGACGATTTATCATTAGGATTATAGGCTAATAGGCCATGTCAAAGCCTGTGAGAAAATTTATGAAACACTGTGTATTAGTGAGCTCCAAATATTACATTAGAAAAATTATGACGGGTGATAAGTGACAATATTAGTATGGTGATAAAACTAACTGGAAATAGGACAGTGTCCTTAAAAGTTACACACTGAAAGCTAGCATTCAGACAAAAAATAACCTGAGCTACTTGAGACTCGCAGTCAACAAGTCAAGTTATCTTTATTGTTACAGGGTTTTTTTACTTTATCCTCTGTATTCAATACAAAATAGGACAGGAAAAGCATACTAGGTAGACTTAAGAGTGAAGTCTCTGAGTCTCTCAAATGATACAGGGCACTGCCAGCAGAAACCTTTCTGAAAGCTGTCCCTGTGAGGAAAAAACTCCTGTAATGCTTCAAGCAGAGCTGAACCAGCCAATAGCTCCAAGTCTCCTGCAATGAATTTTAAGTGGCATAC
This sequence comes from Illadopsis cleaveri, assembly GCA_013399915.1. Lineage (NCBI taxonomy): Eukaryota > Metazoa > Chordata > Aves > Passeriformes > Timaliidae > Illadopsis > Illadopsis cleaveri. Next base: position 185,338 of record VXBB01003834.1, read on the forward strand.
AGAAAACTTTCATCCCTGAATATCATCTTGCATGTGTTCGACCTTCATCCCTTGATTTTTCTGGTGTTTCCTAATAAAGGATTATCCATTCAGTAACCCAGCTAAATGAACACTGAACATGTGAGCAGCTGGAGAGTTTTTCAGTGGCTTTATGTAAAGATAATTTTGTCTCCACAAAAAGGAGAGGAATAGGGCATACATGCAGACTCATTGCCATCTGCATGAAAATGCTGTTTTCTGGTTCTTCATTTCACCGAAGCACAAACTAATAGCTCTGCCAAAGAAGTTTGATTGTGTACAGGAACATCTGACAGACTGGAAAGCACCAGGTTAGTAACTGCAGCTCATCTCTTCAGCACCAGACTACAGCAGATTCAGAGCTGTACCCATGGTGATGTTTATCAGAGCCCTGGGAAAAGAACCCAGAAATGTTTCTCTTCCTCCTCCTGCACCACAGGACAGTATTTTGCTGAGGTCACACAGAAATCTCCCACCTAAACAACAAGATGCCAGTGCAGGAGCCCCAAAAGCTGTGAGAACTCCAGTGATGCAACTTATTTCTGGGACTCTAAAATGTCTCCACTCAATAAAAAAACGCTGATATGCCTAATTTTTCTAAAGTGGAGTAGTTCATCCTTCTTCCCGCTTTAATTTCAAGTATTGTTATTCTATCATTCAGTGTCCACTGCCCAGCCTTGTGTAAAGTGATGAAGTCTAAAAACATGGCAGAGCCCATCAATCTTCTCACTTGCATTTTTTTGATTTTTAAATTCAAAATGAATTAAATACTCATATTAATTTAATGATCTCATAAAAAGGAATTTCATACTTTTTCCAAATTAATTAAACCCCACTGAACTCATCAGCTGTCATATCAGCAAGGCTTCAAAAATTCATAAAAGCAGCTGACAGTCCTTGTAAATAATAGCTGTTCCTTGTAAGACCACATTAAGCTCTCTATTCCAGCAAATTAAGAAGCATGAAAAAATTTTAATGACAAAAGTTAATATTTAAACAGAATTACCATGCCAACATTTTTCTACCAGTGGACTCTCACTTAGCTTGTTTCTGTTCTTACAGATTTTCTAGCAAATTAAGGAGGATCCTGACATTCAAGAGATGTGATATTAAAATATTTGGCTTAGCAGATATGAAGAATGTAGTAAAAAATTCAGTGGCAAACCTAAAAAATATATTACAAAGAATTAGGTCTCAATAGTTGCTACAATATGGCATTCTAATGATGAAATAAATTATAGGTAAACAGAATATATAACAATCACAATCTCTACCATTTATTCTTTAAAAAGGTATTTTAAAACTGGGTATTCCTTGAATAAACAGATTTGATGAAGAAGGAACAGTTAAATCAAGCACTAGGACTGGCTGCACAGCATCAAGTATTTAAATTTGGTAACATTGTAAAGTATGTCTATATGGAAATATTTATATGAATGTACCCATTCTCTGCAGAAGGATCACTAGGAAAAACAAAAATCTCAGAGAATGTGTGGAACTGCTGAAACTGCTGTGATGTGTGAACTGCCTGTGGATCTGCTGCAGGGCTGACCAAGGCCAAACACCATTGCCATGATCCCCCTGCATCCACACAGAAACCCTATGGCTTATGTCTTTATCAATGATAAGAAGGACACTAAAAGGCAATCCTTTAACTCAGAAATTTAAAAATTGCACAACTACAGACAAAGCTTTATTTATTGGAATAAAAAAAAATCTTTGAAAAACAGTTACTACCATTTTTAAATACTAAGGGCTCACTACATCTTCCCATGTTATGAATCTTACAGCACTTAATGGTTCTGAAGCACTTGTCATCAGGGAGCTGGTAGTTGTCAGAATCTCATTACTCAAACAGGCAGCGTCCTGATTGCTATCATCCACCAATTTACTAAATCAGATATGAACATTCAGCCAACCACTGTCATGTAAGTGGGAGCCCTCAGGGGAAAGTAGCCTCACTATTTACCATATACAGAAGAAGTGCTGCTCTTTTTTTCCCTTGTATAAAATATGTAAAGGTTTCTGAGCCAGGGATTTCTAACGCATTATAATTTACAAGCAACTGGGTTGGCTAGCAGCTGTCAGAAAGATTAGACACTTGCATAATCATTATGAAAATCTAATCAACTCCTCAACCAGTTTCAATTAATTTCAGGAAGAGTTAAGAAAAACTGTAAAGGTTAGCCAAAAAAATATATCTAAAGTATAAGACAACGTAAAAGAATAGAAAATAGAACTTTATGAAAGGAACATTATTTAAGCCTATTTATAGTGAAAAGAACGGGCCTGAGCCTTTATTAATTTCAGCTCTTTATTAAAAAAGAATCAGCTATGGGGGTCGTCCGCAGATACCGAAGATCGCAGCAACCGGCAGTCAGGAACAGGTGAGGGGAGTGTCCAGCAAGGTTTCGCAATCACCGAGACAGGTTGCTAGGCAGCAAGACAGCTCCTCTGCTTCAGGGGACACGCCCCCAAGAATCGGAATATTTTGCCTCTNCATGTCAGCGAGGCGCGGGGACGGCCTCGAGCTTACAGCACCCCGGGGTAGCTCTGGGGGGGCCGGAGTCGCTCGCAGGGACACGACTCGCTGCCCCGGGGGTCGCTCGGCAGGGCCCACGGGGGCCGCAAGCACGGCAGCCAAAAACTCGCATAGGAACAAGAGCGGGCCTGAGGACGAACCCCGGGACACGACGGGCAAGTACTCCCGACGGCAAGCACTTACAGCGACTTTCAGCTCCCCCTCCTGCGGCCCCAGCCCTCAGGGGATTCCCCTTCTCACACAGCTGGGTTGGACTGAGGTTTTATCACCTACATGTCTTTGGTGAAAAAGTTACCAGAAATTCATTCTTAACAATAGGAAATTGCTTTAGCTACAGTTGAGAGGTAATTACATGTCTGAATAAAGCACACCTATTAAAGTCACACTAACAAAGCCTGAGACTGTGATACTTAGCTACAACCAGTGAAAAGGTCAGGAAATATCCTGAATGGGTTCTGAACCTGGACCTGAAATTTTGTGCCCTTTCAGGGGGAGGGTTCACAGGACTTCTCATGGCACCAGGAATTCACTGCTGTGGTCCCTCTGCATGCCTTACACTGAGCTCTGTTTTTAAAATGACTCAGTTTCTTACCATACTGCATTAGATCTTTAATTGCTCAGTGTGTGACTTCCAACAGCAGCTCAGTGCAACATCCACCCAGCCCTTATTCATCACTATCTGTGCATTTCTCCTCCTCTGTCAGCCACCAACACTTATACGGGGTCTGGCTCTTAGGCAAACATGCCTAAAGTAACACACCATATAATTCAGAAACTTCTTCTAATCAAATGCAGTAATGCAAATCCCATTCTCCAAAGTCCAGATAAATGTAAGAAATTCCAGAATCGTGAAGTACAAATTGCCATCCTAAGGACAACATCCCTGCTACAGAGCCTGTATCTTTTGTGTTGTTACTCCCCATCTTAAATCCTGCAGGGTAACCGCTTGTGACTCTGGCAGGATCTGTTTGAACCTTGCTCTGTTCCTCACCAAGTCTCAGCACATACTCAGAAAGACATCATCCTCCTCTTTGCAGCACAGAGATTTTCAACAAAACACAGAAAATTGTTTTGTGTCTTGAAAAGGACTCCTCAGCCCTCAACAAGTACCAGTTTTCAAAAGAGCTGATTGAAATGCAAACTGATATGGTAGAGAGAGATCAAAATTTCCATGTATGTGTGGCCGGACATTTCCTGCCTCTCCCTGCCCACTGGTTAATTTCCTGAAAAATTCTGCTTCTCAGAGCAGGAGTTGCAAATGCAACCCATTTTGTCATCAAATGATGGACACTTTGGTCATCAGCACAAGAGATACCTATACTGCCATCCCTGCTCAAATTAAGAGAGAAAATGTAAGAGTAAATCAGAATTCAGGCAGACATATAGATGCCCTGATGTCAGGCTGAGTTCTTTGCTAGCGGCAGAAATTCTTGCCTTTACATGGAGCATCATTCTTTATTGCATAAAAATGAAAGGAAAAAAAAAAAAAAAGCTTTGCAGAATAAGTACCAATCATGAATTGACTTGTCAAACTGAAGTGCTCACATCTAGTGCTATAACCCAGTGCCTCCTTTGGCAGAGAAACATCATTCTACCCCTCAGAAAAAAACTCATCCTAAACAACATGTGGAAACCCAGTGGACCAGCAGCAAATACAACACCTTTCAAATAGGATACCAAGCTGTTCTCACTCTGCAAGGACTAAAAATAAAGACATTTAAAGATTCTGACACTTGAAAAATAAGCCCAGTGAAGTTGATGTGCTCAGTTACAAAGGGCACTAAGAGCACACCATGCCAAAGATTTCTACTGCCAGAAGCCTCTCTCTGAATACTGATAAACTCCAGACTTCTCTCATCTTTAAAGACCGCAACAGATTTAACTGACTATATCTGAGAATGACCAAAGCTACCAGAAAAAAACTGTATCTCAGTCACAGTTAAGAGTTTAAGGGCATACCTGGGCTTTCCCTTGCATACAGAGCACTCACCAGCCATAGTTTTAGTATTAGGGAATTAATAGTAAAATAACTGTAAGCACAATATTTACTTCTGGAAAACATAGGCAAAATGTAATGTTCAAGGTATGTAGTGTGTTACTGAATATGCAGGTTAAGAGATTTTAAGTGGCAAAGAAAAGACTGATATGGCTTTTCTTTCCTATTTACATTTCTATTTGGCTAAAGTATTCTGGGCAGTTTGTCTTCAAAACATGGGTTCTTCAAAAAGACAGAATAATAGCTTCTCTTACAGAATGACAAAACGGGATCAACACAACAGACAAAACAGAAGATAGTTACATTAAAATTAGATTACCCACCAGAGAAAAACAGTGTAGATGGAGACATCCACGACATTTTATAAACTTCTGAAACAGAAGAATAGTATCCATCTTAAGGACAATCAATTAGATGTTAAAATATCCAAACAGTCTTTCTTAATGCTTTACATTTTTGGCTGTGTGTCATCTGGGAAACTGGAAACAAAACTGAGAGAAGGATGCAGGTTTTTTTGGTTGTGGGTTTTTGGTTTTTTTTTCTTTTTTCCCCCATTTCTTGTGATGTACTGACAACATTTTCCATTAAAAAAACCCCAAACTTGTTAAAACAGTGAGACTTAAAACTGCTATTTCTATTCTTGTCATGGAAACTGCATTGCTTGACACCACACTGGAGACACCCTGCCTATGCTTTTAACCCTTTAATAGGGTGGATTTCAAATCCTTCATAAAATAACCAGAGGCTGGCTGAAAGGGGTAATAAGGAACTATTTACTCCAACTGTATTTCTAAGTAAATATATTTCTAACCCAAACCTTTTTCAACATCTATTTAAAAGTTTCTAATGATAGAAATGCCAAAAGTTCCTAACTCCCCTAGTGTAATAGTTAATGATCGTTAGCACATCACAGGGTCTCATAAAATAAAAATAAATAGCAATGGATCAGAAGTTCTCTTGCTGCAATTTCAAAGTTCTACTCTTTGTTCTAGTCCTGGCAAACAGAGAAGCATATTCCTACATTCCTCTTATCAACCCTTTAATGCACCTGTAAATTCCTTTGTCCCAGCAATCCTCTCTTCAAGAGATCAAATAACCCAAATTCCTTCCAAGGTCCCTCCTTGGGATCTCTGCCCATGCTTCCTACTGTGTAGCGTGACTCTGTGCGTGTGTGTGTGTGTGTACATAGAAAAGAGTTGCCAATAAATAATGGACATAGCAAGAAGTCAGGAATCCCTGTGCTTACACACACAAGGATAGGTATAATAGCTGTAAAATCCAATTATTAAAAGCAGTCTTCTTTTCAAGTTTTATCTTCTCTTTGAAAATTACTTGAAATTAGTCAAAAATGAGAAGATTTTATCCTATGAGCCAAGCCACATTTAATTCATTTAAAGACCCTTTGAACAGCAGCCAAGAGATCTTGGCCTAAGATCATCTAGTAACAGGCAAGGATGGGGCTAAGGAAGGTTCAGGCAGTGGAACCAGTGGAACCAGTGGCCTACACGAGGAGCAGCATAGGCATTTGATAATTTATCATCTTGAAATCAGAGTTAATTTTCAGGCACATCCAAGTTAGACAAGAGTTGTATGGCAAGAATGAGCAAAGTTATCCCTGAGATTCAAGTCAAATGGGAATTTCAACAGGATGCTTGGACCTCCAGGTGGTGTTCTGTACACTCCTCTCAACTAAATTCCTGGTAATTAAATGAGACTGATGGAATCAGGAATGCTTGATTGGTTGTATTTGCTTGTCTTTACAAAAAGATTTCCCTGATTCCAAATATCAGCATGCTGGAATCTGTTTTCTTTGGACATGTTGGTATTTCAGGCAATTGCTACCAAAGAGATGCACGACAAAGGAGAACCCTTCCAATTTCTGGCAAGTATTTTATCCTGTGAACAATTCATTACACTCCCAGAAGTGTTTGTGGGAAGATACATTCATCAATAAAACCTTGTGATAACAATAATATAACAATCCTGATCACAATCCTCTCACCTGCTTTTGACTTCATTACTTTCCCACTTCCACAAATTCATTTCAGAGACAAGTCTAAAGTAGGATTTTTATGCATTGGCGTTTGCTTGTAACTTAAGCAGCTGAGCAGTTCCTAATTTATGTAGCTGTTGGAAAAACATTAACTCTGAAAGAACTGTATAAAATTTGGAATTGGGTTTTATTTTCCCATAACAACAAAGTACCATTTTCACAGATTACTGTAACTGATTTTTTTATAACCTGCTCATTTGTGGCCAACTATGAAATCCTTTGCAACCAGCACATTTTTGATTGAACTACAACACTAAATATTTTAATTCAATGTTTTAGACCTTTAGACAACAAAACAATTACAAAAGGAAACCATTATTTAAAACAGAACAGAAAAATGATTTTTGTATAAGTATAAAGGAGTTGATTGATTAAAAGTATTTTTATTAGATATGATATAAATTCACCAACAGTAGGTCAAAACCTGCAGGTGTCTAACTAAACTCAATAACCAAAAAATTATTTCTGCATTACTAAACCACATATCGAGTGTATTAATATTACAGCTATCAGTTCTTAAATAGATGCACAGTTATATACCTTTATTTTGTATTGAGGCACTTAATATTCTGAGAACTGACAAAATGTATTTATAATCCCGATTACTTTTTGACATCTCTCATCCATATGGTTCATGTACAAATACTCAACGCTATTGATTACTTATGAAAGCATTTATGTGAATGTTTAGAAATATCCTAGAGTTAAGGACCTCAGCTATACATTTCATGAAGATGAATGTGTTTAGTTGTAAATCCATCTGCATTGCTTCACGCATTCCATACATAAAGCTAAAATTATGAACCAAAAAAGTCAATAAAATTTGCTCTGTCAAATTTATAGCAAGAATGAATACACACATTTAAACACTAATAATTCTTGGAAGCATTTTAAGCAAATAGGTGTATATAAAGAGCTAATGCAGAGAGTATATAGAGAAACAAGTTCAAGTAAGTGAAATTCAATTGATTCTCTGCATGCCTGAGAAGATTAATATAAGATTATATAAGATTATATAAAGGTACAAAGTTTATTGGCTGTGTGCAAAGGTCACTTTAAAACAAAAGAGAAAGAAAAGCAGTATATTTAAAGAATTCTCCTCAGTACCTTTCAAGTACTAAGGAACCGCACCTTAGCCACCCCCTGAAAAGTCTCCAGGTAAAGAACTATGAAGATGTCAGTATAAAAGCAAAGAAATCAACATCCTAAGCTTTGGTATTTTTTAATTCCAGCAAAGTGATTCCAAAGTGTTCTGAACATTCATTTCTATATCTACATGAAAGTTAAAAAAAGAGAGACCAACCTACAATGATGTTGAGATATAAAATGTCTGTAATTTCATCCCAGAGACTAAAAGACAAAGAAAGGTAGAGCAAAACTCTGGGTGTTTAAAGCTTCTCCTCTGTTTTAAGGCTTTTATTATTATCCATTATTCACTTATTTCCAGCCGCATTGGATATCTTCAGGATTCTTATTCAAATTAAGAATGCTAATCATACTGAATTTTGATTAATGCTTTTTAAGGTTTATTCTGCTGATGGTTATTTTCCTATGTTGGCAGCTTGATGGATATTGCCATGCACATTTAAGTAAAATAATTAACTGAACTGATTTTCCACCACTCTGGAAGTAATTTTGTTTATATGCTTGCTCCCTCCCAAATCATAGCCATAAATGGTAGCATTCCATTTATCAAAAAGATTGGCCACTATGAATTGCAAAATTAAATATTTAGACATCTTCATAGAATGGATTAAATGTTAACTGTGTAATCTAATACCAGGAAATATCTATTAAAAATACATTTGATAGTAGATATTTTCTCATAATACTAAAAGCTGGGAAACAAAAAATTCTTAGAGTATTACCAAATTGAAAACCATGCATAATTCAGCACTCAAATTGAATTTTAATCTTTTCATAATGCTTGGGGAAATATTTTATGCTTATGAAAACTAAGGGAGATAAAGAACATTACAAACCAAATAAGTGGTTTTATGTTCAGGCAGCAATGATACAATAGCTAATAGAAAAAGACTGTTTGAACCAATGAGAGGAATAGGAAACACCCTGGACATTACAGATTCACATCCAAGTTCACATGACTGTTGAAGGAAATTAAAAAATATTGTATGAGGAACTCAGGGAACTTCTCCTCTTAGAAGGATGAGAGTTTAAACAGAGGAGAAGCTGAAAGTAGCAGTTGCCCATCAGCAGAGGCTGCTGCACTTTGCTCTGATGCTGCTTAGAGTCCTCCCTTGGGACAATTCCCCTCCCTGCACTGGGTTATTGCTGCCTCCTCGAGTGCCCATGGGTTCAAACCACTGCTCTCCAGTAAAATCCTGCTTGTCTTCCATACCCAAGGACTAAGGGGTTCTCAGCCTGAGAGCTGGGAAGGACAGCATTTCCAAAATCACTGCCTTTTGGATTGGTAGAAGGATCATCACTACCACCACCAAGGCAACCAAACATCGTTACAGCTGGTGTCAGCACCAAGAAGCATCCAACAGAAGGAACCAGCACTGGCATGGCATTCCCACTATGAAAACACAGTTTCTTTAGGGAGGTAATAGAGATGCTCTTCTCAAATTTACAGCTACTGATTCCCTAACCTGAGTCAAGCTCCCATAGAATCATCCCAGGATACATGTAAAGGACTATTTGACTCTTGAGTAATCCCTCACAGCTGCCTCAATAAGTCTACAAGAAGATATTTGTAAAAGGAAAAAAACTCCAGCACTTTCACTACCCCATCCCCTTCAAAACATTGGGAAAACTCCTGCTCTAAAGGACCTTCTTCTCCTGTTGCTCCTCAATTTTCATAACTTGGAATTTGTTCTCATTCCCTTAGGTAATTTAGTACCACAGTCTTGAGCTTATACCCCAAGCAATTCCTCGACATGTGGGATAAATCTTTAGCAGCAGAGAGAGCATCTACACCTTCTGCAAAGTTCAGGTGTCTTTGAGGCCTCTGATGTGCAAATGAACTTTTTGTACAAGTTGAGACTTTGGGAAGAGCTGGGAACACTGTCCCTGTGCGCCCCAGAGGGCTGAGCTAAGCACTTAAATACTGATTTGTAATGAACAATGAACTTCCAAACCAGGAAGACTATTTCATTTACAGTGCCCAAGATTTCCATGTCATGCAGTTCCCGCTCATCCTGATGCAAATCCCAGCTCAGATTTTCTTGGATATTACTGCTGGCTGCAGCAGATGGTTGCACACTTACAATTACTAATTAGTCATGAGAAAAAAACAGAGAATGGTGAAAAAAAAAAAAAAAAAAAAAGAAAGAAAGGTTGTTTCTCTTTCACTGTTATTTTTGCTCATTTTCAGTCACACTGAAGCTCCTGGTCTCCTGGCAGTGATAAAGATTTGCTGTTTTTCTGCAGCAGTTGATTCATTTTGCTTTACAGGTAACTAGATTTTGTTTGATAGTCATTTTTCAATTCTTCAAGGGCTAGAAATTAGGAAGATAAGGTCCATCAAGAAGGTTAGTCTCTATTTGCTGAGCACAGGGAGAAGGTTATGCATTAGAAATACAGCATTTTTACAGGGGAAACTGGGAAAAAAGCCAAGGAACTGCTGTCAGCATTTCACTATAAGAAATGAAAAGTAGATCCAGGACTTGAGTCATCATTAACAGAGCAGTAGGTTCAAACAGCTCTTTAATATTTAATTCTGTATATAGAATTTTAAATCCATTACACTTTTGATATTTGCAGATCTAACAGTCATTTATTTGCTGCAATAACATGGCCATAATCATGAAATAAAAGATGCAGTAATATTCCAAGAAAACCAGAGAGGGAGGGAAGGTGGTTGGGAATTTTGGCTCAGATGGAATTCTGGGCTGTTTTTATTTCTCAGTAGCAGGTGGATGGTCAGTTTTCCCCAAACAGCACTATTTTGTGGCACACACTTCATACAGACCAAAAATGAACGCTGATGTATTTTATCATTATCGGGTTTTCCTCATTAGTGTCTAGAACATGGAAACTATTTTATTTATCAAGGAATCAATTGCTCCTCCTTTGAAACCAAGAGACTCATTATTTAAATCAGCCCCAGAAAACTGAGCTATTGCAGCTGTCCACTCTTTCAAGAAATCCGATCTATTAACAAAAATAAATTTAAAAATACACATTTCCTACCCTTGGCTCTGAAAATAAAGGATTCACTGATGTCACAAAATATAGCCTATTAAACTTGTCAATCGTATAGTAAATATGAAGCCATTAAATAATTTTCTGACTCTCAGAAATACCTTCAAAAGGGCTTTTTAAAACAAAGCTACTTTCTTGATTAGAAAGGAGAGTGAGAAAAAAATATTGGGCCAGACCCATGTGTGTCTTGCTGGGCCAGACTCATATTGCCTTCAGTCTTTTAGCAGAGCAGTGATAACTCATTGTAGATGAAAATCTGACTTATCATTTCAAACAGATAATGTCCATTTTCTTACTAAACCAGAGCTAATCTATTAAATGCAGAAATGGACTCTGGACTATTTCAATGCCAAGAATAAATAGTGTCTTCATGAAAAGCTTTTTATTTTTCTTTTCTGAAAAACATTCAGAAGAAGGAAGCAGCAGAAAGCAGAAACTGCCAATAGGTGCAGCCCTGACATGAGTAATCCTCTTTGGATGTGTGTCAGTGCAAGTCAAAGGTTCTAATGTCAGTGATGAGATCATTATTAGATCAGAAATCCTGTGACAATTGCAGTACTATGTGGCAAGAGAAACAGAAAAGACAGGAAATAGACAGACCATAAATACGCACATATTTATTTGTGGCACAGCAGAAAAGGCAACATCCATTTAACTTTAAAAGCTTACAAATTAAATTAAAACTGTATTTCCATTGCCTATGATTAAGACCACTTAGAAACAGACAGAAATAGACACAGCTTTTGTGTATAATCTCTTGGACATCTCTGTTGCAAAGTGCACAAATAATGAATAGCTGAGAATTTCTCTGTCCTCTGCAGGAAGGGCTCAGGTCCAGCACATGGAGCCCTTCAGTTTGCATTTTCTTGACCTAATGCATTGACTATCTGGAATAATTTGAGACAACAGCACATGAGACTTGTGCCTTTAAGTTCTATTTCAAGTACAGACTGTGATAAACAAAATGGCAAGAAATCTAAAATCAAATGCTGATCAAGTGAGACAATTGAAGAATTTGCAATAAGCCGCAAGAGGCAAACAGCTCCCTCTCAGGACTGACCTACATTTTTCGAATGTCGACAGTGAATAAAATGAAACACTTTGAGGGTTTTAAGTTGCTAAGAATTTTTCCTGTACTTTCACCAGTTTGAACAGGGCCCTGAAACTGAAGCAAGCATGCTTTTGGAAAACGGAAGAAGCCACCTTTTCAAACCAAAAGGAAATGCAAGGCAGAAAAAGTTCAAACCAATGTTGGAATATGAAAGAGGAAGGATTGCATACATTACAGTCATCAGGGTTGTACAGGGAACATGAACAGCAGCAATTATATTAGTAACAACCATTTATTTCAACAGATTCCTCCAGTGATGTGCCCTGGTGTTGATGGACACCAAATGATGAATGATAATCAACCTGTGCACTTCTTAAGTGACTGCCCAAAATATGTGTCAGATGAAAGAATTAAATTTTGATTTCTGAAGTCCTCTGGGCTCTAATTCCTTCTAAGAATAATTACAGATACATACCGTGGCTCAAAGAAGAGATTATATGAATTTATAATTCTTAAATAAGAACAAAATAAACTGAGTGTATTGGAAAATTGTCTGCCAGGTGAGGTGGAAACACCAGCTATCAGATCACAGCCTCAGTCAATTCAGTATTTGCTGACAACTAATGGAAGAAAGGGAACACTCCTCTCTTTCCCTCCTTTTATCCATTGTTTCCATTGTCATCAGCAAAACAGTGCGTAGTGGTTAAGTGCAGAACACTGAAATATTAATTCCTATGCCCTAGTTTTGTGCTCTATGCACCCTCCTGAACTGTGTGGTAAGTTACTTTTTTTGGTTGCCTGATAAAAAATTGATTGATTCTGACCAGTGCAAACCTCCTAAAAAGCCTGGCTTTACTCAAGTGGCAACTAAAAAAGCCAGCACAATGAGAGCAGCTTTGGTGCACTTAGAAAGCAGAAAACCACAGCGCAATATCACAAACCCAACAGAGTTTTCAATAAATCATTGTGAGAGACAGCAGTTCCTTCTTCATATGTAAAATACTATTGAGTTTGAACATTTCTGGCGATGAAGACAAACTCAGAATAAATATTATGACTGTAGCAATCACAGAACTACCTGAAATGCTCAGCATGTCTCTCCTTCTGTGTATTCAGGCTTCTGTTCTCTAGAGTTTATCTACTGACTTACCAATCTCAAAAATTAATTATAAGCCAACATCAGTACAGCTTATTTCAGCACCTTAAATTACTACCCATTAGTTTTAGGAAACAATGATTCAGCTTTCTCTTTTTTCATTCAAAGCTGAATTTTCATTTTTGAAATCTACATTAACTTCTCTTCTGATGTTTGGATTTTTACATCTTTATCATAGGAACAGAGTTCAAAATCTCCCATTTTCATAATAAAAGTAAGCCAGAATAAACTAATAAATATTTGATGTTATTTATATATGATTTAAACTTGCAATCTGAACATAAGTCAGTATCTTCTACAATTAAGAGTCAGTTTCAAGGCGAGTGTAGTAATTAACTTCATATTCAGTATAGCAATTTCAAAAACTCCTAGGAAGTCGTATGTTATTTTAAACTATGTTATTTAAGCAAAGCATTTGTACTTCAGTCCCTTATTCTGGGTCACAGGCCAATTCATAGAGAAATTGCACTGTGGGCAAAATGTTACTGAAACTTCAGATGAAGTTTAAGGAAAATGCAAATGTAAGCACTACCTTAGCTGCACCATGGTAGTGTTATCCTTCCAGAAAATGCTTGCTGAAAACTCCAAAATGCACCCAGCCTGTGGCTTGCCTCGCCTGTTTATCTCATGCCTCTCTTCCAGTGTTATTTCAAACCTCAGCAAACCTTCATGTGCTGAGGCAGCTTAAGACATGGCAAAAGAATTAACAACATGTTTTAGGATGGTCTATAGCTTTCTGACTTAAGGGCTTATTTAATACATTTAAATACATTAAATACATTTTCAGAGTTATTTATTTGGAGTTTTTTACTTCAATAATTCTTTTGATGTTCTGAGAAACTTTCCTGTTTTTTTTATTTTTCACCTCTCAGGAAGTCAGGCCACCACCTCTACACCTGCAGTCACAGCATCAGGACAGACACACGTGGAAGTGTTCATCCCCAAGTGTCCATTCCCTCTTCTGTGAAGATAACATGATATTGAAATAAAAAACTTTAAAATAAATCAGCACAAGGGGGATTATTTCTATGGATAGTTCTGCTCAACAAAGCCACAGTCATTGGCAAGAAAAGTTCTAATCAAATTAACTTTTCCCTGTACGTAATACCACACCAAGCAAATGAATTACGTGGGGACTGGAGAAAGCTGTGATTTTTCTCCTGTGCTTCCACATGCAGCATAGAAAAGCACTTTGCAGTAAACAGTAGGCAGGGCCTGCTACTTCAATCTTGCAGATTAAAGCTAAGGACTGTTTTGTTTTCAGCCCCGCACCCAGCACCCCCTGGTTCCTGCAGTGCCACTGATAATCTGCCATATGTGGCACATCCTATAGCAGCACCCCCAGAGAGATGGACTGAAATCAACACTGTTGTGTTTTGTAAAGGGCACTGAGAAACTGACAGATGGCAACAGCTGGGGCAAATTTCATTCAAGGAAGCACTTTTTAATCAAAAATTTTATACAAAGCATATGCGACTTTTCATTGCACATGATTTCTCTTTCATTGCACATGATTTCTCTTTCATTGCACATGATTCCCACTGCCTTTCATGCTGCTGTGCTAGCAGCCAGTTCCCACACACAAGGACAGCACCAAGGCAGAAATGGGCATACATCCATTTGAGCCGACAGAGCTGCAGAATTTTGCCCTTTGCTCTGTCCAGTTTTAGTGAAGCACTGCAGAGGCAACGCCCTGGGAGAACAGGTCATGCAGAAACACCACTCCCAGCTCCAAGGAAGCTGCCACTGGGGATATAGAAGCTTTGCTGTCCTAAATAATGTATTCTAGTCCAAAAGTATGTAAAAGCTGATGTTAAATTGCTGTCATCCTTTCAAATCTAGCATGCCTATTAATTACAGTGTTATATTGAATTTAATTTCTGTACTCTGGACTCCACGCCACATACAACGCTCGCTGTTCCTACCTTCATTCATGACTTTTTTCATTAGCACACCTGGACGCTCTCCAAGGCAGGCAGCAGTAAGGAGCAGAAGCCTTGTCAGAAATATCCATTAAATCTGTCACAGGCACTAACAAATCAATCAAGTACCAACGAGCCTTTCAGAAATTTTTTGAGCCACTGGTTAAAAAGAGACCCACCTGACTTGAAAACTTTTCAACAACAACAAAACACACTAGGCCTGACATGTGGTTATTATATCCACTGCCACAGAATTACAGTTACTTAAATTTCTATGTCATGTGACAGGAATAAGTTAATTTAAAATGTTTGAACTAAATTTAAATGTAATTAATTAAATAGCTTTAAAGGAAATTAGTTAAATTTAAATACAGGTTTTTATGGAGATTAATTCCTATAACAGGTTGGCAATTGCTCTCACTTGTTAATCCAAGTTATTTTTCTGTTCTTTTAAACTTTATATAAAGGGTAAGTAAATTTGAGTACATCATTATTTTTAAAAAACAAGAAAAAATCAGAAATTTAAAAAATACATTTTTAAAGGTAATGTAGGTTTGTTTTGCAGTCTGTTATATACCATGGTAATTGCACACCAACTAACTGGAGTCACAGCCAATGAAGTAACTAAAAACCAACCACTTCCAAGAACTAGTTCTTTTTCTCTCAATCTTTGTCTAATTTTCTAAACTTCACATAAGACACAGTGCTGTAAGTGAGGGAAACTGGCCTATGATGTGAAATACCTAATTATAAAAACTGTGTAAGGCAAGTGTGTGGATACAAAGTACATACACTGGTTAATTGTGTCCAAAAGCTGCTGTTACATCAGAGAAGTTTTACAATATAGGCATCATAAATGCCTATAACACATCTATCTATATTCATACCTCCCACTATTTTGTCTATTCACACCCTCTTAGGTTTTCAGTAAACACAGAATGTCTCAGGGTCATGGAAGGGGGTGACAAACAAATCAATGAAATCCTTGAGACTGACAAAGACATTGGGAGGAGGCAGAGAGCAAGAATCCCAGAGTAGGACCATGCAGCTCTCCAGGGAAAGGATCATGGCACCCAGGAGATGACTGGAGCTGTGTGGATGGGATTGGGTACCTGTTTTTCATCACTTGATCACCCCAGCATGTTCTCCTTAATTAAACTGGCCTGAGACAATTAGCTGGACAGCTCCAATGTTTGCCACCAGGGCAGGAGCACAGTCTCTGTCGAGCCTGGGAGTGCAGGAGTGTGTGCTACTGCAAAAACCTAACACAAATGATATATTATCATTAACATTCTGAACTCTACTATGTTTATGTTCACACCCTCATCTATGATGGAGGCAACAAACAAAAAAAAATATTGCTTCCACTGTCCTTTCTACACTGCTTTTCAGTCTGAATAACAAGAGTCACCCTGACACCAGACAACATTTAGAACAATATAAAGACTTGGTCCATTTAATACAGAAGCATTGGACTTCATTTATAAATGGAGAGGTTGTTTCCAAATTATGGAACAAAATTGCTACATGCCAGTCTGGTGTCACTGTTACATCCCCTGTAAACACACCTGTATCATAAATAGTTATGGAACAGAACACTGCTGAGAACAGCAAATCCTCCTTGTGCTGGGGCTACACTCAGAGATGCTCTGTGCTTCACAATCACGGAGATAAAAGCACTAGGGAGAGGTTTCTTTTATAATCTAAACATACAGAAAAAGGTGTGAAAACTCCTAAAAACCCCCTAAAATACCAGTTCTTGGCCAAAGTTGTGATCTTAGAAGTTACCGTTCCAAGTTTACTAAGTTAAAGACTTGTTCATTTGTATCCCTTTACCACCCCCCCCCATACTTTATCATTACTGTTCCAAGTTTACTTGTTAAATATTGTTGAATAAGTTAATTTGTATACCTTTACCCCTATCCCTCATCCCCCACTCCATACCGGCATCCATTTTGTAACTGTATCCTTCCGTTGGGCATTGCCTCTGCTACTCCTCGCATACCCCTAATGGTGAGACACCAGCTGACATGCAAACCAGAGAACTGCCATAGACCACAGTGCCCAGAGGAAGTGGAGTGGATACATGAAAACCCCTAGAGCCAGTGAGCCACTGCCCAGACAGGACTCCAAAGCACACCAGTGAGCAGAGAAAACATCGGGCTGCTTGCTGCGGCTCCTTGCCTCCTCGCCATGAGGTAAAACAAACTCAACCCGCATGACACCCCTGGACTAAGAGCCAGTAGGCATCCTTGGACTGAGAGCCAGCAACAGAGCTCTTCCTGGAGACTCTCACAAGGTGAGAAAACCCAGGTCTGCTGTACCGGGACACCGAGCAACAGAACTGACTGCCTCCTCCTCCGAGTCATCTTGGGAGCAGCAGTGGTGTGTGCTGGACCCCCTCACCAGGCTGTTCTTTTAATAAAGGCTGAAATCACTCTGGAGCTGGTCTCCTGGCCTATTTATAACAAAAGCATAGTGGAGGAAACCACAGGCCAGGAGAACAAATTGGTTTGATCCATTTCGCATAGCCAGAAACAGAATTGAGTAGAAAATCAATGACTTAAACCACCTGTCCAGAGGTTGAATTCTTTATATTCTCCTTCCCCTTCATGCTTCATAAGTAGCATCGCATACATTTTTTAGGCAGCCCTAGCAAGCAAAGGGATAAACAGCACCTTCAGGCTATTAGGAGTGTTTGTTCTTGTCCGAAAAATATTTTTTTTTCAGTTAAGTGGAAAGAAGCAGGTTTAAAGAAATGTGGGAGTTCTTATCTATTCTTTCCACAGTAGAATTGTTGACCAATAAGCACAAGGAGCTCTAAAGAATAAATAATTACCTATTCAGGCTGTTCTTTTAAAATGTTTTTAATATTTAGAAACCATTACAAGCAAGTGACATGTCCCTGCTGCTTTACACTAACTCAAGTAGTTCTATTCTGAGGAACATATTTTAAAGCCTTTTGATTTTATTTTTAAAGTAAGCAGGAATCCTGCAGCACAGATTTTGTTGCAGTAAACTTTAAGTGGCAAATATTCCAATTGTACTTGCTGCATTACTAGCACTTCCTGGTATTTGAAATTATTTTTCTAAGTCTGCATAAAGAATGCTCATGCTTTTACAAGCAGTCCTTTTTGATTTTCACCATCATTCACATAAAGACGACACAGGAACTCACACATGAAAGGAAATATTTAAGTAAAGGAAAGAGATGTAATTGAATTAATGGGTGGACTACAGGCAGAATGAAAGTGTTAAGAAAGATATTAGAGTGGATTTTGCATTATTTAACTCAGTTTATTTCTTCCTTTGAGTCCTCACACTGCTCCTTCAGCCCTCTCTCTGAGGGTCCCTCCTGTTATGGCAGCGCTGGAAGTAAAGATGGGTGCAGATTTTGGATTCTCAGGTTCACACACACTGGAGAGCAGAAGTGAGCAGCTCAAGTTTACTACTTCTTGAATATCAAATAATGAAGAGAATCAAACTACACAGCAAGAGAAAAATGTCCTGGGATATCATTCTTGTTTGCTTCAACAGACTCATTGTAAATCTTGATGGCTTGGAGTTATGCTTGCTAGCACAGTTTTTAAAATAATTTCATTTATATCAATACAAGTTAGAAAACATTCATTTTTACCTAAAATTCTAAAAACCTAAGCAGTTATTGTTTCCACTGCAATCTTAATGATGAGGGATAACTAGAGCAGTTTTACATTTGTCAGCTGCTCTCACTTATTTTAATATATGAGCCTGTTCAGACCTCAGGTAACCTTCCGTATATCACTCAAACCATAAGAAGAGAACTATTCCTCATCTTTTTTACCAAACAGATGAATTTCCTATGCTGTCTATTCTGTGACTTTCAGAACTTGAAATCCTTGAGGAACCACTTCTGATTTCAGAGAATGTCTAAAAAGCGTAGAAACCACACTTTACTCAATAACAAAAATCATATCTCAAAAGAAAGTTACAGTCTTAATCCACACTAAAATGTTTCATTGCAAAAAAAAAAAAAAAAATCTTAAAATAGTACCTCAACAAAATAAATTACTTTCTACACTTCTAAAATATTTTGTTGAAAATGAAAAGGTAATGGCTATAGTTCATTGCAATAAATAACTTCAGATTTCAGCTGCAGATTCAGGCACATTGTTCACAGCGTATTTTTTAATTATAAGCAATGGCTCTCATACAGCAAGGCTTCATTATTTTCAAAGGAGTGTGACAAAAAATCTACATCCATCCTCAGTGCATAACAGTAGCAACCAATTTTTGGATCTATAGGGTTAGTAATTTCAGTACTCCCCACTCAGGCTTCTTTCTTGTGTTCTGAATACCCAAAAGTTTAATAACTCTCACTATTTTCCTGGAATCTTCAGTGATAACCTGTTTTAACTAAACAATTTTTTACTTAAATGGTTATTTAGTACATTTCAGGATTATAAAACACTGGATTCTGTCCATCCTATCATGTAAGAATTGCAATCCACTGTAATATCCTGCCCTGTTTTTCTAAAGATCAAGTCTTGTATGTAAAAAAAATGGTTAAAATATATCTCAAATAGCTATTTTCCATAAGTAATTTTAAAAGTCCAAGTGGATATCATCAGACTGGAATTACTTGGTTATTTTCCTTGCTTCTTTCTAGCTTCAAGTAATTTAGCATATTTAGGTGTAATAAAGTATCTCAGTGTTCCCATTCGTTATTGGTTTTACCTGTCAGGAGGAACTTGCATTCACTCCCACACATGTAATTCTCATTTTCTCCCTAGCCCCTTCCTTCTGCAATGAAGACCCCTCAGCAGCCACTAAAAGCTCCATCAGAACAGCCCGAACCCTTGACCCTTTAGTCTTCTTTGGACACACTGATGTCACCTACTATTACTTCACAGCTGCAAAAATGACTAAGAAAGGCAATCACGGAAAATAACCAAACCCCAAAGCCCTCAGATCCCTCATTTGTCAGCTTCAGGGACTAACAGAGGTCACTGCAAGAGTGATTGGTTTTTTGGTGCATTCTAAATCTGAAACCTGAGCATGTTTATCACCCTTTACTGGATGATGAGCAGCATCCCTTAAGTCAAAACCAGCATCCCCAGAATTAACTGTGCTATTACCAATCTTTTATTTTATCTTAGATTAGGATCACTGTGAAGACTGGTTTTTTGCCTTTGAAGGCTAAAGTCAAATTAAGCTACAGTAATGAAAGTAAGCTGCAAAGCTAGAAATTAAAAATCATTAAAAAATGGTTATAAACAACTGCAATACTCCATGACTTCGCCTACACTTAATATTTTTTGATTATGCCTCATTCTCACAGAGAAATATTTAACACCAATGAATTCTGGACATCCTAAACTGACTCGTGTTCTAAGTCTGGCTGACAGCGAGTAGAAACAATAATATTCAGAATGACAATTTTAAAATAACTTCTGTACTTTTACTGTTGTACCAAAAAGATCATTGCTGTTATTAATGCCACTGCTTATACAAATACAAATGCTCAATACAAACAAAGAGGCTGGACAGCTTCACTGAAGCTTTGTCTGAATCAGAGAAATGGGATTTTGTGTTCAGCCCCTGGGTGCAAGTGGGCTGACAGGGGCTGGATTTGCTGTGGTGCAGATGAGAATACACACTCCTCTGAACTGCTAAAATAACAAAGAAGATTTGGAGAGTTTGTGGTTGCAGTTTGTAGTTTAGTGAATATTCAGGCATCCTTCCTGGCTGGTTTATTGTCTCCTGATCCTTTACAGTGCTTTTAGCACAGCCAAAATACAGTCAGAGACTAGGACTCCATCTGCCCAGGAGGTGTGAACTGGAAATGCTTCTGAGACACAGATTACTTGTCTAGGGGGAGCTCGACCTCTGATCTTGCTAAGAAAGGCTCTCTATAAATTTATCAGGAGCATAAAAGCAGTTAAAAATGTAATGGGCTCAGCTCACACTGGTACAATTACCCAGCTCAGCCTCGCTGGGACACAAGGCACTCAAGTGTGACTTTGTCAGCCTGGAAATGGGAGCACAGTGGCAAGTTTGGCTCCTCTCTTCCATGGTGAGAAGGGATATCCATCACCTCAGTGCCCTGAATGTTACCTCCTGTTTTTCTGCTTCAAAAAACACCACAAACACCAGAAACTACATCAGGCTGTTTAAGATGCTCACAGTGCTTTTAGGAAGTAACATAAAAGGCTTCTGCACAAAAAGAGTGGGAATAATCTGCCCTGCCTTGTGGATAAGACTAAAACTAACAGGCTGAAACTACTGTACAGAAAGTTGAGACCAAGCTTCATGAAAAACCAACAGCAGGTGAAGTGTGCAATAGATCGCCCAGGGAAGCTGTTGCATCTCTGCCACTAAAGATCTGTAAGATTAGGACAGAAAACTATTTCTCAGGAATGACAAGGGGCCTGCCCTGGGCAGGAGGATGGATTGACAACATCCTAAAGTTTCTTTTCAGATCTATTTTTGCACAGCATTGCTGATGAAACATAGTTGGTGTTACTGGAATGCAGATAGATGTCTCTTCCAAAAGCCTTCCATAATCTCACAGCATTTTCTGAGTGACAGAATTCTGACAAACCGATTCAGTAGATCTGACCTTGTTTCTAGCCAAACTACCCCTAAGCCTGAAAGGCAAATCCTTGAAATGGTTACCAGCTTCCCCACCAGAAAAGGAGCAGGCTGTTGCATGGCTGACTGTGCCTGTTGGTGTAAATTGAATTAAAGTTAAATTCCTTCTTTTGTGTACATTTTATCAGATTTTTTTTAAATAGAGATTGGTCCCATGGATGCCCCTAAATGAGCTAAGTCCACTTTGCACCAACACAATGCTTACAGTTTGTGGGTTTTGTAGGAGTTTATTTTTTGGCCAAGGTGAGGGGAGGGGAGGAGGGTCAGGGAATGTCTCTGATACCCTGCAAAAAGCTCTAGGATGCCATGGTGAGTTTAGTTACTTTAAAGGTCAGTTGTATTTCAACACCAGTCTGTGAAAATCCTTTTTGGGCCAGGACTTGAAAAACTGAAATGTGGAAAGCTGCTGATCCTGAAGCTTCCCACATTTACAAGATTATACTGGTATTTTCAAGCTTTCCTTCAAAACTAGGAGACAAAAAATACAATTGCGTAAGGAAGAGAAAATGAGGTATGCTTATAACATGATAATTTTAAGAACCAGGTCTTTACATATACTTCAATTATTCACAATAAATTCACTAGATAAAGAGACTCCAAAAGCCATTCATTACACTCTTGTGAAAGCCTTCATGCTCCAGTTATGAGAAATGCTGATCACATTTGACAGCTAGCATTTTCACAGGCACATTTAGTCCTGTTAGCCTCTCCTCAGTCCTTCCTGGAAACACAGACCTGTTGGGAAGGTAACTGCACAGAAGACTCATTTTTTCTCCTGTCATCACCCTTGACATTAAACATTAGATAGAGGTGAAAAAAAAGTGCAGATTACAGTAATTTTCTCCTGTGACCACTCAGGTTCGACATGCACCATAATGTGTGCATTCCTAGAAGGGGTTGACAGACTCACCCTAGTAGCCATGGTGATGAAAAAAGGTAGAGGTATTAGGAAAAATGTTTAAAGTTTCCATAAGTGAAAACTAAAACACCACTTGCAGCTTGGAGTAGGCCTGTGCCACAACATTTAACCTAAAAAAATGAGATCATGGGAATGGGTACAGAAAACATAACAAAGCACTAAGGGCAGATAAGAATCACTGAATAGCAAATGCCTCTTAACAGCTTAGTTCTGCTTAGTAATAAAGCAGTTACCTGGTGAAAAATTATTTGTCCAGGTGATAAATACAAAATTCATGAACTACCTGTGCACCAGGGCAAGCAGGAAGGTGCAAACAAATGAACTAAGTTAAGCACGTGTCCAAAAGAACTACACCCTCACCAGCAACATATAAATATGGAATAAGTAAGTCTAAGTTAGCAGATAAATGTATTAAATAAATAGGCGTTTCCCCTACCATGACCTGTCACAGTGATAAATACTGTAAATTTCCCTAAACCTGTCACTGATGGAAGATGAGCACTTCAAATGGAAGGCATTAAGAGAAGCAGGAAGATTTCACAGTTCATATAACACCCAGCCACGTCTCTGTACAGGTGTACCCCGGGAACATCAGCCTGGAGGGGAACTGACACTGCCTTCTCTTTTGCTTCAGTTCTGGTCCTATAAAACTTTTTCCCATCTGCAGTGAATGGGTACATGGCAGCTGGGTCACTGTCTTTTTTGTTTGGTTTGAGATTTGGGGTTTGTTTTGGTTTGTTGGAGAGGCTCTTTTGTCCACAGATTTTGTGTGTGTGTTTTTGAAGTCAAATGCACACTGGTACTGCTGAAAAAAAAGTTTATTTCTATAAGGTAACGCAAATCCTGATGGACGAGCCAACAATCTGCCTGTAAACTATCGCAGGGGTTGTTGCAGAGGAAGAAATCACAGAAAATTAGTCTTAATACAGCTTGCTCAAGGAGATCTCAGCAGACATTTCAGCATAGATCAGCCCTGATATGTTCTTGAATCTAGGCCCATTAAAAAAACAACCAACCAACCAAACATGGAGAACTGTCCAAGTACTAGAATTTTTTTCTTCTCCAATAGCTGCACAAAATACTGAAAATATTAACAGGCTGATGATAATATCAACAGGCTGATGAACTCTTAATGCTCTGATTCTCTGTTACAATTGAAGACAGATATATTATACAACTGAAATTTCCACATTTAAACAAAATATGGCCATAAAGATATTCCACATTACCACACTATTAAATGTACAGCTACTGAATATTGGTAATGTTGTACTTGTATGTTTCAGTTTTCTCCTACTAAATACACAATGCAAATTGAATTTTCCATAAAAACCTTTGATAAATTAATGATATTATGAAACCAAATAAAAGTACAGTATATTAAAGCAAAAAATTACAACAGAAATAGTGAGTTACTCCAACACTTGAAAAAGACAGGAGGAGTTTTTTAAAGTGTATAGAGGTTTCTTCAAAAACCTAGGGAAGGCAGGCCCTTCAAGGGAATGAAGGTTCAATCACTACTATAATGTTATGCCTGAACTGCAGATCATGAGGCCAAATATTATCAGGAAATGAACTATTAATATCAGGGAATACACAGTTAGTATTTCCCTTGTAAGAAACAGATACTTCACACAATATAAATACTTCAAAACAATAAATGGAGAAGCTAAATTAAAACTACTGTCTAATGTAACCTTTATCACAAAAGCCAGTCTGTCGGTCTAAGTTCAGTATTTCAGAGGATGATTTTCTACATGAAAAGTAAATCACTATTTAATGAAAAATGTGTTGATTCTCCCAGTGTAAAAGCTGAAGCAAATAATTAAGTTAATGAATTCCCAGTCAGCAGAGTTTGCAGTGTCAATGACAACATCCCTTGAAGGATCCTAAGGGAATGCAAGCAAAAGAACCAAATCTAAGATGGAACACCCACGGTGATAGAAAAATTTTAAAAAGGAAAAAAAATGACAAAGACATCTTTTCACTAGGAATTGATCTTCATACAGCCAAGAATCACTGGGCACCATGAGCAACAAATCTTGATATTAAAATGGCGGTCAATATAAAAAAAACATTTGGGATTCCTCGTTTGGCAGGGTAGGAGCTGACACCAGTGTAAGCATTTGGGAAAAGTGACTGAGAACAATTCTTTCAGGATGCTGAAAAATGCTGTTTGGGACAAGCACTTGGACTTCTGCTTCCTGAACATGACAACTCCCCAAGAGCAAGGCTACTCACCTTTACCAGTTCCCTTCCTTAGAAAAGGTGAAGATTCTTAAGCACTACTGTGAGAAATCAAGGCACAGAAAATTCTCAAAACCTTGTGCATGCAGACCCAAACACAGTAATGAATACAGGGTTCAACTTGAGACCTTGTAAAAGGCTTCCAAATTTAGGGACCATAAGCAAAAATTTGAGTTTGTAGTTTAGATAGCAATATATTAAACTAGGTAGTGGAAAATTCTAAAGCTTTAAAGTGTATATACAGAAGTAGTTACAGAAATAGTAAAAAAGTTTTAAGGTGTAGCATGTAAGTTTGTGCGTCACTATATGATTGGATAAGAAAGCCCACATTGTGGCAAGATGTGTAATACAGTTTAGCTGTTGGTGTGAAAGTAAAAGCATGTGTGGCTAAAAAAACCTTTAAAACCCCTTGTAACATATGGTCTTGTGACCACTGACCACGGACACTTGACCTCTAACTTATGCAGTGAAGACGTTCTCACCCCTTCATGAGACTGTAGAAGAGCAATCAATAATGCTTTAAACATCTCTTGGTGGTCCCATCTCTCTTGCACAAGCCCGACACACAATATCATCTTTTTAACAACTGCACCATCTTAGGATCTTCAGAACAGCTATCAAGCTTTACTATTCTCCCATTTCTTCAAAAAGTATTTTTAATGAAAGAGGGAATTTAAGAGAAAACTTGCTTGACATGCAGAAGTTCCATATTCTGCTTAAAGGACTCAGGACAGAAAAAGTGTCAAGTAAAATAGATTTAATACAAATGCAAACTTGTATAGGACATACATCTATCATACAGCAACCTGTGCAAAAATGTTCAAAATCTCCATGGAATTTTCTGTCTAATTCTTGACAGTTATAAAATACTTATACAGTAAGACATGATTTGAGCAACTTTACATATTTGTCATGCATTTTGTCCATAGCCAGGGAGCAGAACAGGAAAAGAGAAATCAGGGGCTGTTACTGCTGAAAAAAATTAATTATGTATTACTACTTTAGGCAATTGCAGTGATTCATTTCTATAATAGCAAATTCAAGTGTAATCATGTAATTATTTTGTTTTCATTAAAAATATATTGATATTGGGTGCCTGCTGTATTACTCTTTATTCTGTTCTGCTTCACAACAAATTCAGTGTAGGAAACACTGAATTTCAGGATCTGTGGGCCAACAGTCAGGTCCTGAGTACTGACACAATCTTTATATGTGTCCTTCAAGTTACACTGGAAATTCCTTCCTTACAAATGCCAAGAAACTCAAAATGCAGTCCACAGGCTCAAATGCTGCTGCTCATGTACATTCCTACCTGCAAAGGGAATAGGTGCATCTTTATCCAAAGCAACCAGGGGAGGGTCCAAAATCACAGTGCTGTTGTTTTCAGTTATGATTCCATGGTACGACGTCTCAATCCAGGGTTTGTGTTTGTTCACTAGAAAAGAAAAAAACAGCCTAATTAATTTGGTTTGTGTTTCATATCCATTCAGTTCATTTTATCTATGAAGAGAAATTATTTAACATACTTTCAACATTAATGGTATTACTCAAAAGCCACTAACAAAATCCCTACAATAAACATTCAAATAGAAAAGAAAAATGACATGCACATTGTACTGCACTGATAAGAAAACCAAGAGACATCCCTCCAGTTAAGACACCAAAATAAAAAGGCAATTTGCAAAATACGTTTAATGTGTTCTCAACTGTCAGCCTAATTAGGTTCAGACACTTTTGAAGGAATTACTTTCAGTTGCAAAGCCCTGGTGCAAGAGAAAGGGCATCCAGAGAAACCCAACTTGACAAGACACAATGTAGAATGGTGGATGAGAACACTCGACTCCTGGTCACCTTCTCATTTTGTATTTTCAGAAAAATACCTACAATTACTTCTGTGTTCTGTACGTTGTAGAGAAAACAAACTTCTACATTTTAATCACTGATAAAAGTCTGCACTTCCTTACAATTTAACCAGGAAATCTGAAGTTTTTCTGAAAGAACCTGCCCTCCAAATCCAACTGTTGAACATTTGGGTATCTGGTCTTGAAGCACATAGGAAGATCACCCAAAAAGACACTTTAAGGAGCGGCTACACCACATCACCAATTGTCTTATTGTTGAACCCTTTCCATTTACACCTCTCTCACCATACATCTCCTATTGACTGGAAAGGTTGAAGACAAAATAAAAAGGAAGGGGGAAATGTAAGAGGCTTAGCTTTGCTCTGCTTATAAATTGAGATTTCTTCCTGCAGGCACAATCTGAATGTTATGTCACTGGAACTCCTACATAAGAAATACAATAGTGACAGCTAAAAGAATTTCAATTTGAGCAATGTACTCCCCCAGGCAAGAGGGAGCACTGCATCAAGGAATATCTATCCCATTTGCAGCAAGCTCAGATGCAAGGTAATTTCTATACCTATTATTCAGCTGTGTATACCAGATGCTGAGGAAAATACCTGGGGAGTTAACAAAAATCACCTCAAAGATGGAGAGTTGACACTTAAAGTGAAACCAAATAAAAAAAAAATTAAAAAAAATTACAAAACCAAACAAAATCCACAGATATAACCCTAAACTCTTTCATGCCTTGTCTTCTGTAAAACCCCCAGATATCAATGAGATTCAAGTTTCTACCTTTGTGAAGAAAGCAGCAAAAACCACCAAGACAATGGAGCAGGTTCTTGCCAAAGGTAAACGTGGGCAATTAACAAATTATTATTTTCATTGGCTATTTGGGAAAAGCATATAAATATATTCATGGCAAATTGCAGTTCATTCTTTTCCTTTCTTGCTTGTTTAACCATTAGGAAACTGAGGATTTGGGAAGACTGATCCTTCTAAAGCTGAATTATTTTATATTCTAGCACTAATCTGGGAGCTTTGAGCTCATTTCTATGTTGCAATAGATCTTCTTTCAGAAGAAAGCATACTTATCTTCACAGGAGTTGGTTTTGCCCATTTTTGCAATAACTAAGCAACAGGAAGATTATACTGGGGATGTGTCAGGGAAAGGTGAAATGGAAAACAGGGATCTCAAACCTCTTTAATGACTGTACAGCCAGAGGAGAGACTGGTGAGTTTATATAATAGATGAAGGCCAAAAATCGTGTTGATGTTGAAAAATGAGAAGTGATGGATGCAATTTCAGAGCTTTTTATGGCATTTGGGATTCTGGTTTGCAGGGCAGTTGAAGTATTCTGTATTTTTTATTAGAATACCTGAATTGCCTGAACATGCAGACACACAAATGTGCTCCAGTGGCACTCAGGTGTGACTCCCAGGCTCTGATGGACACAGGCTGCACTGAGCCAAAGGGCATCCCTTGATTGCAGGCAGATGCAATTGAACCGTAATGAAACAGTAAACTCACATGAAAAGTGAACTTCTTATGCAACTCAAATTTCAAGTACCAAATGCTTTTCATTCCTTCTGATTCTGTTAAGGTTCTGAGCTCCTAAAAAAACAAGCAACCAAACAAACAAAAAAAAACCAAACAAAAAAGGAAACAAACAAAAAACCCCACCAAAACCTTCCCCTTACTGATTCCTAGAGAATACTTCTGATGGCGCTTTTACTCAAGGAATTCACAGGATACGGTGAATGCAATTCTGCCAGCCTTAGCTTTCTCCAGTTGGTGTTCAATGAGCAATAGCAACAGTCAAATGAGTGGAAACAACATCATTCCTTAAATTATATTGGGGCAAGAAAAATACATTATGAACAAATGCTACAGTTTAGACCTTAGAGACTGGTATTGGGAAGAGGAAAAGAACAATAAAGCAAAAGCAAAATATAACGAAATATCAAATTATTTGCAAGGTCTTATCCTGGAGATGAATCTTGGAGATACATCCCCAAATGTAAAAACTATGGCTGTATAAGCTTCGTGTGATCCGTGGTGTTGAAACTTTGCAAATAATGGAAAACATCCATGCTCTTTAGGAGAGCAAAGCAATTCTTTTGCATCAGATGATCTCTCTTTGAATATTTTCACATAATGAAAATTATTGGTTTTTTTACAGTGTTTAAGATACTTGCTTTGAAATAAGAACTCTCTAATCCTGAGATAGGTAGCTGGTGTTCTGGCTGGGGAGTGTTGTTTATATTATCCGTGTTAAAGGCTGGTAAAATATTACCATAGAACGAAATGCAGAAACCACTCTACAGGCTTTCATAAAATATTAGATTCTAAAGGAAAAACCTTCATATGTAACATGATCAATGAATATTTAAGTTTCTTAGTCTGCAGACAAAACTACAAAATATTAGACTGGTTCAAGAGAGTGTTTATCCATGGGTTAACACAGCTCTCAAATCTCTGATATTTTCCTATCCCTGTGCAGAGAGGAAAGTCTCCAAAGTCTTCAAAAGAACAGAATTTTCAAAATTCAAAATCGTTTTGTCTTGTCTTATTTGAGCTACTAATTCTACTTCAGGATATGTGAGTCAGACTTTAGTTTTCCAAAAACATAGTAATGCCACACTGCATTTTTTTAAACACCGCAACAAAAACGTTTTACCATGCTATTTCAGACTATATGAAACTATGTTTAACTAGAAATGAAAAACAAAATTCACATTATTGAAAAAGTTCCAGAATTTTGATTATATACAATGCTTATTAGCATATTTTAAAGATTAACATGTATCTTTTGGAATTCTTTAAAATTTTAAATAAGATGGGAATTTTTCATTTTATCTTTAAAATGGAAAAGGCAGGAATAGTTAAGAATATTTCAATGCTTCTCAACAATGCTTAGAATTCACAGCATTCTATAAAATAAAGTGACAAGCAAGAGGATCGAAGAGATGTATACACAGATTTTTTTATGTGAAGTTTCAGGAACTAAAAAAGCAGAGCACTACATAGGCAGATATACACAAATGAGAAAATAAACTGGATAATACAAAAAACTCTTTTCTCTCTTAGAGCAATATTAAGTTGTAGCACACTGATATTAACTCTAAAACTAGGAAAAAAAAAAAGTTTTTTTATTCCTCACAAAGATCTTTCCTGGAAGCATTTATTGTCTCCCTTTTCCTTGTATTTGTCTAGCTGGGTGGGAGATGGAATCAGTACAAGGCTTCCATGAATTCAAGCATATAGTTAAGACATAAAGATACCCATGCTGTGGGTTGTTTTTTTTAAACTTGCCTCCCTTCCTATAATTTATTAGTTATTCATATAAACCCATACTCTAAACAACGTATACCATCTAGGATAAGGCAATAAATATTCCTTTATTGCAGCTCGAGTTCAATCCATTAAAATTTGTCTGCAGCATCCACACTGAATTTCCCGGTCTGTCCCACCAAAGGCTGTGACCACAAGCCTTGGGATGCAACAAAAGCACTGCCAGAAAAGGTCCCTCTGTGCTCCCTCTGCAAACGCTCTGGGCATGAGAGCACTCGGGCAGAACGTGGCCAAGGAAAACAAACATTGTTCTGAGCAGTCTGCAGGGAGCCTCCTGCCCCAGGACTGCTGTCCTGAAAGTCATCTTAAGGACAAATGAATGTATCTGTTTCTGATACAGAGAAAGGCCCAGATGATGTTTAGAACCCCCAAACCATGCTGATCTCGGACAGTGTATTTAAGTCTGCAAGACATGCACGGCACTTCCCGAAGGCAATCACAGGCTGTGCATTAAATCTGCCAAGTCACAAAGCTTGTGAGCAACAGAGCTGTGATTTGTCAGTGCAGAAGCATTATAATAACAGAACAATAAGGACAACATGTATCAGGACATATCTTAAGAGCAAAGCCATCTTTTCTCTAAGCTGAGACAGACACTTTTTTGGGTGAGGGGAGAGGGGAGCGGGTGGGAAGCAGCACGTGCACAAGGGACACACTACAATGGTATTTGCAAAATTCAGATGGTTTCTGACTCAAATTAGTTAGAAAAATTTCACTGATCAAAAAACAACATGCTATAAAAGAATTATAAAAGAAAAAAGTTACTATTAGAAGGTTTAACTCCTGACCCCAGGGCAGATTCAATGTTGTCAGCTGGTTTAACTGACGATTTCTAAACTTCAGGCAGCTAAAACCTGAGGTAGCAAATAATAATGTTTAAGAATTGCTTATGAATGCAAATGTTTTCTTTTCTTGTCTCCTCTAAATAATACAACAGATTTATTTTCCATTTAATTGGGTTGATAATATGTTCTTTCATCTCTAGCTTAAAGAGGTTGTCAATTCCAGAAAAACTAGCAGAAAATTTAGGCTTTTTTACCACCTCTTTCAGCTGTAAGTCTTTTCATCTGCTAACTTCAATGATCTTCAGCTCAGCTGGCTGGAATCCTGTGGAGGTGTCAAAGGTCTTCCCATCAGAACCAACCAAACTGAGGATGCCCAGGAAGCCTTTGAGACACGCAGGAAATGCCATTAACTCCTGCAGAATGTCAGAGAACTTCCTACCTTGCTGCAAGCCTCCCCTCGTACAGCATGACATGCTGCAGGATGCTGCACAGCCAGTTCTGAGGGATGCAGCTGCCACAGGGACAGCTGCAAGGCATGATCCCTCTGGCTGGAAAAGCCCCCAGACCTGGACACCACTGACCTGGTGGTCACTCCTCCCTGGGGACAGGGCTTTCCTGGGTGATCGCCACAGTGACACCTGTGGGATCAGCAACGCCACAGCTCAGGCTCGTTTTCCAGGTGCTTCAAAGGAAATGGCAACTAAAACCATGATTTGTCCATGGTTGAGTTTCTGTGAGCTGTTCCCTGGAGAACTTTAACAGCCATGGGCTCTGGACCAAGAAGGAGAAACCTGAAAGAGGGTGAGGTCAGAAGATGGCTTTGACTCACAAGTGTGGCTCATGCCATGGTCATTCTTTGATGAACACGAGAGAAGTTTTGAAATCTCATATCCTTAACAGAAATTCACTGGAGTTTCCAATAACTCCAGTTTCTGGTAACTGAAGTATTTCAGAGAGTATGTTTTTTACTAAGCAAGTCCTCATCATACAGTTCATACACGTGACTGTATTGTGCACATGTAGCTTTATAGCACAGGAGATCTTAAATCCCCCAAGGTATGTCTTGAGGTAGAAACCAGGATTTCCAGAATGAGCTGGGAATAGAAACCAAAGGCAGCAGCAGAATCCCAAATCTCATAAAGTAGCAGCTAAGAACAAAACTGTTCAGAAGACAGGCAGATTTGGGGGCTTAGGTCACTAAAGAAATGATGATTGGAGCTTGAGAAAGAATTAAGACTTTCTGTGGAAGGCAGAGAAAACAAGAACATGGATTAATGCATTTTTGAGGAAAAAGAAACTAAGAAAAAAGTGGAAACTTAAAATAGCTGTGAAGTAGGAGAAGTAAATAAATGTTTGCATTTTACAGGATTAAATCTTTCACAGCATTAGGAAAAAAAAAACCCATTGAGTAGCTCTATCAGGAGGAACTGTATTTCCCTACCTAAAAAAACCCTGAAAACTTTCCAAAAACGTTCACATATAAAACACATTTTATATGCTTTGCCAAAGAGAGAAGAGAAGAAATTTATTCTGTCCCACACACTTTGTTCTCCCTGTGATGCCATTGCCTGAATTACTGAAATTCCAGTAGCTGTGTTCTGGCTTTATTTTTAGATAGCTAACTTTAAACTATAATGCTTTATGTGGTTTTACATAAAGTAATAATGTGAAACTCCTGCCCCAATTAAGGCAATGGGAGTTTTGACACTAAGATTAGTTAAAGCAGAATTTATATGATTTATGATGTGTGATTATGAGATGTGAACTCTTTGGAGAACATTTTAACTGAGCAATACATTATGGACAGTGCATCTCAGCAACATTAAATTACTCAGCAGAGCTCCTGTGGATACCTTGCCACTGCTTTGATTGTGCTGCACAGCAAAACCTATTCCGCACCAAACACACTGCACCACATTTTCTGTCATAAACACATTTTCTGGCCCCTGAGAGAAGGCCTTTCAATGATGACAGTTCCCACCAACAAAATTTGTTCTTATATTAAAAAAGGGAAAACATTTGAAAAGGAAGAATCTTTTGTTAGTAGCTAATTCTTATTACAAACTAATTTGACCAAAATCACTGAGTGCCTGGCCTAAAAGACTTAATAATATCAGTAATTACTCCGCTGTTGGCTATTTCCAAGGTAAAATAACATACTCTGTTCTTATTCTGACGTGTTGAGATGTTTATGCAGCTATAAATACACTTAATTCTGTTGTAAATCTGTTTATTTGTTTGGGGTTTTTTGTGAGTGGAGGAGATAAACTTCTTAATACTGACCAAATTAATATTAAACATTTGACAGGAACTTTGTGAATGCTTTGCTCAACCCAAACCTGTGCTGTTCAGGAAAAGCAATTTAGCTGCAAATTTAGTAGAACTCCACTTACAATACTGGGTTGTAAAACTTTCAGCAGCATTTTTTTCTTCTGACACTTATTTCTGAAAAGTGCATTTTGAATTTTCATATGCATACAGGAATTAGCCTTTACACCCTGTCTCATTTCTCTCTTTTAGGGAACAGACCATGTTCTCTGGGCCTTGAAGTGCTTTTAAGCTTAAAAGTTATTTTAATTAACACAAAAGACATGTCAACTCCTTCATCAACATGTCCTAATAATTTTATCTATTGATAGTTGTCATAACAGACTTTAGAGAATGCAAACCTTAATTCTGAGCTCCCACAGTTTCCATGCCTCCAGCATTAAGAGCAGGAAGCTGCACGTGCCCCATATCTAAGGAACAAAACTGGAATTAGGGGGATGAGTCTGTCCCACAGCTATCCATGGAAACTTACTGATTGCACCCTCAGACATGAGTTACACAGTTAAAAATCTTGGGGAAAGTATCCAACAGTTTAAAAATGTTTTCACTGACGTCTCAAGGGCACAAAAACTCACAAACAAGGTGTTTTCCAAAATATTTACTTGTACTCAAAATGCATTTCACTTCTTGTTTATCAATGCTGATCTTGAATTCAACATGAATTCCTGAGGAACAGCTTCATTCTCATTTAAAAAGACATAAAAGCTTGAGATGCCCAATATTTAAGCCGTCTATCATTTGATTTAACTTTCTTCAATATTTAATAACTCCACGCTCACTGTATGAAGCCACTCCAGTCTTACACACTTTATCTCTTTTGTTTGGGCTGAAGGTTGTTAAGAACATGGATTTATTTTTCCATTATGAGCATCAACAGAAGGCATTTTAAATTAAACTGATTCTAGTCCTTGTTCCTTAAATACACAAGAATGGAGTGAGCTCTGAAGGGTTCTGTCAGAGCTGACCAGGGCTCCCAGCACTGTTTCACTGACTGGGCACAAAATATCCCACGTATTTCACAAAATACTGAGGAACACACAGATCTCCGGTGAACATTTCTATCATGACAGTGTGTTTTCACAGGAAGCAAAACAAATCAAATTCAGAGGCTGTGCAAAAAAGCAAGAGCAATCCCCCAACCGCACCAAAGACAGCTGCTCACTGAGGAGCTGCAGACCTGCAGGATGCCCTGTTTAACTCCAGAACTAATTTGCATCTGTAATATCCCTCTTACTGCCTGAAATACCAAAACCAAGGAATTCCAATTGCTGCTATTTCTCCCTATAAATGTCTCAATTATGACATCTCTAAAGTGAACACTGCAGCTACTACGGGAGACATTTTAACACTGGATGAGCAGATTTTCAAAGGTTTTTCAGCACCTTATCATTCAGATTAGCACATTTTCCTCTGCAAATAGTACCTTGAGTTGAAGTTTTAAGAAAGGACCTTAAAGCACCTTAGGATTTATGCAATTATGTCTCAAGAGTTTCAGCAATACTCTGTAACTGAGAACAGTATTTTGAAAAATTCCAAGTTAAAACCCCTATTATATTATGAAGCTAAAATAAATGAAAAAAAATCTTAAAATTTTAGCCTTTATAAAATTTCATGCCACACTATTTTGATAGCACAGACTTGAGTGCTATCACAAATTTAATCTCATTGAAATCCTATGCTCCCACATATTAGCCTACACATTTGGAAATCTTGGGAAATGAAATAAATCCTAATGTCATGAATTTTAAAGGAGTAAGCAGTTTCTTTTCTTAAAAAATAGAAGAAAGTATTGATGTTCATCCTTTCATTATTTGTTTAAAATTACAGATTTCCATACAGCAGAGGCTGAAGGATATTGCAGTAGAGAGCTGATCATGTATAGGACAGGTGTTGCTGCAAATTACCTGCCCTTTACTTCATCCAGCAGATCTTGAAAGAAGCTACTCATCTTTTTCTTTCATATGACCACCACTCCTTCCAAATGAATCATGTTGGTTTTGAAATTGTGACTGCACTACAGAAGAGATGCTTTATTCCCTGATGAAAACCAAGAAACTCCAATTCTTTAAGAGGGAATAACAGGAAGAGTGCCAACAGAGAGACTGACAAATTCTAGGCACATTTGTGTGGGCAAAGGCTCATGAAGCTGAAAGATCTCAAGGGAGAGATGTGAAAATGCACACAAATCCAGAGCTGGGAGCATGAGAACCCTTTAGACTACATATCCTCTGCTTGTCTTACACCATTTGTGCATTATGAGCAGACCATAGGGGGACTGCACATGTCACATTCACTGTTCCACTGCAAGCTGTTCACAAGTATGGTGGCACAGCTCTGTTCCATGCCAGTCACAGGGTCATCACAACCTGTCCGACAGCCATGGACCAAACCCATAAATAAACCACAAAATGCAAAAACAACTACCAGTAATGCAGACAGAAGGGCACCAAAGAGAAACACAACAGCAAGTCCATTTGCAAGTATTTATTTTGTGCTCAGATGTCTCTTAAGTCAAAATGTACCTCAAAAAAAAATCTGTTAACTGACTTTCCATCCTCACTCCAAACTTCTCAGAATATGCCTTTAAATGGCATTTGTCACATGGTGCCAACACATTAATAAAACTTACCTAAGTTTTACTACCATCAGTGCACAAGGCAGGTGTCAGTTGATGGTATTGCTCTTCTCAGTCCCAGCAGAAAGCAAGAATGCAGTAAAAAACACACAGATAGGATAAAGGTAACACTGGAGTGTTCTCCTGCTTTGGTGCCATTCAGTGCTGTTCTGTCCATGCTGGTCATTTCTTGTCATTGTAGGACACGAAAGAAACATGAGAGACTCCAAATGTTTCAGAAGGCAAAGAGCACAGAAAAAAGGCTTTATTGTCTAATTCTTACTACCTTTTATAAGGTGTCCCCACACAGACTTAACATGATTGGTGAATAGGAACGACACCTCTCTAATGCCATGGGTTAAACCAGAGAAACAGCAAAACACCACCTGGTGAATGATTGTTTTGAGAAAGCAGAGTTGTTTACCAAGATTGTTTTGAGAAGAAGCTTTCTTGAGAAATTTTTCCTTGGGAAAAAGTTAGCAACTGCTAGCAGGCTAAAATCTCTCAAACCCAGAAATATCAGACCCACAATTTCTGACAAGTTCTCTTTTGTCTCCTGAAGAACAGCAAGTTTTTGGGACAGAGCCCAACTTCTTTGCACTTTCATACAACAGCTCTTACTAGTTTGTGGTCCTGACTGAAGCTTCTATACACTCCAAAACAAATAATGATCTGTCTATCCCCAAAAAATGAATGGGAATGTGGGTGTTCCAGACATTGTAAGAGTCAAGACCTCTGTGTTTCAGCAATCCAAGACAGAGAATGCCTTAATTCCATGAGCTGTGGAATCCATATGGTGAACACACCAACTCCCTGCCTTTCATAACTATTCTGCATTCTTCAGACATATTCTAGCTACACTTTAATTTTTTCTACTTCGTTTGTTTTCCTTTAACAGCTGAGTCTAGACCTAGGAACTGCCTGAAAGAAATATGTTTTAAAGCTTTGATGCTGCTTCTGGTTATAAATATCTCTGACTTCATAACATAATGCTTAATTTAATTGATTTTCATGCACCTCCTCATTATCAATGCAGTCTTTATTTTTTCCAAGGCAATCTTTTCTCTCAGTACATTTTCTATAGATTTAAGTCTAAAATTATCACTGACCCTATTCTTCCCTCAAAACTCCCTCACCTCTTTTTCTGCATTTTAACCTGGAAACAGGCTTTTATTTTTCTTTCTTCCCTCAACATCTTCAAGTGTCTCCTAATTGCTGAGTGTTTTGAAACATATCAGTCTATTTACATAGAAATTATATTGCCGACAGCCAAGTTTTAAAATGCAATTTTTATATTAGCATGTACTCACATCCACATTTATGTATTTAAATAACAAATGCTGAGTACAGGTGGAGCTTGGGGTGAAAGTGTGGCACAATTTGCCTGCATTAGGAGTCAGAGTTCCCAGAGTTCCAGTCAGAGCTGGACCATGACCTTGCACCAAGTGACAAACTCTTGTCCCCACATGGCTCCAACGACCGCACCAAGATGCTTTTTATATTTCAGCTTCTTTAGGAATGAGAACAAACTATCAAGTTCCACAATGTAAGACAGCTTTTCAGCTCTCTTAAATCTTGACTCTGAATCTGAATCTTGACTCCAGGGAACCTCCCTGTACAACTGTCCTTTCATGTTAGCCTGATCTTATAAACAGGTGAGGAAGTTGTCCAACAAGAGGAAACTTAACCTAGAGATCACCTGAATTTGTGGGTTATCTTTTCCCCTCACTCTAGCATTAACATAACTGAAGCCAGTGTTCTGGGGTCTGCACAGCCTTTCCTCAGATGCAAAGACAAATAGCATTCCAAGGTTTCTTTTAGGGTTTCTCCTTCAAAAATTTGTAGTTCCTGCCTGCATTTCTGCCCTCCTTGGGCAATCCCAAAATACAGACTTTTAGACTTGGGGCACACTGCACAGGGGACCTCACAGGAAACAAAGAACTGAGGCAAGGCTGATCAATCTTCCTGACCGTACAAAACCACACGGTGAAACCTCCTCCTCTTCCTCATTACAAACCTCATCAAGCCTACAGCTGGCCTGCCCGTGGTAGGTGACGAGGCAGCAGGTTCTGTGGGATGGGATATTCACTCACTCACATGGCAAACCAGGGACATCTTCTGCAGTGATTCCTGCTTGGCAGCTGCCCCCAACAGCAGGCACCAAGATCCACCAGCTCCTCCCTTCCAGCACAGCCCTGCTGCCTGTCCAGTCACATTGCCAGCCCTGATGCCTGTCTGGTGGCACTCCCAGTCCTGCTGCCTGTCCAGTCACATTCCCAGCCCTGATGCCTGTCTCTGCTGCCTGTCCAGTCACATTCCCAGCCCTGATGCCTGTCCAGTGACATTCCCAGCCCTGCTGCCTGTCCAGTCACATTCTCAACCCTGCTGCCTGTCCAGTGACATTCCAAACCCTGCTGCCTTGTCCGGTGACACTGCCAGCCTGGGAATGGGACCCTTAGCCCACCAAGGTCACATGTGGCTCATAAGGTATGGCAGCCACTGGGGCTCTGCCAGCACTAAGGCAAATGAAGGAAAATCAGATGATGCTGGAGAACTGCTGGTCTGACTTGTGATGTAAACCAGTCTGCTCTGTTCCAGGCCAGCAAGCACTCACACAAGAGTAAAAGAATCACTGGTCAGCCAGACAGGAGCTCCTGCCACTGGGCAGCACAATGCCAAGGAATGCTCACTGCTTGGAAAGTGACAATTTATCTTGCGTTTCTTCTCCAAAAATGAAAATATACATTTGGAGAAAACATCTGATTATGAGAAACATTGGAACACTCTGTGCAATCAGTACCTTTTCCTCCAAAACAGGTACTATATAATACTGGAATAATTAATTGCTCACAAGAGCTTGATATGAGCTTGCATAAGATACATCCTTTATGTCTATAAATTAATTCATTTCTGTCTGTCTAATCTCAAAACCAGCTAAACTTCCATTCATTCCTTATTAGTATTCCCTGATAATTAAACAGCTCATTTCCTGATTTCTGCTGTCTGCTCTAAAGAGTTTCCAGGGCTCCAGCCAGTGCAGAAGAACTTGTTTGTCAAACAAAAGACAGACTGATGGAACGAAAATGAAATTGCATCTTCTACCCATGTGGGGTTCTTTTTAGTTAATTGGTTTAGGCTCATGACTAAATATCAAACACTATTTTCCCTTATCACTTGGTCCCTAATTACCAATCACCACTATGAATTACTAATAAGAATGATTTTGACCCATGACATCTCAGCTTTTGTCCTACAGTACTACAAATGGGACACATTTTCTTGCAAATTTCATTTCATACTTTTTACTGTGAAAGGTATAGAACACTGAATGATAATCATATATTTTACAGTTCATTCATTTGAAATTGATCATTTCATATTCATTACTCCAGTGACAGACGTGTCCTGTCAGTTTTACCCCTCATTATGCACATAATATCTGCATTTGAGCAAGCAACAGAATTTTGAAAGGAGATTGCAACCAAGTTTCCATATAAAAAACCCCACCAAAATTCAAAAAGCTCTGCTAGCTTCTTACATTAGCTTTAGGGGCTGCTGTCAAAGAAACAGCTGACAAATGTCACATTTCTGATACTTTTTACAACCTGGTTAAAAAAAGTAGGTTTGGGCATAAAAATATACAACTATAAAAATCATTTCTGTGATATCTGAAGAAAAGGTTAAAGCTCCTGGACATATTTTCAAGAAATGAACTTGCACTTCAATTTTTCGTAGTTTCAGATCTCACCAAAAAACTATTGTTTTTTGTATAGCAAGAAGTCACCCTGGTTAGCCAGTGATTACTTGAAAATACGTGCAATATAAAGGAGAACTTTTTTTCTGTGCTTCCTAAAGCAACTACTCCAGCCAATTTCTATGTCCCAATTTTAAGTAAGAGCTCTCTGGATACTCTGTTTTTGAGGCTCCTCTCATCAGAAATAATTGCTGATAATTAGAATCTCCTCATCCATCGATTGCAATGGATATATTTAATGGTATATTCAAATGACATTTGGCCCTCACAAAATTTGGGTTGCTAATAGAAAAATGTTCTGCTCTTCCTTCTAACATGCCCAAGAAGAGGTTCTGGCTCCAAACTAGGAGGTTATAAGAAATATGGCATGTTAAATAGAAAATACACGGAAGGAATGAGTACAGTTGGACAGCAAGCGCACATAAAACACCAAATCAGATACAACTCAGTACCAGCCAAGAGAGGATGAAATGAAGCTTTGTGATAAGCACAGCTGAACCACATCAATAACTGAGCATTTCATCTGGGTGACACCAAAAGGGACCAAGACGAGACAATCTGTTCTGTCCCCAACATGGTGAGAACCTTCTCTATCAGTCTGTGCAGCACAGGCAGGGTGTGGCAGAACCCAGGCAGTGGGGGCACAGCAGACCGCTCAGGGTTTTCTGACAGGAGCCAAGATCTCCACAAAACAAGTCAGCCAGGATGCAGAAGAAACTGTCTGAAGCTATTTAAATGTGGAAATGACACCATATTGTAAGTGGTAAGGCAAAAAATAAGTATTTTTCAAGGATCAACACTGACAGTTGTTTACTGCCTGATTTGGCGAGATCAATGCTTGAAAGGACTACAGAAGGAATGAATTAAATCACAGTTGTAGGCTTTACTTATCTATTTGAATTTTGCAAATAAATAAAACTTCTAAAGACCTTATCCTGCATGTATGAGCCCCTGTGTAATAGCAGAAAGGTCTGGACCTGTCATGTCCTCAGCTGAACTGTACAACATTCACAAGTTTTACCTGACCTAAAAGCACACTTGTAACTGTCCAGAGCCTGTCCTGGATAAAACCCAAAATAATCCCACACAACTCCAGGTTTTTTATGACTTTGAAATTTCATTCATTCAAGATTCTCACAGAGTAACTCGACAGTCACACTTAAAAACACTAAAAATGTTATATATTAAAATGCAACAAGAAATAGCAGAGTTCATTCAATGTTTGGATCATGCTTGGGAGCCCAGGAAAGTGCCTGCAGTTACATAAATGCAGAAATGACACCCCATAATTACGTAAACATGAATTTAACAAGGCTGACACAGGGACTTGGCAACTGGTTGTGTTTATATCAGCACATCTTCAGCTCTGCTCATCAACCTTTATAGCAGAGATTAAAGAGGCAGAGGAGAAAAAAAAAACAACAAAACCACCTAAAAATCCAGACTAACTTGCCTTTGGAAAAAAAAAAAAAAAGGATTTTATGTTATTTATGTAAGTAACAGAATCTACAAGCTCAATTAACTAACGTCACCTGCCTGGCAAGGGTCAGAGGCCTGCTCTGGTTGAGCTAGAACAGGCAAAAGAGGCCACTTGTGTTTCACTACTCTTACATATGGGCAGTCCCCACATGCAAAGGAGGAAAGGGTCGTGGAATCGAGCAGGGCTTGGCAACCCTTCAAAAATCCCTTTCCTTTCAAAGCAGTACTTTGAGTGCCTTTACATCAAGGATGCCCCTGAATCTCCCCCAGCAACAGCAGCTCTGCGTCCCCAGTCCCCTGT
This sequence comes from Illadopsis cleaveri, assembly GCA_013399915.1. NCBI lineage: Eukaryota > Metazoa > Chordata > Aves > Passeriformes > Timaliidae > Illadopsis > Illadopsis cleaveri. Next base: position 226,502 of record VXBB01003834.1, read on the forward strand.
GGGTCTGATCCGACCATCGATGTTGGAGGGTAACAGCAGGGCCAACACATGTGGGAGATGAAAGGTTCTGCAGAAAATGGCCTGGGAGCCACTGCCCCTCCCAGACACATCACACACCACTATCTCAATGTGTTTAATGTGTTCATACATTTTAAGGAGCTGCAGATGACAGAGGGAAATGATGACAAGCAAGCTACCCTAACAAATGCTGCACAGATTTTCATCAGTCTTACCACTGATACCACACAGCACATTTGCATAACAAAGTGTAAAAATATGCCTTGTGCTTGTATCATTGTGAGGGGCAACATGGAAAAAAAAGTCACTGAATTTGCTTAGTATGGCCCTCATTAGTTAAGCAATATCACAAATAAGAGCCATGCTAACTGAATAATTTATCTGCTCCCTCCTACCTCACAACAGCAACAAGTCTTCCTTTCACTGTTCCTTGCTAAAATTAAAACTGAATAAAAAAGATAATGTTAAATTATCAGGCAGATCACATTCTCACTGGTGCAACATGTCAAACAAGAATTTAAGCAGCTGATTCAAAGGTAACAAGTATATAATCACTACGAGCTCCAAGGTCTGCCATACTTCAAGGCGACAGTAGAATTGCATGGCTGAAAGTCCTCTGCACTGCCTTTTGCCCATATTCAAATAACTCTGCTTTGGCATCCCACTGGGAATGAGCTCCTGAACTGCTCCAGACTTTCAGCTCAGTGCACCAGTTTTGACAAGATCTCCCCACAAAGTGGCAGCTCAGCTGCTTTACTCATTTCCTGCCCTGGACCACAACCCATCACTGCAATCCAGAGCCCTCCAACATTCTGCAGTCTAGCACTGGCGTGAAGGAGGAGGGAGGTGGTTGAGACCTTTTCTTCTCCTTCTCCATGGATCAAAGCTGTAGTGCTTGGTTTTGTTACGCACAGCTTTTAGGACAGAGCCTGTTCAGAGAGCTTAGCAGAGCAGAAGCAGTTTGAGCAACCTTCAGGCTTTGCAGGGAAAGCACTGCCAGAGGAAAGTTTCTGCTTTTGTAGCAGTACAATGCAATGCCAGCATTTGTATCATGCAGGCAGTACAGTGCAGAGGTCCTGCCTTTTTTGGGGGAGAGATCTGCCAGTTACCTGCAGAATCTGAGAACAAAGGGTTGAGGGCAAAGGCAGCTCATCTCTGCACTGGTAGCTTCTAGTCTGCCACTGAATGAAGGACACTGTCAAAAAAAATGAGTTTAAAGACAGAAAACAAATGTCACATCAAATATATTATAACCGCTGAATTTTAGGAAGGGGAGGAAGTATTTGTCTGTAAAAATACTCATGTCAGTTGTTTCATTTATTTTTTTTTAAAATCAGACATAATCTGTAAAGAAATGCTGTGGTCAGGTTCATTACTAAACCTTTTTTATCAGAAGCAGGACAACAACCTACACAAGTCATAATCTGATGGACACTGAAATCAAGCTCTACTCCAACAGCTTCACTGGACCCTGAATTTCTGTAGCCACTATCTTGTACCAGCATCACTCCCAGATTAGGATACCCAAAACAACAGTGTACAACAGTGAAATCCTCCCACACCCCACACCTTTCCCTTGAGGTTTCATCTGTCAGGAAGTCGATTTCTTTTGGAGAATGTATCAACTATCTGGTGGATTGTACAGATTCAGAAGGCTTCTGTGCAACAAACAGTGTCACAAAATTCCACATCACAACTGCAGCAGAGCAACCTGTAATAGTATCACAGACATCAATGAGATTGTTCCAGTTTTAGGCCAATAACCTGCCTTGGTCATGATGGCACACAGCTAGGAGATAGGATTGAAGAATCTTTGGTGAATTAATTCAAGTAAGACCCAAAGTCTATAAATATATTAACTTTTCCGTGTGTATTCTTCCAGCCTCTGATCCTGCTTCTGGGTTTCTTCTATGGTCATCTTGTGATGTTTGCAATAGAAAGATCATTATGAAAAATAAAGGCTCTAATCATCAGTTTCAAATGCAGTGGTTTCAAACTCCCCCTGTGACAGCCTCAGCATTAACATTAACAAAATGAGTAACTTGGTTTCCTTCTGAACCAAACATGGTTAAAATGAAAATTCTTTTTACACAAAAGATTATGGGTGATGGCACATGGCCAAGACAGGGTTTAGCTCCAAGGAACATCACAAGTGTTCACAATTTCATTGACAGCAGAACACTGCCAGCAGAGAGATCAGGACACAGGAGAATATCCCCACCACAGTGAGCTTTGCAGGACTGAGTGTGCACTGGACAGCCACAAGCACCTTTGCAATTCCCCAGTGTGTACACAAAACAATTCTACAGCAAGTTAAAAATCTAGTAAGGGTCACAGGTTGGCAGGTTTTTTTGCTTATTTTTTTTTTCTGTTGCCTTGAACTTTTTAGATTGTAAAGATAGTGAACTTTATTCCTGTACATCTGTCAGTGTCTGGATTTATTTATCCTTGTCTGTTTCTGGTATCGACCATAGTGTATTTACTTTTTTATTTCTTACTTTCTACATCACTATTTTCAGTTATTTTTTTCAAATTTCAGTTTTAGCATCCCTTTATATAACAGCCGAAATATAGCAATACAAATTTCTCCTTCCAAAGGAATAGTGCATACTCAGAGGCTAAAGCATATTCAGAGCTCCACTGAAAAAGAAAATGGACGGACAATAGTTATGAGTACATTTTTAAGCTTTTAAAATGCCTTTTATGAATCTTCATCTGAGCCAGTAGTTACTACAAGGGGCCACAAGCAGACGGACCAGACCTTTTTCCAGGTCTTTCACTCATCATTTCCTTCACATTTCTCAGAAGGCAGGATTATAGCCATAACTGTATTACACCAAGCGTGCACTGCAGATTGGACACATCAAGCAGTCTCATGGCAATGCTGAAGTGAACAAAGCATTTATGAATAGAAAAGCTTCTAAATTATGAAAATTAAGAGTATATCACAATCTTCAGACTACAATACACAATTCTCAAGGTTTTGAAGAAATCCCTCAAGCTGTGATTTATGAGTGAGAATTTATGAATGCTCCAAGCCATTCCAGTGCAGAGCCAAAGCTTTATGAAACCACAAGTGCTCTGGGGTCACTTTTGCCTCAGCAGGGAACTGCAGCCACAAGTGAAAGGCAGAAGTGTCTGAGCCACATCCCAACTTTCAGAGACCCAGTTCTAGCAGCTGACAGAGTTAGCACAGACTGAAACCTGGCAGAACAAGGCGATATCTCTGAACTCAGCAGACACCAGCGTAAAGTGACCACACCAAATGACTCTGCCTGATGTGGGGATCTGACCACTGAACACGATTTGGCAGCTCAAACCCAGCCCTGAAACATGAGTGTAATTCTTAATGTGGCCGCAGATTTCACCTATTTCTGTTATCAAATGGGTAAAACCTGGACAAGAGACAAAAAAATCTGCAAGGAAAGCAAATCAGAGGCAGCTCAGAGCCCTCAGCTGAGGGCAGCTCGAGGTGGCCGTCACAACCCACACAGGTGCCCAACTGCCTGCCTTTGGTTTGGTCTTGTTTTTAAAACTAATCACTCACAGGTGTTCTCAAAGCCTGAGACCACACCTCTCCAAATTCCAAAGCAGCATGAAAAATGTACAAATTGTCTTTCATTGGCATGATACAAATATTTTGGCTGAACGGTGACTGGAGATTAAACTCTGGAATTTCCACTTACAAAGCAAACATCAAGAACCAACCCATTCCTCACAATCTCTTTGCTTGCCCCATGTGCTCCACTTTCAAGTCTCAGCTGATGTTTAACCTCTAAAAAATATCCTCCACAGCAGCACTTTAATGTATAGTAAGAAAAAGATTAAAGTAAAATTAATCCATCGCAATTCATTACTGCATTGTTTCCTTCATAAAGTGAGCTTCTCCTCTTTCCCCAGAGGAAAGGCTCTTCCTCCTCTTCTCTACTCCAATTTATACTCCTGTTTTTCCAAACATGACTTGCAGATGCATCCACTCTAATCCCCAAGGAAGCTGAATGTTCCTTTTCTATTAAAAATAAATGATAAAAAGGCAGGTACTAGTAGGCTTTGGCAGTGTTTGGCTGTGGGGCTGGACATAGTAACAGCTTTATTTTGTCTTTTTAAAACAGTTTAAACTAAGCAAATAGAGATTATAAATCCATTTTTTATTATTCTCTCTCTGTATAGCCACCCTATTTCAGTACAAACACATTGTCCTCCTTCTTTTGTTTGAAGACAGCAGCTGTTTGTAGTTTCTGCAATCTCCTCAGAAATTTGCAGATCTCCTCACTTCTCTATAATTTAATACCTTTACACCTCTTGCAACAATGAAAACAGAATTCTAAGCAACATGGTGAAGTGTGCACTCAATAACCCTCAAATATTCCTTTAAAATTATTTTATTCAGACAGCACATTTTTTACAGCTTTTATTTGTAGTCATAATTCTGTTCCTTTAAGTAGTATCAGCTCCTTGATTTGCCTGCAGGTGTTAACAAATGCCGTTTATAAAATTAGTACAATGCCAGTCAGCTTCCTAAGACCCCTAATTTTAATTCTATGGAAATATATGGTGTTTATAAATTATTCTTTTAACTGACTGCTTTGTTATGTTAAGCAGTAGGAAAAACTAATTCTATTACTATTTGTTACAACAGTGACATAGATTTGTTTTTTCTGGGATGTAGAAGGTTAAAAGTATAGAGTCTTGTCCACTCATATGGTTTTTTACCAACGTGAAAGAGTAGAGTTGCGTCACTATGAGGAAAGTATCTATTAAGTTGTCAGTTATGATATAATTTGCCTTAATAATGTGTAAGCAACTGCAAGCTCAAAAAGTGACAGATAAGGCACAGACATGTCACAGAAGTGAAATACAGAAGAGCAATTAGCATGGAATGAAGGAACACAGAGATGCAAATGAGCAGAGGGATAAAATCTCATCTCTCTATAGACAGAGACTACAAATGTGTGACAGACAAAACCCAGAGAGGATCAGGGGCTGTTCTGTGATCACTGCTTTGCCAGCAGATAAAGAATCTGCCTGCTTGTATTCTGCTATGGACAAAGACCTGCCGTGGGGCTTCCCAGGCCATTTACTGCTGAAGATGGAGTTGTTTTCACTCCCTCTGTGGCAGGGGAATACAGAGGAAACAGACAGACATTGGACATTTGCTCCTAGAGCAGTCCAGACATCCCCCTGAAGAAGAAAATGTTTGTAGGTAGCACCACACACTGACTCAGGTGTAATCACTTCTGACTGACAGTGCAAGTCTTTTCTTTCCACCTGGTTTCCAGGTGGAGGATTGAAAATGTTTTTCATATGCAAAGTGGCAGTCACATTAAAGTACTGGCAGTAAGACTCTGCTTTCAAAACTAACAGGATTATGCAATCCACAAGTGTACAAATACTATTATCTCTTTTAGTTTCATTATATTAACATTTCTGAAATGCATGAATGACAAATAAAAGCAGTAACTTGCACTTGCAGAAACTTTTAAATTGACATTAAGGGGCAAGGATAGCTGTCTGTCAGTGTTAGGTCTTATCAGCCTCAAAGCTACATCTTTCTTTAGGAAATAGAACTGAAGTAGAATGGAATGTTGAACTGACAAAAAGATCTGACATCCCTTCTATAACAGAGGAAACAATGCAGCCAGAGAAAAAGATGACCACAGGATCTATTATATACTGAAACTAATGTAACAAATATAACAGTCCCAATCATTCCAAATTATTAAAAGCAATGACATTTTAATTATTTAGGGGTGTTTTTTAGCTTAAAACTAATACTTTGGGAATTAGATCCATGCCATGTGGAGTCATAGGTAGACAATAGGACAAGTTCCATCTCTGGTACACATTCCCAACTGAAAAAACAGCAACAGTTAGAGGTAAAATAAAGAGAATATTGGATCTTACTGAGATTTCATCCAATATGGATTAGACACAATTAATAAAAGGGATGCATGTTTAAATAGTGCTGGCCAAAGAGAGCAGAATATACTCAGGCAGTGAAAGTTCCTGTCTGAAGTCTTCTAGATGAGTTAATTGACTTAGGGGTATACACCTGTATATTTTCCAGATATTGAAACAGAGGAATCTGCTGCATCGGTATCTGCATAGATCATCTGCCATGTCAAGTGCCAAAGCGCCAAATGCAGCAGAGAAGCCTGTCAGAAACAGCTCTTTTTGCAGCAAGAGTAGATACTAGTAGATAGTAATGAGTCCTTCAGACTGGCTGCCCTTTGTGCTGGATTGTGTCTTGCTTTGTTTCTATTCAAAACTCTGCACAGAGAACACTGGGATAACCTCTCACATGGAGAACTGAGGTGCACACAAATCCACAGGCACTGAGCTCAGATTTAAGCTGCAGGTAGGATGCTGTAAAAATCAAAGTAATTCAGTACTACTTCTTTAACTGCTAAATTATGGAAAGTCACAACCACACACGTGCAGCTGGCCAATTAGCACATAAAAACAAACAAAAAAAGTAGCCAAAACTTAATACTGACAACATAATCTATGCATTGGCTACTTCAGTCCTCTGCAACTGTTAGCATTAGAGTAACTGCTCTGATCTCAACATACTAGACATGATTTTAATGATGTACCAATATAAAAAATTACCACAGTCACATTAAAATCCATTTCCGTGCACATAAACCATGCATCTGAGTAGGTTTACAGAAAAGACTTAATATTAAGAAGGATGTTATTTTCTCTTCATTCACAAGCTACCCCTCTCATAGCAGTCACCTTTAGAAATGAATTCAATTATCAATTCAGTTATTCAGTTAGTCACAGTCACACTTTGCTATTTTTCCTCAAGCAGAGGGGTGTTAACTTTGCCTAAATCTACCCCACATTCACACATATTTTCCACAGGGACAGAACTGGGTACATATGGCACTCACTGCTTGCTCATTCCTGCAGGAACAATCACTGCATCATGCTGTGAGGTCACACCATAATAGGATCATTTAAATTTAATCAGGACCAAAACAACTCTTCATTCAAAAAAAAAACCTCAAAAAAAAAAAAAAAAAAAAAAAAAAAAAAAAAAAAAAAAAAAAAAAAAAGAAAAGATAGAAGACTGAGAGAAAAAGTGTTACTTTTTACCCACAGGATTTTGGAATCACACAGCATGATTTTATGTGTGGAATTTGTGAAACACAGACTAGATAGTTCAAGAAAAATGGATATTAAACAAAGCTGGGCAGAAAAAAAGTTCAAAACCAGTCCAGCACTGTTACACAGCAAAACAAGGACAGTACTTGAACGAAATGCAGAGGCAGGAAGCACTTTCTTAAGCTTTCCTACTGATAAAAACACATTAGAGAATTATTTCTTGAGAGTGTCTGTTGTGGCCTTTCCCCCCACCCTGAGACCCCATTTATATTCAGTCTGACAATAGCAGGTTGCTCCAGCCTAAAGCTGTTTAACTCCACCCTGACTGTAGACTGTGCCACAGGGGCCCCATTTCCCCTCTCACACCCCAGCCTGGACCACAGCCACTGTACTGACACTAGCACAGAAGTCTTCAGCTTCTTGCAGTCCTATTTCAGCAACCTGGTTAACGCTGCTGTCATGATTCCCTTCTTCCTTCAAAAAGAAAAATGAAAATACAGATCTGCTTTAGAGTTATGAGTAAGCCTCAGAATAGAGAACCGAAAGAGACTATGGCAATTCCTAATTTCAACATACACCCCATGCATTAGTTTGAGGTAATAATAAACTTGATCAGTTACAATTTCATAACTAACTAAATGCCAGAGATGTTTTTAATCAAAGAGGCCAGAGATCCAAGTTTGTAGTTGGAGACTCCCACACTACATAAATGCCTTGTACATGTACCTACCTGCAGGAACTGCCTTTAATGAAAATGCCTTTGGTTGATCAGTCAGAGGGGAAACAACTTCCTCTCTAACCCCCACTCCTTTATTGCAAGTGACTGGTTTTCTATAAATTATCAGCTATGATGCTTTCCCTCGCTCAGCCTGGCTGAGATGTAATTTGCCATCCCAGACACCTGTACAGCCTATAAAATTCTGTGCCTGTGTTCATATTGTTAAGACTTAATGCCTACATGCCAAAGCCACAAACATCCAGTGCTGTGGGATTACCTGTATCTAAGAGCAGTCCTTCAAAATAATGGATGCTGTACATCATCCCAATGAAAAATCCATAAAGAACTGTCATTCAGAGAAGCACTTAATCTGAAGGGAGAGAGATTTACTCTCCTCATGTTTGAGGCACTGCTTCCCATGCTTGCCATGTTTACCATGAAGACTAGTTTGCATCCTTGTTTCATTGCTTCCTGTGTGGAGATGGGAGTATCAGACAAGCCCCTTCCCTGGGGTGACAAGGGGCACTCCAGGCAGCAAATGATACAAGATGGCAAAGATATAAAGATGGCAAAGAAATAGTTAAAGATTTAGGAAAATATTAAAAAATATAATCTATTTTATATCACTAGAAAATCAAAGCATTCCAAGATTTAAAAAACCCCAAACAACGAAACCAAACAAAACTAGAAAACAAGACAGTGCAGATGACACCAGGCAGAGAGTTCTAGCATGAAGGCAGCGTCAAAATAATCAGTTGGGATAGGAACAAGTCACACTCCATATCCCACATATGAGGCTATATATTAATCTCTAGTCCATGTGTTTCTCTTGGGGATTTCTCTTTCAAGTTATCACTTTCATTGGAGACCTGAGGAAATACTCCACAAAAGGCTCATCAAGGCTGGCATATTTCCCTTTAAAATTTTGCAGTCAGTAAATCAGTGTTTCTGATTAAGCTTCCTGTGCTGAAAAAATTATCACCATCTCTTATATCCTTCTAAAGGATAATTTGTTTCTACAGTAATGGGCTCGCTCTGAAAGGGTGAGCAGTTTCAGTAGAGTTTTGTTTTCATCAATGCTGAAAGGTGCTAAAAAGCTATAAGGTACTGTGCCTACCACTGGCATAACACAAAAGCAGCTTAAGAGTCAGGAACTGAGAAACAACGTATTCAAAACTCTGAATATTCAAACCCAAAATACATATAAAATTATTTAAACACCTGACAGAGATAATATGGTTTTCCAGGCCCAGAACAACCTATAAATCAACCAGCTAGCTCCCCCACTGTTACCACCACACCCTGGCAGATGTACCCTACAGAGTGACTGAGCTCTGGTTTGACATCATCCCCACCCATCCTTGAGCCCCCAATCCACCACAAAGTCCCAAACCAGAAAACCTGTCTGAGTTATTGCTCCCCTGCCTGTACTCTTGATTAATGGCACAACCACAACAGTTAAAAACCCACAATGGAAAGAGCTATGTGGAAATTGCAAGTGATAGTAAAAATGTTTCCTAAGAAAGGAGGCTGTGTTTGCAAACAGGTAATTTAATTTCCTTGCACGGCTCAGTAAACTGAAGTTTGTGAAATTAAAGTGAGATTTGTTTTCATGCTAAAATCCACTGGGAGGCTGATTATGCTGAAACACACTTCAAGTGTTGAAGGAACAAAGAGGAATGCAAAGAATGTTTCAATATATGGAAACTGCATATTAAGTAACTCCTTGATTTTCCTAAATGAATACACTAAAATAAAAATAATAAAAAAAAAATCTTATAGAGCCAAATTAAGATTTACCACAGAGTAATCAGTGAAATTATAGCTTTTTAGCCAGCTCACTTTATGTTAATTTCATTGCTAAATACTTTGAGGAGAATTTCTTATGCAAGAATTGTGTTGGTCTCCTTCCATAAGGCAGGTGCAGGATCTGCTGTGGATCTGCACAAGCCCCAAATAAATTCTTATTGTCATTGCCACAATGATCTGACATTATCTTCACATCCCAGGCACTCATTTTTCCACCAGTTTCATCCACATATATAAACAATCAAAACACCAGACAAACCAGAAGAAGAAAGTTCATTTAACTCCACGACTTCATTCATTATCACAGTAAGAAACAAGTTGTTCTACTTGTAAGTGTCAATCTTCTGGGATCAAAAGAAAGAAATGCTTCAGTCTAGTCAATGACACATCAGTATTCAAATGATTAAGTTCCAGAGACTTCTTCCCATTTGAACGTCAAGCAAAACCAAGACAAGGATATGGAAGCAGCAGCAACAACTGCATGTTTCACTTGAGCTAAGGCGTTCAGTACTGCAGAGGTATGAGGTATTAAACACTTGAACACAGTGCAGTAGGGCATCCTCACCTTTAACCCGTGTGGAAGTTTGGTTTCCCAATCCTGATGGGAGTCCTTTTCCCATCCCTCCCTCTCTCTCTCTGTCAATTATAAACCGAGTAGGAGAAAAAACCATCTCTGTTGGTCTCATGACCATATCTCAAAATGACATCCAAATCAAGTGCACCCATAAGGATCTCACATGATATCAAAGTTGTTCATGAATGAAAATTTCCACAAATATTTTTCATAAATTTCTATAAATGTAAAGCCTTTGGCTGTTTTAAAACAGTACAGTTTGAAATGCTTCTCCTGGAAAATGAGAAAAAGTCTGTCTCAAGAAATGCTGCTCAGTGGTTCAAGACACAAAATAGCAGAGATGTCTCACCCTCACAGAGTTGCAAGAGTTTCATCTGAGAGTATTTCCTTTCAGAAGTTTTCTAAATCTCAAATGAATTAACAGGAAAATGGTGCAGGCATTGACCCCCTGGAATTCTGCACTGCTTGGGTGCTTCCAACAAGCCTTCAAAGGCTGCCCTTAGGAGCCTTATCACAGCAGATGGATTTCACTCAAATGGCCCCATCTGTCACTTTTCATTCCTGTGGCTGCAGCCTGAACTCAAAGAACACCTAAGGCACATTTTCATCAAAATGCCTGGCTAAGCAATCCAAGAGGTGAAAGAGATAAAGAAGATAATGCTCCAAATCTTACACTGAGCAGAGAATCTGACCCAAACAAAATGAAATTCTGCCAGATTCGTTCACATTAAGAGATGGGAATAGAATATTCCCCCCTGCTCCCTTCACCCAATGAGCTGCAGAGGTATTTGGCAGAGGGAATTTTCTCCTTGCTGTCATTTCCTATTTTCCAGCGTTTGGCCATCTGTCCACTATTAGGTCCCTTTGAATGAGAAACCAGTTTAGAAGCACAGAGTCATCTTCACAACTGTTCTCTTGCAGGGCAGATAAGGATAGAAAGGGATGATTAAAGCTTTTGCTGGCTAACAGTAAAATAAAGCAGGAGGAGGAAAAAAGAGCTGATCTGAGTCTTGCGAGACAGAAGATGGTTTCAAACTCCTGCTGCCCATAATTTGGCTGTCTGGAGGAATGGAATCCACCCTACACTTGGCAGCACAGCAGATCCATTTTAAATGTAAAGCACCTGGGTCTGTTAAAATGCCCTCATTTCAAGCACATCCAGTCAGATGCAGACATTCGATTTCCAGTAAAGAAGGTGAATCATACAAACAGTGCACACAACTCCAGAGGACACACCTCCACCTTTTCAGAAAGGGCCACTTGGTGCTCATCTCTCCCACAGACTTCTCTTTCACAGGCAATTCAATGTGCTTGCACCTAGTATAGACTAGTTTTCCGCTTTCCTTTATTTTCTTTTTTCTCCTGAGACTTTTGTCAATATCAGTGGAGACAGTTATCAAATACAGCAGTAGGGAAGGACAATACAAGTTTTCTGATAAGGCAGTGTTGTCTGTATCAGAATAGTTTCTGGATCACAGTATATTCTATTGGTGTAAACAAATAAAGAGTAGATTTCATTTGACTAGAACAAAGAGCTGTGTTTCTCAAAAACACCTTCAGAACATGAAACACCAAAACCTGTTCAAAAGTAGTGCTTTTCAGAAACATGTAATTAATTTAACAATAAATCCATGAGTTGCCAGACAAAACCCCATCTGACCAGCCTTTATGTCATTATGAATTTAAGGTAGCATCTCTTGTCTGATAAGTGGCAGGGCAATTCTGTAAGGTTTGTAAATGTATCAACAGTTAGGAAGCCCAGGCACTCACCTGTGAAGGGAGCTGGCCCTAAAGGAGCCCTGCTCCCATCCCCAGGTGAAGAATGAGGCAAGGCACCTGCACTGTTGGGTGCTAACCACAGCAGGGTGCTTTCTCCTCCTGACCAGGGAGTGCTGGCACACAGCACGTCACAGTTTACTCTTCCTTGCATAGGTCAACAACTTCCTAACAGCATCCATGTCTCTCAAGTTATGCCAAAGCACCTTTTTTTCTCAGAAAAGAACCATACTCAGATTCAAACTACATTTTGACATTGGTCTGTGACGCTCTTTTTTCTTGACCCTCTGGACTGGCACCCTAATTACCCCCTCAGATTTGAGTCTACACATCAGAAAATGTGTGTTTCTTCTTATCAGAGGGATGATGCAAATATAAATTCAAAATTTGTACCATGCTGAAACTCCAAGGCCATAAGTTGGATCCTGAAGAGAACACAATGAAAAGTGTGTAAGAATTCTCAGTGGAACAATACCCTCACAAAAAGCAATTCCAAATGCTCTGCATTAATGCAGAGAATTGCCACCAATAATGGCATTTTTGTTGGCATTTTAAAGGTATTTATTATGTAGAACATTTTATACAGACAGATATTAAGACTACAATCAAGCCAATGCCAGTAACACTTTAGTGTGACAAGATCAATCACAGGAATCCAATAGCTTGGGTAATCATTCTAACTCCCGAGAATTGGCAGAACTCAGTGGCTGTGCTTTCCCCCCAACATCTTATCACTAAGCCACATGATACAAAGCATCTTGTGGTGCAGACTGAAAATCACTTTAATAAAGACGAGAGAGGTGAGATGAAAAATAGGTAGATCAAGAAATCACGCAGGTAAGATCATCAAGATCTGTTGGAACTACACAAAGAGCTTGCTAAGAGTTTGTCTGCAGTAGGCCTAATCCCAGTTAGCAAGATCTTAGTCTATGGATAGTAAATTCCCTTCACACTAAAATATTTATAGTAATCAATTAAAAATGTAACTCTATATAATGTTTCTCTACATACACATAAATTACATTGACTGCTGTGACAGCCACAAGATTCACAACACTGAGGGATTTGAATCACTTTACAAAATGTACTTACGGAAGCTCAAGAGGGAATTCCTTGAGTGGTGGGTAATTGGTTGTTCCCTCAATAGTGCTGAATTTAGAAATGAACAGTAGTAATGATATTCATAATGAAAATCCCTTAACTGTTTAGAGACCACTGCTCTGCATACTATTCACTAACTACTGTATTAGTGATTTTTCATACAACAGGGAATTTCAGCATAATTTTTGTTAGAAATTATTGGAGGCTACAGTATTTATTTACATAATGGCTATTTTCATGCCCTCTAAGCAGTCAACTCAATCTGGGGAAAAAAGTTCATACAGGAAAATTACAATAATCACACAAATTCATTCACCATCAGTTTTGACAGCATGTACTCACACCCAGAGGACCTCCCAAGAGCCCAGCAGGAAAAGACAAATTGAACAGCAGAGAAGTCTGGGCCACTACCAAAGCCAGTGGGCAGGTGTAACACACTGAGCCAAGGAGAAGGAGAACAAAGCTATTTAGATCAGCTATACCTCATCTCCTTGTGTAGAGAAAACAGAAACCACATTGAGCAGGACTTGGGATAAGTACAAACAAAATTCACTTCAAATGTGCACTGGTCGTCATTCCAAATTAGGCACATCACCCTCCACTCCAGACACTGCCCCAGACACATTTCCTGCTGCCTAGGAACCCATTCAGCAGCTCTCAGTGCATCTCCATCCTCCTCAGCAACAGCAGCACAGCTTTCTGCCAGCCCACTTCTGTATCCCATCCAAGCTCAGATTCCCTGCCTGTTCCCCTCCAAGGCCACACCTCACCTTTCAGGACTCTGAAGCACAGCTTAAACTATGAGGCTCACAGCACTCTGTCATAGCACAAATATCATATTTTGATCCAGCAGGATGCTGCCTCACAGCACAAGAAAGGTTTGAAGACAGACATGTTTTTCTCAAGCAGCCCCTTTACTCTGTTGCTGCAGAATCCAGCACTGGGATGTCCCAGGCATTTGCCAATTCTGATTCAATCAAGTCTGCAGAAAAAGTCATATTTTTAACACCACAGCTAGCACAGGCAGCAAATACTCAGGTACAACAATAATTTCCAATAAAGATATACCTAATTATTTCAATCTCACACTTTTTGTTTTTAAGCATGATTTTTTCTATATGTTAAACTCAACTTAGTTAAAAGGGCATTGTACTGGCTTTCATCATTCAGTAGAATAAAAAAGATCAACTGCACAAGAATTTCACCATTACATATTAAAAAACTACCTGACTGTAATTTTGTAATTAAAAGAAATCAAAATTCCTTGAAAAATGCTATTAATGGTACCTCAAACCATCATTTTAACAGACAACAGAAGCTCAGTGTCTCGCATAGGTGCTATAAAGGATTGTCCAGTAATTAGGTTGCCGTTGAACCAGATACAGGAAAGGTGATAAAAATTGAATTTTATCTCGTAGTCCTGCTATTGCCCACTGAAAAAAATATTTTGCACAGAATCACAGCAATGACAATAAGGCCAGACCTTTTAATCTTCCTATTAGATTAAAAAAATTAAGTAAGCTTTACTGTGCTATTTTAAACATGGAAAAAAATGTGACAAGTGTACCCATTAAAGGTCAACAGTGTTAATTACAGACTCACGAGCCATGTGAATTAGGAAGGGACTCTGCTGGCACAATCAGTTCTGTCTGAGTGGGGCTGTCAGGACTGTGCTGGGGGTGAATCTTGTGTCTGAGATGACACGTGGACGCAAACAAGGCTGGGTGAGCAGCAGCTCAGCACTGTGACACCTGCTCCAGAGACTCTGTGCCCCAGCCTTAGTTAGAATTGTCTTTTCTTACTTTGCATGGTCTTTGGAGTCTAAACAGAAGCCACAGCTAAGCCAAGGCTCCGTGTGTGCACACTGGAAGGAGTCTAAGCCTGACTCACAGGGTACAAAATCCATCAGGAAGGACGAGCTGTACCCAGTGATATACTGCTATTTCCTTTATCATACTCTGAACACCACCATCCCAGTCCCTCATCTAAATGGATTTTGATCCCCATTTATCAAACAGCAGCTATGTCCTCTTCTGCTGAACTGAACTAGCTAATGTGCAGTGGGTATTAGCCTTCCCCACAGCACCCTGAACAGCCAGGTGAGCACACTCCATCAGAGCTGATTCAGGAGGATAAAGGGTTTATCTCTGACTTTATCAAGATAAGACTTTGAGACATAGGAAATGGATAATTTTGCTTATACAGTTTGTTTTCCCTTTTGAAGGACAAGATCTAGAACAAAAGAGATTAATTGGAATAAAATGATAGGATTCTAATTAACAAAAAAATTATCTAATTTTTAAAGTAGATGTAATTTCAAAGATTTCAGAAAACAAGTCTGTCTTACATCAGTTTTTCTGGGTAAATAAAAATAATGTTGTGATTTCAACAGCCAATGCAGAATATACTGAAATAATTTTCATTACCACAACACTAAGCTTCTATCAATACATTTTTTCAGTAAACATCTCTTTCATGTTCAGCCTTTCCATCTTAGAGGCACTGAGATAATTTTCTTCAATAAAACAATTTAATTTAAAGGATTTTATCCACATTTCACAGTCAGCTCATGACCTACTTCTTTGTATTTGAACTAAAACTAATCATATTTCCCATGCATCTTACAGAATAATAAGATCAGGAACTGAATATTGGAGAGAATGGAAAAATACCACAAAAGATGCTTCCACACTGCTTCAAACAACCTTGAAAGCTCCAAGTCTGAAACACTAAGTTTCTGCTCTAGAGGCATTGATAGCTTGGGTTTTGAAAATGTGCATTGGTTAATTAAGAACCTGGCTGAAGCCAAACCTAGAGAAATTTAGTTTACAACCCAGGGTTTTTTCCAAAACTAATTCCAGTGAGCAAGTCCAATGACCACCTTATTTTCAGCGGTATCAATAGACAGCATGGAGGTATAAATGCCAGTCTCAAAACTCTCTAGTATCTCCTTGTTATCTGATAAATAAGATAGTGGGGTTTTTCAAGCATACCTTTGTTTAGATAAAGTAGACACAACAGCAATCTTGACATTTTAGATACAGCCTCTGTCAAGCAGATGAGAGGAAATGTCCAGTCTGCTGATTAGCTCCTGGTTTCACTGATGGTCTGAAAGGCTGATGATCTGTATGTGCTGAAGCCCTACTGAAAGGCTCCCCAAACTTCAGACCTCTCATTATCTTTAAGAAGAACTTTTAGACATTTAATCATCATTGCTACATTTTGCAGACCAAAACACAGGGATGTTCTTTAAAACTTTCTGCTCCTGGCAAGTCAGACTGTTGGCCTTTCAGAGCAGTGGTGACACAAACTGCTGTGCATTACCACAGTGGGTTGAATGATTTATTCATACCTCAGGCTCTCTTTTTCTGCCCTGTATCAATCCACAACAGAATCTATACTGGATTGCAAATCATAATGACCTATGACCAAAACCCAAGGGCAAACCTGCCACTTTTATAGATACATAAATGATTAATAACTGAGAAAGGAAAGAATTGCATGTATTATTTGCTATATTAAATCATCTTTCTTAAGTGTGTTGTATTTCAGCTTGCAACAAGTGAAATCACAGAGGAATACAAAAATCTGAGCCTGCTATTTCTGCAAATGCAACAGAGAATGTGAGCCTACAGACCAGCAGATTCCACATCACCACTCATGCTCCCATTTTTACTATGCCAAGAGAACAAACCCTTCACACTCCTTCATGCCTTCTCCAAAGTAAAAAAATTAACAGCAGAAACAACAATTGGTTCAAGAAGAAATTAAGTATTTAATGAAGTAAAGCAAAGATTGTCTTAAACGGGCCAAGTCATTTTTGGTAATGCAAAAAAATGCAATTCTCTCCATCCCTGTATTAGTTTTACCAGTACATGAGCCTGAATTTGTCAGGAAAAGTAACTTGATATGCTCTGTGTGAGGCACAAGGAGCAGCACTTGCCATTGCAGAACTGTACAGATGAGTCAACTGCACCACTGCAAGAACCCACACCAAGAGCAAGTTTTCATCATCTCTCTGCACATCATTTCACAGCAGATTGTACTCTACCAGTATAAAATAGCATATTTGAATATTTTGAAAATTTTCATTGTGTTCACAATTATTTGTAAATTATTTACTGTTTGCCACAGTTAATCCATGCAGAAGTTCAAAGAGAATATTACATTAGCAGGTTTTTATCCTGTGGTGTGCTGCAAGGATGCCTACAAAGCCCAACTAAAAGCTTTTAGTAGAAAGCTTCAGATTTTGATCCAAACTGGCAAGTTCAAATGTTTCAAAACCACAGAGTTTCCCTGAAAAAACAACTGGTACAACAAGAGGAAGAGGTTTCATTTTTAATCAGTTCTGTCTGGTTGATAACTTCCAGCAGTCTTCACGACCACTGCAGCTGGTAACACTGCACTCGCTGAGCTCCCTCACTGCACATTTCTCCAAACGCAGCCCAGCTTCCTCTGGCAGCAGAATGCAGGAATCACATCCCACTGCTCACAGGCAGGGGTGGGGAGCAGCAGTCACATGGAACACGAGATGCATGAGCTGTCCCTCCACCGATCAGTACAGGAACATCTTATTAATCAAAATACCAGCAACAAGGCAAAATATCAGCAAGGATCCAGGTGGTAACTCTGCAAAAATTCCAGAATGCACTACCTGTTTACAGGGTGGTTCTGCAATCTCCTACTCAGAGAAGATGGGTACGTAATTCTACGCCAAAACAGGTTAAAACCCAAGTATTTCAAGGAAAATCCTTATTTTCCCTGAAAATAGAAGGATACACATGCAGAACAGTGGATTTGTACTTGCCAGTCTTCCTCTTTCTTCCACACTACCCCCAGTCATTCTGCTCTGGGAAGAATCAATTTGATCATTCTGTGTGCCCTGTCCAATGCAGCACTAAGATATTAAGGCTATCAAATACCTTTGTTTTCTAAAGGAGCATCATCACCTCTCCATATTAATTCTTAGCAAATGAAGCTAAGAAATACTGAAAAATTTGAGTCACATGGCACAGGTAGAAGAAACGTAAATCACTAACAACTTATTCTCAACCACCTCTCACTTTTTAGAGTGCCATTGAAGGGAAGGTGGTAAGAAAAAAAAACAAGGGAGTAAATCCCTACCCAGCCATGTGACTTCAGGAGCCTTTTCCCCCAAGACACCAGGCAGGTGGGATGTATCCCATCCTCACCAAACGAAGGATGTTGGCCTTTGCATGCCCTGCAACTATCCAGGGAAAAAGCAGCCACTGGAAGATTCTGCCTCCTGTGAAACTTTGCCTGGCAATGGCACCTCAGAAACACTCAGCAGAGATGCTTTTACTCCTTCAGCACTTGGCAGGAGTTTACCCCTGAGCAACAGCTCTACCAGAAGCCGCATCTGCTTTGAGCCAGTCCTTGTTCAAAAGCCTCTTTCTGTTCCTCAAGTGTTTTTTTAGTTAGTCCTAACTGGTGCAGAGGGGGACCACACTAACCTTCTGCAGCCCTGACTTCCCCAGGTAGTGATAATCCACCAAAAGGAGATGGTTTGGATTTCAAAGCACTCAAGTCTCAAAGTGCTGGCCTCAATCTGCCAAATTCAGTCCCAGATGAGCCAAACTGGGAAGTTAAGCTGCAAAAATATTCCCCTGCCCCCAAGGAGTTCTAGTGCCCTGCTCCACTGGGGAACAGGTTGTAGTTAAGTCCTACTATCTTGAAATTGCCTGTGTTTTATTTCAGACACTAATACTTATAGGTCTACAATATATGTTTAGAGTTTAACATTTACTTAAAATACACAAATTTTAGTTCTTCAAAGTCTCAGTTATTCACATTTCTTCTCCCATTCTCTTTTTGTGTTTGCAACTCCCAAGGCGCCCAAATATACACTTCTGAATCTCTAACCCTTTACAATTCAAACCATGCACAGTGTGCCAGTCACAAAATTAGCCTGTGATTTGCAAAGGAGGCTCAGCTCAAAAATAGGAAAAAAAAAAAAAAGGCAGCATGTGCAATGATTGCTCCATTTAAAGAGGAGGTGGGCAGAAATGAAAGTTACCACAAGATCAGAGAATCTTTAATATTGATTAGAGTTTAAAAGGATAACAAGAATAAAGAAGCCTGTGAAGAGTTATTAGTACAGGGTAATCACTACTAATGAGTTATCATTAGCAAATGCATTTCAAAGTCATGAGGGATCTCCGGCACATAACTCCAAGTACTGAAGCAAGGAGGATTTATGGAATATGGTTATTCATAGGGATGGGGAAGTTTACTCACTTCAGTACTGGATTCCTCTCTAGGGAATAATTAGGTGTTACAGTGGATTTTGGGGTTTCTCTGTTTAATGCTTCATTTATTTATAAGTTTTTTATGTAATGGTTTGTCCCATGTACCACACACCACNCACTGCAACAATTAGGTAATTTCTATTTCTTTTTTTATCTTTAATCTTCCATTTTTGAAATTCTTTTTAGGACTAAAGTGCCATAAACAGAAGCACGTGCACATACAAGTTCCATCGTTAATTAGCTTTTACATATCATTACGATTTCAGCACACTAAGCAATTGCTGCTAACTTTGTGCAAAGCAGATCAATTTTCCCGTAAGGTAAAAATAACTGATCAGCTCCAAAATCTGCACTGAGTTGTAATGCAAGGCAAGCTGCTTTTATGCAGTGTCCTTTAAATTGTGTGATGCCGTGCGAAGCTTGGATACCAAAACACACTTGGGTTAATTAAAACCAAGGTCAAATTAACAGTGTTGCTAGTTTATTTTATAACTAGGTATTACATCAAATTTCCTAATATCAGCAAATTGGGTATCTAAATTGGAGCTGCAAAATTAGTTCTAAACTTCAGCTAATTTAATAAGGATCATGGAGAGGTTAATATCTCTTTAAAAGAAGAAGAAAGTAATAGCGGGTGCTACACTTTCTCCTGAACTTCCTATACTTTGTCTGAGGTTCCTCAGCTTCCTTGTCATATTACTCTTCTTTCCTTTGAGACAAGAATTGCAAATAATTAACAGGAAAAAACAACTGATAGAAAACTGTGCCATGTGCACAGACCAGAGGTAAAATATTTATTTTGCCAGTATTCTTGCAATAATCACAAGTAGGACGAAAGAAGTGAATGCTCCGAAAAATAAAACACAGTGTAATTACTGTCTTGTTTTCCTCCAGGAATGCTTCAGAGTCTAGTGTAAGGCTTTATTTTTTATTGTGACAATAAGAACCTGCAGCACAACTGAAGGTACGCAAAACTCTTCAATGGTCTGACTGCTGTGAGAATTGTGGCAGAAGTGTTGAATTTACCAGAGAACCAATGGCCTTCAGAATCTGGGGGAAAGATCGTTCCCTGAATAGATTTTACTGAATAAAGGGTACCTGCTACATTCCACAGCCACATCAGTGTAGATCTCAGGTCTGCTGTGCATGTGCCCCAAATTGCAACAGTTCTGACACACTTGATGGGATTTAGTGCAGTTTTGAAAGATTGGTCCAAGTCGTATTTGCAGAGCACATTCAATACTTCCCTTACATTACTTACATTGGTCACATCCAGTCAAAAGCTCAGGAGTGGCTGCAATTCTATAGATTTGAGTAAAACAAGCCTGAGGTTTTCTGGTACCTCTGACTATAGAAGGGACCTTAAAAACTACTGGCATTCGAATTACAGACTGACGGAAGGAAAAGCATGATGGCTGCTTTTCTAAGTGAGGCTTGGTTTATTAGCATTAATGAAGGGCACTTGGTCCAGGTATCCACAGAAAGATAAAATCAGTATATTTTTCTCAGAAAGGATGCCCTTTAGTGACCCATGTTGGACAGATCTTCAGATCTTTAACTTAAAACCTGTAATTATAAAACTACTCATCCTTCAAAGTCTAAAAACCTGACAATTCCTACATTTGTCTAAAGGGAATGCTCATGATGCGTGAAAAACTCACAGTACAGAACAACTCTCTAGCTGCACCCACCCAAAGTGTGGGAGGTCACAGGACTACTGCTTTCAGGGAATGCTGCAGACACTCTCACTTCCTCCCTCCCTTCCCCAGCAAGGGCTGCTCTGGAAGGAGGGTCAGGTTCTGGGGTGATGCTGCCCTGACCTCCCACAGCGATTGGGTCACTCATCAGTCCCCCAGCCAGGGATGTTTGTGACTGATGGATTTCTACCCTCACATTCATCTCAACTACCTTCCTTTCTTCTTGCTTCCCAGATTAGGTTATAGCTTGACTGCTCTTTAATTTTGATTTTGGTTTGGCTTTTTTAAAAACTCCCTCCTTTCAATCCTAGAAAAAAAAAAAAGAAAGAACCCACAAAAAACTTAACCTCCATAACCTAACACCAAAACGAAGTCTGCAAACACCCTCACCTGCCTGCTCTTCTGTGTCTACATGCTTCCTCACACCTCAAAGGTGATGACTTGAGCTGCTATTCCTGTTTTCATACCCTTTACAGAAGGAAATATTTTGGTCAACATTCAGCAGAATTTAACTTCCCTAAATTCACAGTGCACAGCAGAAACGCCACAAGAACGTTCTGCCAATTTGTTTTTCAAGTTGAATTTCATCATTCCCAAACTCATACTGAAGCCCTCATTCAATTAACGCCTCTTCATTGACTTCAATTAGACCAGTACTCATCCTGTTTCTTCCCATACAATTCTACCATAATCTGTTGCCCTCAGTTTTCTTGAATTCGAGTGTTTGAGATCTTGCAGTGCAGATTCCCAGGCAGCTTCAAGAAAACAATGTATATTTTTAGAAATTATCTTTGATGGGGATTATGATTGATGGGGATGTGCACCATCCAGGTTAAAGAGGTGGCAACCTGAGTAGCCAATCTCTTAACCTTTGTACAAATGTATATAAGAAGATTGGAGTCAGATTTTAGAGGTAGAATAAAATAGAAGCTTTGAACTGCTGCATGCCTCATTCGTTCCTTGTGTGCCTTTGTGCCATCAATAATCTGGTTACTTCACACTGCAGCTATCATATTTCTCCTTTAAATCCCTAATCCCACAGAAAACTTTAAGTATTTTTACCATGCAGACTGAGCAGTTATCCCAGTCTTGAAAAAGGAATGGAAGAAAAGCACAATATTGCCTGTTCTTCTGAGCACTTGTGGAAAAGCTCAGTGCCTTTTTGTCCCCTGGAGGGCTGCCTTTGGTTTGCACAGGTACTGGACACTGTCACGATAAGCACTCTGTTCTTCCCAAGTTCAAACCTGATCACCTCAGTGGCCATCCTAGTTTGCAAAGCATGGAAACAGCTGCTCAGTGACAGATCCATGAGCAGCACGCAGGACAGGCTGATCTGCCCTGGGCTAATGCAAGTCTGAAATAAACACAGCACATTCAGAAACTCGGATAAGCCAGTTTGGTCCCCCACTGCCTTTCCCCCTCTTCCCATCCTGTCTAGATCACATCCCACATCACAGTGTCCAGCTACATCTGCTGCCCCCTCACTAACAAAGGCTCCTTTCTTACAGCACATTGCCCAGTGCTCTCCCCACTTCAGCTGGAATGTTCCAGGTGGTAACACTTCCCCTGAGAAACTCCTCAGCAGCACTAAAAGGTTCTATTTATAACTTCTTTTTCCCCCTGTTATATGTATTAAAGATACCCCCTGACTGCCCTCCTCACTGGTGAACATGAAACAAAAATTGAGTTCTTTATCTGTGCTTACATAGAAATAATATGTTGACAATTAGATTAATGATATTATACATATTCTGCTTTTCAGAGCTCCTTTCCTTCTAGTCCTCAAAATTTATCCCTTCCTTTATTCAATTTTCTGCAACATTTCACTTATTTTTAGCATTCCCAGTGTGGAATAAAAACTGTCTATAATCTCATTTCTAAACTCACAGTGTGTTGCACCTACTGGTTTCTTGCATGGTTCTTTAGAAACCCCCACCTTTCTCTTTCTTCTGTCTTACCTGGTCACACATGTTCCCTTCAGTCCTTGTTTTTATCCAACACTCATCTTTCCCCCTAGATTTTCCACAGATCTATTCGGGACCATATTTTTCCATGAGGCAAGTAATTTTGATCTCTGTTCCTGAAACGCCAGCTGGCGTAAACAGCTTCTGGTTTACAGTCACTGAAAGACTTGTGCTGTGAACACACATTCCTTCTTCCAGATGCTTAATAAAGTTACGGAGTGAGAAATTACCTCATTCAGCACCTCAGAAGACATCCATGAAACCCCACCAAACTGCCTCACTGTGTCTGTGAGCTGTCATCTGGTTTTCCAGAACTGAAGTTGCCAAGGATTGATGAAAAAAAGAGCAGGAACACACTCACAGCCTTGAGATACTCAGAGACCAAAGGCAGCAAAAAGACTGGTTTTGAGACAAGGAGTATAGAGTCAGAGGCACATACTGTCAGGTTCACCAAAAAAGCACAGAGATTTTTCACGTACTTTCAAATGTGGAAAAGAAGACAATGCAATAGAAAAGGGGATAAACATTTTTCAAAGTTACTTTTACTTTTGGTGCAGCAATAATTAAATTTTCCTGCTCTTTAATCCTGTGAACAAAGAAGGTTTAAAGTGGACTTTACAGCTTAAAATTACTACTTCTTCTTCAATGGATCTACTCTACATGTTTACAAGCTGCTAGAAAACCAGCAGAAGTAGAGAGGAATGTCTAATAAAATCTCATCCTCAGTTATTATAGCAATTAGTGCAACTCTAACCAATTGTCACTCTCTAAGGAGTAAGCGATCCCAGTAAAAGCTGTCAGGGTGCAGTGAGCTGTCACATCCCCTCTGGCTGGGGAGGAACCGGGCTGTGACCCTCTAGATGGGCAGGCTTCTCTGATGGTTTATCTCTGCTGTAGCTGGAAAAATCAGCTACAGCATCCGTGCAGGCAGTGCTGCCTGGCTGCTCTCACACCTCCCTGGAGCCAGAAAACAGCACTGCCAGCATGGGGTGAGAGCAGAGCACTTCCAGGAGACACCCCCGAAATTCCCAGCCTCAGTCCCTGGGCTGGAACTTGTTGCTGTGATCAGCAGCAGTGTACAACAACACGCTCATTAGGCCAGGAAGCAGATATAAAATAAACCTGATTTAATATTAATTAATAAAAACATGGCACCAAGCAGCCCTCGGCAGCCCTACAAAAGCATCTGCTTGCAAATGAATCTGACTGAAGTCACGTTAAAGCCACAACCCCTCAGGACCCCAGGGAGCAGCACCCCAGGCAGCAGCCATGGGGCCAAGCCACAGTGACACAGCACCTGGAGCAGGACACTGAGCTGGGCACGGCACTCACACCTGCTCCTGTGCTCTCTGCTGAAGGAGAAGAACCTGCTGAAGCAGTGAGGAACAAACACACTGCTTCCAGTTATTTAAGTGAAGTTACTTCTGCTATGCTTTAGAACAGATGCCATGGAGGTCTTGTCATTCAGCTCATCAGGATGTAACTCTGAAATTACAACAGAATGCCTTGACCAAGCTGTGCTTCAAAACAACCTATTTGACACATTTCTATTTTTAAAGCCTCCACTTTGGAGGCTGTAAATATGTAAAAGCTTTTTGGTGTAACTGAACAGTCTCACTGATTTGAGGTATAAAACTAATAAAACAATCCTTTACAGATTCAAGAAGTCAATTCCAAATTTAGGCTTTTAATTTTAAAACTGAAGTTACACAACAGAGAAGAAGGGCACATAACCAGGTCCCGCATTTAACATCAAACTAGAGATTCAAATCTCTGCTTTTCCTTTCTCTGATGTGATCTTGTGTATCTCCAGTTATATAATTGGATTTTTTGACCTGAATTACTGGAGTGTAAAATATGAAGTTGTCTGTGATGGTAACATTCTTTTAATAAGCATTATAATTTAGTTGGTAATAAAATGTTTTTGTACTGTGAAAATTTTAATAATATTCCAAAAAAATAAACATCTACTTTCTCAGGTAAGAGTCACCAAATGACAAGGCATCATCTGGAAGATGTATTGATAATAGTAGAATAGTTCTTCACGGAAAGTAGGAACATAAATTTCAAATAAATAAAAAAAAAGAACTGGAAGGTTTGTTATTATTATATACTTATATAAAACAATCGTATTTTCCCTCTGTGTGCCTCTCAGGACAAGCAAGGAACTGTGTTCTGAACCTCCTCAAGCATTCCGTTCTCAAAATTTAAAACTATACTTAATTAACAAGAAAAATATACAAGACTATTTTGAATTTTGAAGACTCTGAGAGAAATGCTGCTCATTTTCACACTCACGGCTCGGGCAGGTAGCCTTAAAGCAACACTTCTATCAATTAACTGCATCCAGTCCCAAATCCCAGGCATAGAAATGGGCCTCTGCCAGTCCAGCCAACCTTTGTTTGTACCTGCACAGTAGGACAACTTTTACTAGCTGGAAATAATTGGATATGCACCCACTCTCTGAGCATCCCATTGCTGAACCTTCTGGACAGGGAAATCCACTTGTGTAGGAAAATGAACAGTCAGATTTCACCCAAACCTGCACTCCTTTTAAGAGATTTTTTCCACCTGGATTCTCAGTTAACCAGCTCAGGTGTCAGCAGCTGCCTCAGGCTACTTTCCTTCAGTAAAACATTAAACCTAACATGGTTTTGGTGTTGAATATTATCCTTTTGGAATGCCCAGCCTTTGAGGTTTGTAAGGACACCAGGTCCATTCTGCAGCCACTTGTCCTTCGCTGCTGGTGGCAATTTGAAACACCCCAAGTGACAAAGGCAGGGAGCTGGGAAGGATCCCAATTTTCAGGAGCATCCTGGGCTGCAGGAGGAAAGCACAGAGGTGTGAAAGTTCCATTTACTGTAAGGGATAAGGTGTAATACACCCCCAGGGCATTTAAATAAAAGCCACACTACTTACCAACACACCAGTTTATTGCATCTCTCCCAGAATCTCAAGGAGATTAAGAGGTGGTCAGAAAGAGATCATGGAGTTGTTTTCTTTGATAAAGATTTTACAGTTTGGATCAGTGAAAAAATAAGTCAATTTTGTTCAATATCAGTTTAGTTTCTGTTTGGCCATCTCTTCAGTCTCTTAGCACCCAGGTAAGTTGCTTAGTTCATCTTTGCACGGAGCCAAGCAAATATTCTTTCATAATATACTAATTATGAAGGTTTCAGCATGATAAAGAATCTGAAAGGTTAGGCAGCCCCAAAAAGTAAGTTATTTTCACACAGCATGTAGATAATGATCACATTTTTTCTAAGTTCAACTAAAAAAACCCACTAAGAATTAGTTAGAAACTATGCAAATGATTTCCATTTTCATGGAATAATTAATACCTATGAAACTTCCCAACATTTGTCATCACTTCAATGTACAGTCAGACGAAGCGATAACAAATGCACTGCCTGAAAGGAGGAAAGTTCTTATAAATCATCTGTGAAGTCAGAGCTGGGCATGAACTGAGATGCTTGTGTGGTAGATTTATTTACGAATAAAATGTGATGTCTTCAACTTTTGTCCTATCAAAACCAGGTACAGTATCAATTTGGGCAAAAATAATTATGTGCTTTCAGGAATCCTGTCTTTCCTAATATTTGGAGGGGGTTTTCTTTTGCTCATTGGATTGCATTCATTTTTAACTGACACATTATAACAACAATTCTCAGGACAGGGAAACTGGAAGGATGTAACAGAAGAAGTGATCAGTCTAGAATCATGCTTTCTAATTTAAATTTTTTCCCAAAGCACACCCCACCTCACCAGGCCTTTGGAGTGAAGTAAAGTCTGTAAGTCTCATTCCAGAACAGAGCAAGAAATTTACCCTAAAGAAGGAGATGAAGCTGCAGGTGAACAGGGAAGTTCAGGCTGCTGTGCTTCACACACACTCCTGAGCTCCAGGCCTGGAGTGGCAGCAGACTTCAAGGGAGAGAAAAGAAAAACCATTCAGCCTAAAGCTGAGAGGGGGAACTTCAGCTCTGACAAAGGCTCAGGAGGATCATCTCTTCCCAGGATTAACAGTGCGAGAAATCAGCTGCAGATGGAAAAGGAACCTTTATAGGCAAAGTCATCCCACAAACACTGATATAAAATATTACAAAGCAAATGGGGGTTCTTGTCAAAGGCACATGCTGTATTAGCTATTTTTAACTCCTAGGATTTTGCATGCAAATTACTATCAAGAACCTACATTGGTTCATTCAAGCCCCTTCAGTTAAGAACACGTTAGACATAAAACACCAGCCAAATTAATCAATTGTAAGACTTTTCCTGCTGCTAATCCATATAACACCAATTATCAAGAATAAAATTTGGTCCTATATATGCTTCTGTGAGGCAAAGTGAGGACTGCTGAAGCCAGGAAACTTGTCTGGTCATATGAACTTTGGCCATGTCATGCAAATGGTCCCTAAGATATTGCCTCCAACCAGCTTTGTGGAGAACTAAACCAAAACACAAACTATTTATCATTTCAGCTAGGTGGAAATATCATTTTACTCATTTAATTCTTCCAGCTTTTTTTTAAATAATAAATTTAGTTTTAATTTCATATCAGGAATTGCTCCTTCTTCTCTCAGTACCCACTGCTGAAATGGGCAGATGGTCAAGGTTAACTGAGCCATGAGTGACAGATGAATTAAGAGTCTACTTAATTCTATTAACTGCTTCTAATATCCCCTCATTTCAATTTCTAATTCAACTTCACATTGTCATAATTGGATCCCATTACTGCTTCTGGAGTTTTTGGTAGATTAGAGAGCTGCTATCATGAGTCTCTCTCCCATGTTATTGGCAGTTATATTATCAAGTGAACCCTTATTTATCTAGGCTATAGAATGCAAGAACAGATTGAGGTGATTGGAAGTCTCAGCACAAAGGACTTTTCTTACCCTTCCCTCCTGACTGAAAGGACTGATATCCCATGAAACTTTGGACAGCTCAGCTGAGCCATGTCTTTACTCAGCTACCTGGAACACGCCACTGTTCCTCGCCCCTGCCTTACCTCCACTCTGCCTCTTCAGATAAACTGGCAAGAAAAGGATGAACACAGCAATTTCGTATCTCAAAAATGTCATTTTCACAGAGGATGCAGCTGCCAGCCCTGTGCAAGGCAGGAGGTGCTGCAGAGCAGCCCTGGAGCGCTCAGTGTCCCTGTCCCTGCTCGGGCAGCTGCCCTGGGATGTCACCTCCACCTTCAGAGCACAGAACCACAGACCCACAGCAGAAACCTGTCACAAACCAAGCTCTGCTCAGCCCATGCCTTTGGAGAGCTGTCTGCAACACAGCAGAACAGCACCTGGAGCCACGTCTGCAGCAATCCTTGCCCTGGTAGCTGAGCTGCACTTGACCTTCCAGGAATAATCCTGATGGATTCTCCTACCCTCAGTAACTGCACACTGCGCTGCCAAACAAAGGCTAATTAGTGACCTGAGTGACATTTTTCCTTTGAAGTGTCTCCAGGGAAAGACACTCCATGCATTAAGAACACATTTGCTTACCAGAGGTGCCTGAAAAAGAGGCACTTCAGGCTGCAGCTCACACACATCAATTATCTCAGTGGTTCCTGCAGCTCGGAACCTTTCCCATGCTCAGTTCCACAATCCCCCAGCTGTCACCCACCATGGGTATTCCAAACAGCACCACTATGCAGGATACACATCAGGAAAACCATGTATTACTTTCTTCTTGGGTCATATCAAGACTAATTTAATCCCTTTTCCTTCCTTCCTCCCAAAAAAAGAAATACTTCATGACTGGAGAAGGCACTTTGGGAACAATCCATTTTAACTTCACTAAACTTCTGCAGCCAGCAGAGTGCACTATGACAGGCATGGATATGCTGGGCCACATCCAAATCAACTTTAAGTTGACATAATAAACTGATTTATTATCTATTAAACAAGCAACTGAAAGTACATGGAATTAGATGAAACTTTTAGCATGTATCTTGAAAAAAAACCCCAAACCAACAATTAGTTACTCTCACAGAGCAGTTGCTGGCAAAACCAAGCTCCCAGGAAGGAACTGTTTATTCTTTTCTGAAGATCAACAAGCATTAGTGACAGAAGTATTTCAATATGATTCTTTTTTTGTTTATTGGCAGTTATTTTCTGTTGAGCAATTAAGGCAAAGCTTGATTGCGAGGAAAGCTTTATTTGCAAAGAGAAATACATATTTCATGAAACCTGATAAGGTGTTTCTAATTGTGGAAATTGCCTTACCTCCAAAAAAATGCTGCAATCTCTTTTTTTTGGGGAGGAGAGAGATTTTCTATACCTTAAATATCCATTCTTGTTGAACTAATCAGTTGGTGATGCAGGAAATTAGACTTCACCTGTCAGTGTGACCTTGTAAAGGTCTTTCAGAACCTATTATTTAACAAACACTCCAGGATAACTCATCAGGGAGGTCACAGAACTGGAAACAGAGCTAACTCACACCTCAGGAACAAACATGTCTGGCTTTTTTGTAGCTCCATATCATTACAAGAGCAAATCACTTTTTGAGGGCCTTGCCATTCAACCTTCACTTTCATATGGCTTTAAAGAGATGGAAACTAATTAAATATAAAAGCCTTTCAAAAAGTCTTTTTTTTTTTTTTTTTCCAAATTTTCTATGCCTATATTACCAAGCAGTGCTTGAGCTCTACATTGATCAAATGAGCAGCTGCTACAATGGAATCCATGTGGGTAGAAACAAGTGGCATTACAGCATCTTGTACTGCAGAGCTTCCACAGCTCCTGCTTCTGGAACAGGAAAAAAGCTGAGGAACAGCCCCAGTGACCTCAACTACAGAGCTTAGAGAGGAAAGCAATCAAGCTTACATCATGCCAGATTCAGGACTGCACCTGGTGGTCAGAAAATCCTACACTGGGTAACCTGGTGGACTGAGACAGAAAAACATATAAATTGATTATAAATTGAAATTGAAATGAGAAATCCCCAGGCTTTCAGCAGGAAAGCTGGCTGTGTATTTATTTGTAGGAAATAAAAAGGAAGTGGTCATCATGAATTTAATGGCAAACAACAAACCAGAATAGGTCAAACATCTGATATGACAGATAAATGATTAGCTAATGAACAGGTGTCTTTAATCAGATCACAGCTGTTTCTTGCTGGTGGACAGAGGACACATGATTTTGACAAAACATACACAGCCTTTGGTTGCAACACATCATTACTTTTTCAGTGGGTTTTCTCCCTTTTTTGTGCTCCTGTATAATCTGACACAAACTCTGTATAATGGTTTCTATCTATTTTAAAAGGTTGTGTGTGTCCTATGACTGCAGAGGACATTTAAATGCCAAGGGAACAATCCAGCACAGAAAAATGTGTGTGTTTGTGTATATATATATGATCTCCACTTGTCCTTAATAAAAAATTAAGAACTCTACAAAAGCACATACAACCATCTCAGATCATCCACTTTCCTCATAAAGCTTCTTACTTATTGAGTTAAATGCACAGTAAATTGGTTTATAAACTAATCAAAGGGTAGCAGAGGAAGAGAGAAGATAAATAAGCCCTGACAGCTTTTTTTCCTTTTTTACCCAGGCAGTCCCTGTTTCTCTGCCATGACACATCCATCCCAGCCCTGTGCTGCAGACTGCCTGAGCAGGAGGATGAACTTCAGTGTCCGTGACTGAACACACAGTTCAATCACCAAACAGAATTCCTGTTATGATCCTGTGTGCAAGCTGCGCTTCCTGATCAGATGGGGCACATTAATCACAGCTGATACCCCACATTCCTGCCAGGATTTGCTGATCCCTGCTGAACACTGGCACATGTGAAATCACCACAGCACTGTGCTGCAGTTCCAGCTGTTTCTGAAGGGATGCATTTCCAGGGAGATTGGTGGGATAACCCTGTGCCAGCACTGCCACACCAGGTGAGCCAGCGCACAACCAGGACCACGAGCTGAGCTAACTCAGCTTTTTGTGTTTCTGCAGATCCCTGGGGACTGACAGGATCAGAGGCGAGCTGCAGACACTCTGAGCCGCTCTGTCAGGCACCTCTGTTCCCCAGGAGGGTGGCTCAGAGGGAATACTGCAGGCTGAGCCCTGGCGGTGCCAGAGGGGCTCTCCTGATGAGAAGATGAAAGATTGCAGCTGACTGCACATGGCCATTCCCAGAGTCCACTGCACTAACTCACCCTCCTCGTGCACTGACACGGTTTAACAGCCAGCAAAGTACAATTTATAGAAAGTGAACACTTGAAGAAACTGGAGCGAGTTTAGGGCTGGCTGGGTTCACTTCAGCACAGACACAATTCCGGACAGAAATGACAGAATCCCCTTGCAACAAAAGAGATTTGAAAACATTGATAGACGTTTTCATCAACAGAAATTCCCGCTTTCACCCAGCTCCAGATGTGCTAAAACATCCTGACAGCTGAAAAGTGGACTTGAGGAAAACGCAATTTAAAAATGAAAAATACTTAAATCAATTTTTGTAATCTTTAAAAAACAAAAAATTCATATGTTGTGGAAAGTTAAATGCCTTTATTTCAGTCAAGACTAATAATACACAGTCGGTCAATGATCACAAAAGAAAAAAAAAACCCTGAAGAAATTTCAGAAGCTAGCAGTGTAACACAATCTCTATAACTCCTACAAATCCTCATTTTTACTGAGTCTTGCAGCAATACCTTTGAAGTACAGCCCCAGAAAGATGCACAGAAAGCTGAGTTTCCTTATACTGTGAAGCCTGAATTGGGAATTTTCTAAACTTTCTGTGTGTACCCACAGGGGCTACGAGAAAAACCACACCAATTGTCTGTTATCAGGTGTTCTATACTCAAACACCAGTGGTGGTAGAACCAAACACAGAGCAGAACACTAAATTGTAACAGCAGAGAAGTTTTCATTTCAATGTTTCCTTCACAAGCTACTCACATAGCAGACTTCTCATTTCTGGGAAAAGGAAAGATGCTCCATCATCCCCATCTTAAAACACATTCCTGTGCAATTTATTCTCCAAGGTGGAAAAAAAAAAACAAACCAAACCAAAAACGAAGCCAAACCAAAACCAACAAAAAACCCAAACAAAAAAACCCCAAACAAACAAACCAAACCAACAATAACAAACCACCACAAGAAAAAGAAAAAAGCTTCAAGTAAAAAAATCAACCATGTCGTGTACCTCACAAAGAATAATTCATTACATTTCAGTAAATTATGGCCTTGAGACCACTGAAGTAGTAATGAAATTACCAGGCTGTATTTATTCTCTCCATTTATGAAATGGAGGAAGTGCTGCAGCACAGAAAGGCTTTTCTGTTCAAGGCCTTTTTGCACTATTAACAAATAAATGCTGGGTTTGTATTTGAAATCTGATGAAGATTACCAGTGTAATTTCACAGGTTCCCAGCGACATGTCCAAGGAAAGTGTTTAACAGGGAGCTGAGCTGACATTTGGCTTGCAAAGCCTTTGAACCAGTGAGTGCATTAATTCCACTGCAAACATCCTAAGCCCACAAAGGCTTATGCTATTGTTTCTGAATTATCCACAAGCTTTGAATTGAGAGGCCTCACACGGGGTCACAGATCATTGGTTCTGCCTAGACGAGTCTCCAGCATGCTGATCAATAAGAGACATAATTGGAAGGTCTCGAATAATTGGAAATTTCAAAGGACTGCTGCAACCTCTACAACACACAACTGGTACAGAAGCATATAAAAATACCAAAGTCTGAAAGGACTTTAAAATAATGCTCTAGCTTCAATTTTTAGAGAATTTGCCCTTTCAAAAACATCCTTCTTCGTGATTAGTAGCTGGCAATTCCACCCATCTATTTCTGGACAAAAATAGTTCAGGTTATGAATATTTGAGATTTGAAAACTCTTTTCCAACTGTGCTGGTTTAGCACAGATGGTGAAGTGCAATAGGTGAATTCTTTTAAACTGACAACCAAAATAGCCAATTGCATGTAGGGATTCACCTCTGGGAAACACACAGCCTTAAAAGTTGGAAGGAAGCGTGGGGTCGCTCTCTTCCTTCCGGCTTCACAGGAGGTAAGGCAGTCCTGGCTCGCTCTCCTGCGGAGG
>VXBB01003834.1:259883-317019 GCA_013399915.1 Illadopsis cleaveri
TGCTAATGGGAAGAAACCACATAAAAGCAGATTTTCCCCTGGGCAGCTCTTTCTGTGAGAGTTCCGACTCACAAAAAAATAAAAGTTCTCTAGGTTGTCAGTGAGACAAAAATTCCATACTAAACAAGAGACTCCTCTCCTGAAGAACTGATGAAAGACTATATTTAAAGGTGAAACTGACTGAATGTCATAAGTTTTGTCTCTATGTAGTTTGTAAAAAAGTGAATACTTGTAGAAGAGGAGAAAGGTTTTGAAAGTTTCATTCTCTCTTCTTTTTCTTATTGTATGTTAATAAACTATCTTTTTACTTCTAAGTTGAGCCTGTTTCGCCTTTTTTTTCCTCCCAAAATCCCATCTCTCAATCAGTGAACGTAAAACCACCACATAAATGGTGTGTTGGCTGGGAAAACAAACCAAAACTACAACACCAACTTATACTGGAATAGCACTGTCAAACTTCTGGGGGAGAAAACAGAAATAGCAAATATGCTTCAAGGATTTTTTTTTTCTTTTTTACAGAACTGGCAAACTTCAAAGTAAAATCAAATCCATATAAATGAGATTACACATTTCATACAAGATTTGCAGTACATCCTGATCTTACTGAAGTATCAGAGTTCTAACAGCAATAATTTTCCCTGTCCCTGCTCTGCCAACAGAAGTTTATCTGAGCTTTGAGCTCGGATGACATCTGGGATATGCTAGTTGTGCCAGATAAAGCACAGGAGCTGAATTCCCCCACCATCATATGCCATTACAAAAGTGCAAGAGCACCAACATCACGGTGGGTTTGGTGGGAAAAAAAATGAGTTGCTGATAAGGTGTTACCCAATTCCTGAACAAACGTCAAAGATTCCACTAACAGTGTGGAATGACCTACTATTCAGTTTTGTTATATCCCTACATTATTTCCACAGAAAGAAGAACAAAAGCAAAGCTCCTGACTGTTCCACTTCTGCACTTTTTACTGCCTGTAATCTCGAAAGGAATGGTATCTTCTGTCAGGCCCACTTTTAAAATGCTGCTCTTCAGCACGTTTTTGGTTTTGTTTCTAAAGCCTCAACTCTTCCTCAAGAAGATCAGACAACAGCTCATCATCTGCTTGAATACAGATCTTCATGTGAAGTAGGGATTAATTGTCAAGGAAAAGACTGTACTTTCAGATGTTGAAGTAGTCCAACAAGAAAAAGAGAAGGTTTCCAGCAGAGACCTAAGCAGAGGTCAGATCAGCCGCAGAATAACCAGTCTCCAGTGCAGGTCTTACGCAAGTCACACCAACCAATGAGTATTTCATTCTGCCTGGGGGTGCCACCAGGAGCCAGAGTGCTCAAATGACACTAAACACTTCTGTCTTAAAAAACTTCCTGTCCTTGCAGCTGGAAATGCAGGGTGGCAGAAGAGGCGTGAGGCACCTGAGGCAGCCACACCAGGCAGTGCCAGCCCGACCTCTGGGTGGGTTTGAGTGTGGGAAGGAAAAACACTTTTCTCCCTGCACTGGGAGGGCCTGGAGCAGGGAGGGGACATAGGAGGTCTGCAGGGACCTGGATTTGTTTATTTCTCTGATTTCTACCTTAACAGGCTGTGGGAAAGCTCTGCCCCAGCTGTAAGTTAAGGACAGTGCCCTGTGCAGAACATGGACACTGTCCAAAGGCTCCAGCTCCTCTGCAAGCCCCCAAAAGCTCGGATCCATGCTTTGGAACAAGAATGATTCTCCTCTACACGAGAATGCCAGAAAGGAGATTCAGCTCCCCACACAAATGGGAGCACAGGAAGGAGATGTTGTGCATCACAGGGCAGGGGCTCAGGGCCCTCCATAATTAAATAAATAAATCTTTCTGCAGCAG
Organism: Illadopsis cleaveri; assembly: GCA_013399915.1. Taxonomy (NCBI): domain Eukaryota; kingdom Metazoa; phylum Chordata; class Aves; order Passeriformes; family Timaliidae; genus Illadopsis; species Illadopsis cleaveri. The sequence goes on from VXBB01003834.1 coordinate 261,728, forward strand.
TCACGGAAGGCAAGGCCTGCTCCGAGCCCTGAGACACAAACGCTGTGTCCTTGCTGCACCTCCACGGCTTGGGATCCTCTTCCCTCCCCCACATCAGAGAACAAACTGCACCCACAAAATCATACATATGATGTGTTATATTAGAGAGGTTAATCTACTATGCAGCAAATACATGTCTTTTCTTGACAAAATACATCAGAAATTGCATCAGTTAAACATTACAGTCCATCCCATTCTAGTGATAGGACTCCAACAGATAAACAGACAAGCATCGCCAACACCCTCGGAAAGAAGCAAAACAATTCATCTCCTGGAAAGTTCCTAAATACTGTGCTCAACTGAATTTTTTGCTGAACTATCCCCTCTGGAAATTGCATTTCAAAGAACTGAGCGGATACCTAAACTGAAGAGTATAAAGTACAAATCTTGAAACTCAGCATTTCTCCATGTTTAACCATCATAAATTCATTCTAAAATATGAATCAGTCAATAATGCAAAGCAAGGCTGTTGTGTAACAGGAAGGAAAAGAGAACTGGAAACAAAGCCCAGCAAAATCAAAGAAATATTGTATTTTTAATAGGACTGTGAGGTATTTTAAAATCTTGAAAGGTAGGTTAGAGAAAATAGCCCAGTTGTAATTAATTGTCTTTGAAACTATAAATGTGTAATTTTTACACATTTCCTGACAAACCTTTTATTTAGCAATTGATGTCATTTTGCAGCTCGTCTCTCTGATAACTTTAAATGCTCAGCATTTCACTGTAACAGCTGGCAAGAAATCTGCTGTGAGTTTTCTCATTAAAAGTAAAGCTGTGTTAGTAGCCAAATACTCAAAAACGTGAAAGGTTAAAATTTAACGATGGGGAAAAGACTTGTTTCAACTTAACAAAAAACTCAGAACTTGAACTTTGTCAGAAACAGCAGTTTGCTGTTATTTGAAGGGAAAAAGCAGTAGGTGTTAAAAGGTTTATCAAGAGTTTAATAAATTGCCAAGAAGTTAAGGGCAGAAGGTCAAAAAGAACAAAAAAATAATTATACAACACATGTAAGAGACAGATGAGAGTTTGTATGGCATAAAAATATAAACAATCCTCTAGGATTTGCTCTGCAAAAAGCTTCAGAGAGCAAGTGCTCCTGGGACTGCCTATTACCAGAATATATCCCACTCTAATGTACATTCACTAAGTCTTCCACTCTTAATAGAAAACTTTGCCTTTGGGGGGACATGTTTCTATGACAACACTATTTCTTTAGAAGTAAAACTCACCTCATTCTTACTTTAACAAAGCAATTTTAGTCGTGCCTGGTTTTCTTTGGGTGAAAAAGAATAAAAGGCTACTAAAATATTTCAATCATCTGAACAGCATGGTGCAGTAAGTGCTAATCAGGCAAAACTCCAAGCCATGCAATATTCCATCTCTTCCCAACACAAATGCAATGACTCTGTATTAACCACCACAATTAAGTATTCAGACGGGTTATACATTTGGTCAAGTTTTATGCAGCCCAAACTGATGTTTTAAAACAATAAATTATAATCTCCCATTGCTTCTGCCTCTTGCATCTGATACTAACAAAGCAAGCATTAAGGGGAAGCAGGACTCAGTTCAGAGACATTAATTCAGGTGACAGAATCAATAGACAATATTTACTGGTCAGCAGAGTATCAGCCTGAGCTTTACGACTAGAATCAAAATTATTGACAACAGCAATTCAAGTGACTTCACCCCTCCCAAGCATTAGTGGAACTTGTTCTCCTTTGGCATTAATTTCTTTAATGGTAGCTTTGGGAGTTCTCAAATCCAGATGGCTTATTTAGGTGTTTAATTTTAGGCACCCGCGCTTGCTGTGATCCAGACTTTGACAAAGATTTGTGCATGTTTTCCCCAGTTCACTGAGTAGGGAGCAGGATACTTTGCAGCAAGGGTTTACAGGAACAAGCTCCAATACTTATATTCTTATTTTAATGATTATGTATAGCTCAACAGCCTCTGCCCACACAGATTTTATAGCTCTTGGTCTAAGAACACGAGTCCCAGAGTGGATTTAACACCAAGGTGCCTTCGGACTGCGCTCAGACATCATGGCCACGTGGAGTTCCTGAGGCACAGGATTCCAGCAAATCCATCTCCAATGCAAAAGTCACCTGTGATTTTTCAGAGTCCCTAAGTGGATCTCCTCCTTCATCTATATCCCTGAAATAAGATGGACACTGCTCCTACCTTTCTTCCTGCCCTTCTCAGTTTGCGCAGTACTGACCTGGCCACATGCCCTCCTGCTCAGGAAGGGTATCCCTGGCCGAATCCCAGATAACAGAGCATTCCCTCAGAAGCATTCCATGTTCAGCAGCAGACACAATGGCACAAACTGGAAAGTTAAATCTCCACAGTATTTCCTGGAAGGGACAAGGTTTATGCCCCACTTGTGTTTCTCAACAGAAGCTTTATTACACTGCTCTGTGTAGTGCCTCTCCACAGAAAAACAGTGCTCAGATTTCAATCTCAGGTTTTAACCATGAAAAAACAGTTATTCCCCAGGACTCAGCACCACACAGTCACTGCTACTTCTCATGATTTGCAAGCGTTTTCTTGTTGTTAAATTACACTTTTTGCAGTGTGCCAAATGTGCACACATGGCCCTGCAGAACTTCCAGCAGCTCTGAACACCCTGCACAATTACCACACGAAGGGCTGATTATGTTTTACTGCAACTGCTCTTTCCAGCAAATGCCTCAGAAAACTGCAGTGCTGCAATTACAATACACTGATGATCAAGTCTTTCACATGATCCTAGCATTTTAGGGAGTTTCACCCATTTTTATTTATTCTGTTAGGAATATGTGAGCAATATAATTATTTAGTCTCCTTCTGTCACTTCAATATCAAAATAACTGTTCATCCCAAAAAGAATACTAGCCCGTACATCTTTTCTGTTTTCCCACTCTTAATCAGCCCAGACCAAATACAGTGATAGCAGTTCCCAAAAACATTTTCTCTTTCTAAACCATCAAACTAGCTCAGCCAATAAAACTGTCATTGTGGTTTCACTAACCACTGTTACAAATTTGATCTTGTCGGTTTTCAGTGTACATGGCAAGGTACAATTAATAAAATATTTTGCATCCATTTAAAAAAGTCAGTTTTGAAAACAAAATACACATGCTACTGGTAACATTTTTATACACAGGAAAATGGAGTCACAGAATAAATTAAGTCAAAGAACCCTTCAAGGCCATCTGCTGCAGCCACCTCCTCAAATCAGGGCCAAATCTGAAGCTAAATGCACTTGCTCAGGGCCTTACACAGCCTGTTTTCAGTATCTGCAAGGATAGAGATTCCACAGCCTCTCTTTTCCCTCACCTCTCCTGCAGGGAGAGAGGCAATCTCAAGGGACATCCATGTGCATCCCCCCCTTGGCCTACCTTTCCAATTTTATGTTTGATTTATACCCAACATACATTTCTGGGTATTCCGTTTGGGTATCTGGCCTACAGCCACATATTAGAAACTCATGAAAGGCATGAAACTGCTTCCAGAAGACACCTTATTTTCAGCAGTAGTTTCCATTCCCTGAGCCAATGGGCTGAGATGGCTGGAAAGCAGGTACAGGTACGATTTTGTCCACACTTTTCCTATGCCTGATCATCCTCCAACAAGGAGAACATTACATTGTGGCTGTGGAAGGACAAGATTGAGGCTCTCTCTAGGAGGCTCTGGTACCTCCTCACCTCTCAATGCCATCAGGTAGAACATTTCCTCCCAGGAATGGATGTATGGAGGAAAGTTACCCACAGGGGTGAAGTATGCCGTCAATATCTGGGATTTTAAACCCTAAAACAGATTTTAAAGCTCCATTAAATCCAGACACAGTCTTTTATTTTGATGTTATTGATTCCAGAAGCTTGATAACAGAATCTTAAAAACTAAAAAAGCACCCCCTGTAATTAAGATAAGCCTGTATCAGGTAGCAATACTACCTTATTCCTGTCACATCCCAGAATTCAATTTTACGGCACCTGCTAATTCAGTTGCATTAAAATTTATTTTTAAAAAGAAAATCTATAAAGCAGTTATTTACAGATGATATAACAGTCTTAGATGCAGAAATTGCAGCTTTTTCTGAAGGATACTGAAGTAAAAAAAAAAATTCAAAGCAAATAACAAGAGAACTGCACTGGTTTTCATTTCCCTCTTTCTCTTCTCAGTTTTCCAAGCATGCATTCCCCTTCCTCCCCTCTGGACTTCATGGGCAGCTCTTATCAGATCTGTGAGGAAATCTGGGTTGTTCTCACTGCTCCAACAAACCCCTTCTGTCCTTGAGGGCGTGATAGAGAAGACACACCCTCCATGGCAAAGCTCCAGCACCCACCTGGCCCCACCACGTCTCTCCACAGCAGCTCACTCACAGGGCTTTGTGTTCCCCCAGTGTCCTGCTTCTTCCTGCCCCTGGGTGAGCTCACAAAACCTGAGTCTCAGGGATGAGGTCAGTTTGTGCCACTCCACATTCTGAATTTACAATTTCACTCGGACCCTTTTGCTGATTCGGAGGTGAAGGATGAGATAACTGGGTCAGGGCTGGTTGGACTGAGGAAGGTCAGAATCAAGTACTAATTTCATTTTATGTCTATTAACGTGTCAGCAAACACTAAGATTAGACACAAATTCAAATGCTCATTTTTAAGGAACAGATGGCAAACCAATCAGAATCCTTGAGATTTTTAGTTCTGAGATGAATATTGTCCCTTTTTGCTTTTCAAAACAATCCAGCTCAGCTTAAACAAAACTAAAAATGTATATGTACATTATAACCAGTTTACAGATTGGTTGATCACAGCTGAAATTTTATATTCAGGCACAAACACTCAAAACCTTTTTTAACCTTTCCTCCATATATAAAATTTCAAGATTTACATCTCAATTCCATCACAATAAACTTATAGTAATTATATGTAAAGCCAGCAGCTTCCTTCATTACACCTCAGTTTGCAATAAATCCAAAAATAAATTGCAAAAATAAATTTGTGATTATTTCTTAGTGAAACAGCAACAACAAACAGCACCTAAAATTCTTTTGTAAAGTCATCATTCCATTCAAACATATGTAATAAAATCACTTGAATTTTTCACATGAAACATTTTAGATTTAAAAAGGCAATAATCCATTTCCTTCTGTTTTGTCATCACCAGAACCAGATTAATGTTTTCAGACAGATGTTAATAGAGGGTTACATTAGAAAGATTATTTTCGTTTTCCACAAAGAATTATTTCTAAAATTCTATGTAGGAGAGGAAAAAACCCCAAAGTCTAAAAATACTGAAATCCTCCTTTAGCTACTGTTTAGATGTAGACTGCTATGATAATAAATCACTAAAATCTCACCTGATGCAATTTCTAGTTTGAAGAAACCTTGGAACATAAGTGAATCACCTTCATTATGCAGTTGTACTAGGATTTCATACATTTGGAGCTTATTCATTGCAAAGAATGAGGTTCTTCAAAGTCAGTCTTCCACAAATTATCATTTCTATACATTATACACTCCCTCCTGTCAGGAACAACCATCCATGACATATTTATCTGAATTATTTGCAGCCATTGTGAGAAGAATTCCTGTTACACCTGCTTAGAAATACCTTTCCATGCCATATGCTCTCCACATAGCCTCTTCTGTGTCAAGACAAGTACAGTAGAATGATTCAGGAGAAAGGTGAAACAAAGTCTGCTTGGAATTTGTTCTGCAAATGTCCCCAGACCATCAGAATCTCATTAGGTTTGGATACATTAATTTATATAAGTTTGGTATTTGGGCAACAGTGGCCAGAAGTGTCTCTTTCAACACAAGTGGCTTGAAATTTAGAAAATTTAATATTTAAGAGAAATTTACGAAAATTTCTATTGATGTTTTCCTTCATGTAATTTCATACAGAATGCCAACATTATTCCTGTTCACACATTCACATGAAACAACAGCAAGTCAAAATAATCATTAATGACTCCTAAATCCCAAAGACTCTGCTTGGTTTGGCTACAAAAATACCACACAGAACACCACCTTCAAACATTTCATTTAGGCAGAACATGGAGATGCAGACAAAAAAGAAAATAAACAAAAAAACTTAAAATCAAATGCACGCAGCTTTAACAAAAGGCTTGAAGTGTTGATGATGAGGGTTTGTCATAATATCATTTCACCAACCTTTGAAAATGAGGAAAATTACCAATTACACAATTCTTCAAGTGCAAAGGGTAACGTCTAACATAGATCATTTTCCCTTTTGTTTAAATGGTCCTGCAATCACTCAGAGCTGTTAACAGGCAGGTAACATCTGCAGCACTGATTCAAACGTCCTGAAAATTCAAATATGAGGCATTCATTGGATAGTTTGTTAGTGTTTTTTTCATCATTACTGCAGTGGTATTTATTTGCCAAAAGCCAAGATTTAAAAGAGCAAGTCATATTTGCTTGTCAACTCTGTCAAGCGCCCCCAGTGAGAAATGCTGGGCTATAACTCACAGGGTCAATTTATCCACCTCTAAACTTTCATTTTAGAAGAAAATCTAGATTTCTATTTATTAAAATTAATTTCATCTTTGTAACAAATGCCGTTTATCTGCTCTTGCAGACTAAAACTTATCTGAGGGGGGTTTGCAGTCAAGATGATAAATACACACACAGCAGGTGGCAATATTTCCAGCTTTATCTTTGTGGCTGCTGAGCATGAGGCAGATGTTGGAGAGCAGAAGTTTGAGGTAGCACAGACTCTTCAGCCAGTATGAAATCAGAGAGGATTCCTGATACCAGGGAGCAGTGGAGCATTTCCATGGTTATCTCCACCTCTATCCCCAACAAAAGAGATCCTACCCCTGGGTTTGGGCCACAGTGACCTACCACAGAAGAGAAATCATCGTATTTTTCCCCACTCCATATGAAAGCACAAGTGAGAAATCACATGATTATTTTTTTAGCTCTTCCATAACTTTAGGTTACCGCTTCATCTTGTTTATATACTGCTCTTCTGTAAGCAATCTCATTGAAAACACTACCAGTGATTCTATGGAGGGAGAGAGAGGTCTGCCACCTCACTGCCCATTTTTAGCTTCCTTAAGGCCAAGACTTATTTTGACAGTATAAAGAGGGAGATTCAGGGTGAAAGAAGCAGAGCTTGGTTTAATCCATGTCTAATACTCTGTGTGGTGTTTTTTGGAACTTTAAAAGATACCAGGTCTAAAAGACTTCTATAAGAAAACAAGAATTTAACTTACTAGAAGTACTGGCTTATAGATGAAGAAGTGTAAAGTGGTTTAAAATGATGGTATTTTGTTGTACAAAAATACCCATTGCTGGATCACGCATAAGCTGAACACTTATGTGCCCAGCAGTCAGTTAAGTGCTGCATTATATCCCCTTTATACTTTTATTTATGGTATCTGATCATCACCTTTATCATCAATATTTTTGCTGTTCCAAAAGACAAACTCAGTCCTGAAGAAAGAGCTTTGGCACATCCTGGAATAACAGATCTATAATTTTCAGGCTTGATGGCACTATTACCGTAAGAGACAGGTATCTCAGCTAATCATCCCACTGAGTCTGGCAGGGATGGAGTTAATTCTGCTCCTTGCTGGTGAGCCTGGTGCTGTGCTTGATTTGTGACTAAACCAGCATCAAAACACAGCAGAGTTTTGGCTGTTGCCAAGCAGTCCTTGCTCATCCTCAAGGCTTTTTTTCCCTTTTTCCCCATTCTGCCCCCAGAGCCTGCAGCAGTGGGCAGGAGGCAGGGAGGGCACACAGCCCGGATAGGGACCTGTCCATGCTGATTGTAAAATTCAAATTACCTGTTTTAGCTCTACCTGCTGCACCTGTGCTATGCACAGACAAACACAACCACGGAGAAGGTTTCAGTCCAAACCAGGGCTTCCCACCTGTAACACCTTCAGGTCTGGGTGGCCAGACTGAGTGACCCATCCCACCCACACACTGCCTGCTGGAAAAGGCAGAATTTCCCCAGGGAGCAGTTCTTGGGCGCTGCCAGCTAGGGAACGGTGACACAGGTACCACAGCAGTAACAAAGGGCATGAAAAGAAAGAGCAGCTCCAAGTCTTTCAGGGCAATTCTCAACACTGGTGCAGTCTCACTTTACAGAAGGGTTTAAAAGAAAAAGGGATAAAAATGTCTCAAAAGACAGCCTGCTCTTCTGCAATCCAGCACTTCCTTTTTAAAGACAGGGGCAGGAAGAAAGATTTTTCTTCCCCAGTAGCCCACAAGTATAGGATCTTTATCACCTATTTTTTCTTTCCCTTTTTCTGCAATGTAAATGAGGTCTTTGCTCCTGGTAGTCTTGGGAGCAAAAGAAAATGGGAATTAGAGACTGTACTGAACTGTCTCCCTCCTCCCCTCCACCAAGCAGGAACTCACCCCAAATACAGATGATGCTCTCTTTCTCAGTAAAGCCAAAAGCCAAATCCTCTCTTCAGTTCAAAGACCCAAACTGGTTTTGACTCAACAACACCAGAAGGGATTTTCAGGTTCATATTGTCTTTTACACCAAGTAGTATTTTGGTATTACAGTAACATCCATAAATACTTGGTAGATTATACTACAGGATGATGACCTTTTCCACCACTAACTCCCCCACTGGAATAAAACTTTTAATTTGAATTTGCAGTAAATTGGCTTTTATAGCTGAAACCCCCCTCCACTTCATCTTGATGTAGAACTTCTTTCTCAGATAAACTAATCTACGAATATGCATTGTTAAAAAGATTGCTATTTGCAGATTTCAAATGATAGAGCACAGATTGCAATAACTTGAATGCTTTTTGTAATGACTTAGCACATTCTTAGCACAGAACTTAAAATGAGCAGAGGTATAATCTCCAAGGAAAAAACATCATCACAATTTACAGAAAGAACTAAAAAAAACCCCAACCCTATATATACTAAACATGTAATTCTGGATTTGCTAAGTACTTCAAACACTTTTTCTACTACTAGGCTTTCACGGTACATTTTCATAATTCTCCATTTAAAAGAAAAAATGAAATATTTATTTTAGGAAATGCAGTGCATCAAAATTTATTTCCAACTCCCTAATTTTGCTCCTGTGTGAGGCCAAGGCCTGACCCTGTTCAGTCTCCCAGTTCCCCTCCCCATGGGGAGCTACTGCTGGACAAAGTCCTTGCAACCAGGAACAAACTCCTCTTTCTCTGGACAATCAGCCTGCAAAGAAGAGTCACAGCACAGTAAAGCTACAACTTCCAAAAATCCCTGGCCCTGGAAGCCAGGTCAGCTCATCTGAGACTTTAGAGGTCTGACACCACTGAAGACTAAGCCCAAGTCACTAAAAGAGATTCTCTGTTTAAATGGTGCATCTACAACTTGCTAAGGCCATTACACTAGGAGGGGTTTTTAAATTATTTTCCATCGGATCAGAAAGCATTTAACTTCTGAACCACAGAATTTTTTTTGCCTTAAAAAAAGAATCAGACTAAGCCAAAAATTATTACCAATATATCAAGGTTTTATGAACATAAATTTCCTCCCCGTCATCTTGGATTTGGAGGTCAGCCATTGGTATCCACCCATCCCTGACTCATTTCAAAGAGAATTTAGGAAGCTGTGATTTATTCTCAGACCTCCCAGAGTGGAGGAGGAATTGGCTGACCTGAGATGGCCAGAATGTGATCAGCCATGTTTGCTTTTCCCTTTCTACAGACTTACTGCTTAAAAAGAGAAAAGGAACAGAGGAGAGGAATGTTATTTTTAATGCAGAGTTCTCTCTCTGTGGAAGAGACACCTTTGAGGTGCCCAAAGAAAATGGCAAGCAAGCCAAGGACAGACTCCGGACATGGCAATGAGGGAGAAAGAATGGAACATTACTACACTGCAAAACAAGTTTTAAGTATCTGCAGGAATCTGGAGCCTATTATTCTGTCTGGTAATTGTATTAGTCCCTGATCCAGACCATCACTCCAGCAGAAATTATTCCTGCAATCAGTAAATAATCAGATACATAAGGACCTTGGCTCAAAAACATCAAGGCATTTGGAAAAAGAGTGAATATGAAGCCAGCGAAAGGGGAAAACCAAGACAATAAATAGAAAAACCAAGCTAAGTTTCATGTCCATATTTTTAATTCTAAGATAAACCAGTACGTCTTGCCCAACCACCACTCATCTAACGACAGTCCAAACACAGAGCTCTTACTACCTAGCTACTTATTTTTACTGGATCCGAAAGAAAACATTTCACTCTTTTAGTTTCTCTCAGTGTTTTCCTGCAGGAAAATCCTCAGGAGTATGTTTGCACAAACTGAGTGTAACACTGATTTCCGGGTTAGAATAATACGCAGTATATATTATAAAAAAAAAAAAACAACACCAAAAAAAACCCCCCAAAAAACCCAAAAAAACCCTCCCAGTGCACAGTAAAGCCAAAATAACAATAAAAATTGAATAAGTTGCCTCCTATAGTGTCGAGACAGGTTAATTTTAGAAGGCATTCCAGTTAAACAGGATAAATGATTTGAAAATCCAGTTTGATCCCACTAATTATATGGGAGGTATATTTTGCATTTGAGAATTAGTTTGTAATTGCAGTGATAATTAGACCTTTCATTATCCTTGTACAGATAGTTTTTAAGCGGGCAAGGTGCTTTGAACACATTCTGACCAAGACTGTGCTCTTTAATAAGTTGCTGAAGATGAAAACTGTAACATAGAACTACCAAATAAATTTTCCTCCAAGTGTCCAATTAAGAAAGAAATGTAAATATGAGTAATATGGTCATTAAAACCTCCAAATGAAAATGCAGCACAGTTATCCCTGCAGCTGGAACCCAGGAATATTACCTGCGAGCTCAAACTGACAGCAAACATCATCATTTCCTGACCTCTGCAGCCTGAACTGAAGACTTGTGGCCCCTTTAGTAGGTGAAAGCATCTCATTCTCATTCCTCTTTTTCCAAATGATCTGTCACCTCACAACAAACTTGTATATTTTCCAAAGCAGCTAATAGATATGCTGAGACTTCAACAGAGAACATTGCAGGTATGCAAATCCCAAGGGCAATTTTTTCTGTTTTGAGAAATGAACATCCGTTTTTCAATCCTTATTGGAAGTGTGAAAAACAAACAGTCCACAAACGACAGCAATAAGATCATAGTCTCTTGAATTAATATTAAGGTTCTTTTTTAGTTATTAGATTTTGATTTGTGTATGGGGATAAATTATATTCTTAATTTACATGTCTGTGTGTGTCTGGGCAGCTGTTCCTGCACAAAAACGCTGCTCCCCTACAGAGGGAGCACCAACCTTGTTTTCACATTCACATGAAATTTGTTACAAATATTGGAGTTCTTTAAACAGTGACTTCAAAATAGTTTTGATTAAATTTCTCCAAAGACCAGAACATGATTACAGACTACTTCACAACTAATTTATTTGTCATTTAAACAGATCTACACTGAAATAGGTTCTGACACAATAGAAATAGACACAAAAACACATAATTTGACCAGTATTTCTGGCAAAACTTTTATTTAGTGTTTGCCGTGGTCCATCAGGTGTTTTTATTGATTAGATGAATTATTTTTAACAGCTGTGGCTGAAGCAGCTCAATGAAGATGTGAAATAGGCTGCATGAATAACGTTCTGGGTCAGACATGCACCCCACCAGTCTCAACACTAGCTGTGAGAACAAAGATGCTCAACATCACTGCTTTGAAACAGTGGAATAATGGAAATGATGTGACACATAACCCAGAGACATGGGACGAGAAATAGGAGAAAGGTGATCCTGCAAAGCATTTGCATCTTATAATACAACTGGGAAATCAATTCAAATCTGGTTTTCTGGATTTTTTTAATATGCTCTTTTATGCTTCTCTTTGAAAATACGTTTATATACAGGGCAGAAAATAATTCTGAATAGTTTCCTGGCTTTCAGCAGATATGCCATACTTTCAAGCACAAGAATCTTTTGATGGCAAAAGGCAAGCAAAGACAAAATGTAAAAAAATAGCAGACAAGCACGTGTGCCCTTGCCTGGTGGAGGAGGCTGCAGATTGCGCAGCACAACAGAAAGCCTGAGTTTCAAAGCAGAAGGTGACTTCTTGGCAATTATTCAAAAGAATTACATCCTATCGAGGGATTTAATCACTTCTCTAAATATTACTGGAACTTTCTTCACCTTACACATTAGTCACAAGTGCAGAAATTCATCTGATATCTTGACAGAGTAAAGGGCTTGAAGAACAGGCAGCTGGAGGCAGACAGGCTGAGAGTCAGCCTTGAGAAGGTTCCAAGTGTATGCAGATACTCCAGAGGAACAAGGAGCAGTTAGGCTGAACTACCCACTCCAAGGCTGTTAAAAATCTTGGGTAAGTAGCCTGAACACAAAGGTGACAAAACCTACATCTCCTTTATGCCTGTGAGGCCACACATAGCTTTCCCAAGAAGAGAGGAAAGCAGCTGTTGCCAAATGAGAGCAGACCAAAGCTGACTGCTCCAAGCCCTCCTGGGGGTGCCCTGGCTCTCTCCTCAGCACCATGGGCTGGCTGCCAGCCCATCTCACACTTTGAGAGAAAATTCACTGGGAGAACATCACATGGCATTTTCCTTAAGTAAGATCCTAATGAACAAGTCCTTATTGCAGCTTTAGCAAAGCAATCAAAATTCTGTGCAAATTCGTAATTCTATACATGCTTTAGCAGCCTGCACCCTGTTTCAATACCTGCTCACCTTGCTAAGCTGTCACTGGGGATTCTGACATGCAAGAGCTGCCAAATGGGGGAAATATCCATTAAAGGGAAGCTGAAATTTTACACATAAAGTGTTAAGTAGGATTGGACTTGGCTGTTGACTTTGCAGAAATGTGTCCCCAGCAGAACTGTTCAACAAGCCTTCAAAGCAAAGTGTTTTGTCAAAATATTGCAACACATGCTTAGGCACTTCTGATAGGGCAGGATGGGGATAATTGTGGTGAACAGATAGAAGTGACAGATTAAAGCAATCAGATTGCAATTGACTTAGGATGGCAATAAGCCCCATCTTAACCACCGTTCTCAACAGGCCCCTAGTTACTAGAAATGTCTAGGAACCAAGGCACTGGGAATCTTAACAAATCTTCAAAATTCTGAGATTTTAGTCAAAGCAAATGATAATATATCACAAAAACTTAAAACAAACACACCAGGGAAAAAACCAAAACCAAATCAAACGAAAAAAAAAAAACCCACAAGCATACAGAAAATCCCAAACAAACATACCCCACCACCCAAAATCAAAGAACTGAAATCTGTTCCTCTCCATGCCCTCCTGTTCTCTCTGCTGCAGAACTACCTGTCCCACCTGTCTGCAGAAGTTCCTGCAGAGCCCCTACATTTCTCCTGGCACATGTAGGGAGAAGCTTTTCAGACGCTCACCACACAGTGCCACAGACCACCTGACCACACACACATAAATACTCATTCTTATCAGCTTATATTCTCCAGTAAAATCTAATTTTCTTGCGAATTATCTAATCTCAGGTAAATGAGCTGTTGATAGTTAGTCAAAGCCAACAATAATTTTAAAAGCTGTGAGAGAAGAAAAACCAGAAATAAGTCTGATAATGAAACACAGTTATAGGCAGTTTGATGTAGCATTTTTGTTCCTTTTACAAAGACAGACTGCAGGTAATAAAACCAAGCAGATGTTTTCATTAGTGGATATTCTGTTTTGCCTGGAATTATATATATATATGCACATGTATATTATTCTTGTTAAATCCATCAAGCATTTAAGCTGTTTCACCATGAACTGTTCACTGTCATATCTGGCACAAATGCTGTGGTGTCTGTACAACAGCAGAGGTGAAAGCAGTGTTTGGGATCTGTCCCAGGATCTCCCTCAGGAGGAAGGAGGCACTAGAAGTACCAGACCGGTGTAGTCGGTACCCAAACTAACACACCAATTTAGTCTTCTATGCATGTAGCTGTGTGCACTGGGGAGAGACTCCCTGTGGGATTAACAGAGGTGAAGATTTAGGGAAGGTCTCAAGGCTAGTTAGAAATGTCAAACCTTTTAGGGTGCACAGAGAGAGCACATTTTCATTTCCTCATAATAATAAAGATGCAGATACACCACCACTAGAAGACAGAGATTTTCAACAACCTTTCCCTAAGTCATCCAAAGGTAACATATTTCTGCAACATCTTTTCATGGCATGGTTTAAAACCAGTGACAAAATACACAGACAATCAGATGCCATTCTCTCCTTGTTAGTTGAAGCACTGGGACACCCTTGACCGCTATGAGGCTACAGAACCCAAAGCATTTTCTGTCAAGGGAATGAACTTGCACCAGAGCAGAATCACCATGGCCACATTGCCATGCCTTGTCTTCTTGGAATAACTCATAACAAAACCTCAACAAAGGTGATAATGATTATCAATACTACAAGAAGCTACACAAAAACCATGAAGTCAGTTTTGAAAGTCTGAAATGCATTGCTGGGAGTAAGGTGGAAGGCATAAATTCAGCAATGGAACTGCATAAATTGGTGCTCAGTGATCTTTGAGGACTCCTGTAACTTTGTAGGCAGACAAACCTTGGCTTATGGCTTGTCAGATCAGAATAAGACAGAAATAATAACTTAGCATAATGTTCTCCTTCTTCCACAGAAACTGTGTACACCTGCTGCAATCCTCAAACGCTCAGTGAGACAGTGAGAAATATCTGAATGCTGTCAAAAGTGACATGACAATACTATAGTTTGCACTGAATGGAGTTTAAAATGAATGGGACCCTCTAGAAGTCACAGAGAGTTTAAATACTTTCTTCCCCTTCTACCATCACAGAAATAAATACCCTCTTCTGCCTCCAAAAGAGGGCTCTAAATGAACCGTCATAAAAATCACGTAACATATAACCTTAACAAAACCAAGTTGTGCAAAAGGCTGAAATAATAATGGCAGCAGGGAGTTACAAAAAGCTGGTATTGAATTTTTCATGGGCGGAAAAATAGGAAAAAAAAATCTTTAAGTCAGTGCTGGATCAAGATTGTTTCATCTATAGGGGAAAAGCAAAAGTGACAAGGCAGAGAAAGGTCTATGAAAATAACAGCAACCAATCTATAAAAACAAGATGGTACACAAGAAAAAAACCCTGGAAAGAGTATTTTAGGTACAATAGTCTGGAGCAGGTTTTATTTACTAAGTACACATTTCATTGATGATACACATGGCTGAATTTGCAGCAGTTAATTTTGCATTGCAGCAAAGACTCAAGGAAGACATTATACATCTCATGTTACAGAGGCTGACCAAGCAGCAGGTGAGAGGCTTTTCCTTAAAAACAGGCAGCATAATAGATAAATGTGGGAATTAGCAGAATAAAGTACTGGAGGTTCTTTCCTGAGCAAGAGGACAGGACTTTACTTCTGAATGGTCTGGCACAAAAAGCAGACCTGTTCACTCTGCCCTTCCATGAAACATTTGCAAAGATTAGGAATAAAAAAGGGAAATAAGCACCTGAAAAAGCAATTCATCATCTTCTCACACATTGCTAAGATTTTGCTCTTGGATTTTCAGACTAAGGCTCTTCCTCCTTTCTCAGCTGATTCCATTGAGGATATTAAATGATCTCAGCACCAATTCTAAGAATAAGGAAAAGGAGCTTACTCTTGTTTAGGAGTTACTTTACTTTAAAATCCCATAACCAGGTATCACTTCTTTAAACAGTTTCATTTGCAGCAACTAATGTCTTCAAGCAACTTCTAAAACTGATTTAGCTCTTCATACTTTTCAACATTTTTAACACCCACCTGTGATAACGCTAAGGATCCTGCTCTACACCACAGCATTTTTAACCTCCCTTTCCTAGGCTATCACAAGATAAAAATAGAATGTCCCTTTAGGATCATTTCAGACACCTCCTTAGCTCTCACAGAGGAAACAGCTGAAAACAGACTGTTCTACAGGGCAACTTGGCCTGGATATGTCAGAGATATAAAATACTTCATCATCTTTACCTATCACAGGCTCAACAGCAAGACTGGCAGCTGTGGGGACTGAACCAGGGAACTACTCAGACAAAAGAACAAACTGGCATCAGCTGGACCCACTGTGAGAAAGTACAGATGACTAAAATCAGGGAGCTAAGTCATCTGACATTCCCTGCGGGAATAACCAATGTAAAAGACTGAAAAGTTACTTTGGAAGAGGCTAGGAAAACAGAAAATGTAATTTGCAATCAAGAGCCAAAAAACTAGATCTAGGTCTGTCTCAAAGTTTATTTCAAATTGTTTAGGACATGTCTTAACTAAATAAAAACTATGCCAGAAAGAGACAGACAAGGACCTTAACTGTGGTTACAGCTCTCAGATCTTTAGTATTGTACACATCCAAATTAGCCCTGAATAGGTGTTCTGATGATATTTTCCACTCACATAAAGCTCCATCATCCATCAGTGTAAAGAAGAGGTGATTGTCCACAGCTCCCAGTGGAACACCTACAAGGCTCTGCTTTCCTCTGCAGCTGAACTGCCCAATGAGCTGCAGAGAGGTGTTTGATCTTTGGTGTATTTCACTGATAGGATTTATGTTTAGATGTAACAGAGGTCATTGACAAGAGACCACCTGACACACACACATCAAATACTCATTTTTATCAGCTTCTTAGATGTTGCAAAATGAATTCTCTTTGTAGCTAGACAGTAAGTGGCACAGCAGATTATCAAAAAAGCCAAAATACAGTGGTTTGAACTGTCCTGAAATATA
The DNA here is from genome assembly GCA_013399915.1 of Illadopsis cleaveri. Lineage (NCBI taxonomy): Eukaryota > Metazoa > Chordata > Aves > Passeriformes > Timaliidae > Illadopsis > Illadopsis cleaveri. Next base: position 278,491 of record VXBB01003834.1, read on the forward strand.
CTGAAGGAGCTCACAATAAAGTAAAATAAAGTAACAAATTACTAAATTTACAGAACTGGGAGTTCATTTCACTCAACCTGCATTTAGTACAGTGAAGATGCAAGACATACTCAGCCCTCCTTCACGGGTCCCACATCTGCTCTAAAATTAAAACCTACACCTTGAATGAAGTACCATGACCACTGTGCAGGAAAGTATCCTGGGACATAACGTTGTCCTTCTTCCACAGAAACTGTGCACATCTGCAGCAGTCCTTAAACGTTAAGTGAGACAGTGAGAAATATTTGAATGCTGTCAAAAGTTATGTGACAATACTACAGTTTGCACAGAACAGAGTTTAAAATGAATGGGACCCTCTAGAAGTCACAGAAGGTTTAAATACTTTCCTCCTCCCCTTCTAACACCACAGAAATAAATACCCACAGGTCTTCTGCCTCCAAAAGAGGGCTCTAAATGAACCGTCCGTCATAAAAATCACATCATCTGAGATGCTGAATAATGATAGACCACAAAAAAAATATATAAAGCAAACTCCGAAATCTGGATTTCAAGGCTAAGCACAATATTAAAAACATCAATATTTTTTTCTTAACTTATTCAAACCTGGAAGCACAGCTTGAAATTGTTCTTTTACCATGTTTTAGGAATGTATGAGCTGAAATCGGCTGTCGGAATAAGAATCACCCTACACTGTTGCCAGAGCAGTCGCACATCACATTCCCAACATTTCCCTTAAGGAGCATTTCCAGGGCAGCCTCATCACAGGTTACCCAGGCAAATTCCAGCTATGAACAAAGGTACATGTGATTATCAGAAGGAATAACAGGTTTTACTCAGGCCTGTGTCCCTGGAGCTCTGCAATCCCAGCCTCGGAGGAGCACCAGGTCCAGTTAACAATTCCAGTGGTGTCTGCTGTGACAGGGCCATGGCCCAGCACTGCTCCAGAGCACTGTGGATAATTAGCACCACAAGCCAAACAGTGCTTTTTTAAATCTCTATGCCTCACCACAGGGTGCTTCTGTTAAGGGAAGCTTTGCTTGTTCCTACATGGAAAAATAATTCATCAGTGTAACCTCTGAGCAGAGTCCTGTATCAGCTCACACCACATACCATAAACAGCTTTATTCTCTACTGCTGTGACTGCAAAGCATTGTTTTCTGTTAGTACACTCCAGTGTTTTAAACTGATTTTTAAGGCTCATTTATTTAAATACACTTGTGCTACTATGTAAATACTCATGGTCCACGAATCCTAGGATTTTGTTCTTGGACTTTTTTTTAAAAGATTAATCATGACAGCTTTGCTGCTCCTCACAGCACCAGAAAATGCACTAGAGAAATTAGCAGTGTGCCCTCCATTCATGTCAAAGAAACGTGGTGTGTGGTTATGAGAGCTCCCGAGACCCCATGGAGGTGCTGCACAAAGAGCTGTCCCTCAGCTTTAGAACAGAGTTAGGCAAATACAAGCTACACAAGCCTCCACACACCTCCTGCCTTGCCTGAAGTTATCACAGCTGTTCCCTAGTGTCTGGGATCCAGGGACTGAGTGACAAAGCCACCTTTTCATCACGTTCTTTGGAACAAAGACAGGCTTAAGTTATTATTTCTATCTTATTCTGATCCGACAAACCCTAAGCAAACCCTAGGTTTGTCTGCCTACAAAGTTACAGGAGTCCTCAAAGATCACTGAGCACCAATTTATGCAGTTCCATTGCTGAATTTATGCCTTCCACCTTACTCCCAGCAATGCATTTCAGACTTTCAAAACTGACTTCATGGTTTTTGTGTAGCTTCTTGTAGTATTGATCATCATTACTGTTAATTCTTCCCAACAGCTTTGCTCACCACTACCTGTCACAGCTCTCAAAGGCCACTCCATGCCTTGAATATTTGAATTACACACTGGCAGCACAGGTCTGTTTCAGCACACTGGGGGCATACCAAATGGAGGTCTTGCTCTCCAGCTACATAAATCAGTGGAGCATTTCAAAAAGGTAACATGAAAGATTTATTACCCCATTTTCAGGGTTCACATGTATTGCTTCCTAACAATAGTTTAGTAGTGGTATATAAAATTCAGGTTTTGGAAATAATTCATCATAATCTGAAAGTACTTTGGTTTGCATTACAGACTAACTATAATTTCAAGCTGCACCTCATACTGAAGTCTGAACATGCCTCCTCTGCTCTGAAATTTGGTGTTTCCCATTTTTAGACCTTTCCTTGCACACCAACTCCCAATAGTTCAATGAGTGTTTTCAGCAAGCAACTCACAGAAACTGTCACCAGTAACGTGGCTGACAAACCACTGGGACCAGCAGCATCCCCAGCCAGCTGACATCAGGATCCCACTTGTGCTAATAGCTGCTGATGTCTCTCAACAAAGGCTTCTCACAGCCAGTATTATTTCCTTCTGTTGAGACAGGCTCTCCATCCAAATCAGCAGCTCCTTGTGATCTTTTGCATTGCAAGGGCAGCAGCTTTTATTTTCCTATGACTGCCTGAATTGAAAGCAACACAACCTGGGAGCACAGGATTGGTGGCAATCATCCCACACACAGCTCCTCAGCACTGTAATGATCTGTCCATCATTCAAAAATCAATTCCTGAGATGTGCTGGCTTTAAAATAAGGTACAAAAGCCACACATATGAAAGTTTTAAGTAAACAGCTAAAAGCATTGGGTTCTACAAAGCACACATTTTTTAAAAAATTTAAATCTCCAGACTTCTCTTCTTTTCTAACGACAGATTAACTTAAGCCAATTACAAACACATCACCTTTAATAATCACAATCCTTTTGTACAAACTTTAGTTTAAAACTCAAGCATAAAACACTGTCTCTTCATAGCCTCGAAGACTCCCCGACCTTCTCACCTGCTGTGCTGGGCACAATAGGCATTGTTCCCTTTCCATACCAAGAGAAACAGAACTGAGACAGCAACAATGAGCACAAGCCAAAGGACCAGAGTACAATAAAATAAAGAAATTCACAGATCTATACTCTCAAGAAGTATTTGGGGATGGTGAACATACAGAGAATGAAATAAACTCTCAATCACTGTAAAAGCCAGGTGCTTTCTCCTTTTAAGTGAACTTGAGGGACTGCAGCCTAAACAGCAAGGAACCAAAGTTAACATTGGAAATTAGTCTTCAAATATATTTCTACCCTTCCAAAATGGGAAAAACGAGTTCCACTCTCTTAGAGAAATTTATAAGTTTAATAAAAAAAAAAAATAGATAATTGGGAGACAGAAAGGCAAAAGTATCTCGGCCAAGGGCGCTTGGCACGAGGCCAGCCAGCAGCACACCTTCACTCTTTCAGATTTCTATTTTTAAGGATCGCTGTGTTACATATTCAATAGACCTTAATAAATGATTCAAACATTCTTTTCAAGTTTTTATCTGTTTCAGGTATCTCCAATCATCTTATCTCATAGATTTATTTGTGGGTGGCTCCACTCTGTCTNTTACAAAGAAGAAGAAAAAAAGCAGTGTTTTTACTATTAACTCTCTGGTACAATCAAAAAATATACATTCATTACCTTTATAAACTCTTTTAATAAAACACAATACCGTACAATTATATATATATAATTCATGTTAATATTTGCAAAAAGCCAACTATATAATAATGCATTTATAACAAAAATATACTGGCATTTAATTTCTCTGATTATGCTATATTGCTATTACTGTTATAAAAAGCTGCTGCAGTTCAGGTCAGTTTATCTCACTCTTTTTCACACACACAAAACTCAATGCATTGGGCAATACATAAATGGCCTAAAAATGTATTATCATACTTTTCTTTAGGCTTTTACTCTTCTGGCAGCAACATATAATTTCTGTCTGGAAAAGATCTTTGAAGTGTGTTCAGCACAATAAAACCCTTCCCTGCACATGTGTGTTCCAGGACGTGACTGGTGGGAACACTTCACTGCAATGCTTCACCCAGCCAGTGCGTTATGGCAATATAGTCTCATGTCAAAAACAGGGAAGATGCACAACTCAAGCCCATCAAATACAGCACCAAGGCTAGAAATCTAATTTATTTTCTACATCTACTGAACAGAGATGGAAAAAGCATTCAGCTGGGTGAATAGGCCATTTATTTTGTTGTCTATAAGAAAACAGAGTAACACTTCAGCACAATCAAAAATTACATATTCAGTTGCTTCAACACTGAATGAACTTTTTGTCTACTAACAGGAACTGAAGATTCACACTTGTTCTGCTTCCTCTGTGAGTCTATGAAAGCACTGCCATCAGAACTAAGCTACAAGGTGCACAGACTAGTTGATAAAATATGTTCCACATTCTCACGTGCAGTGCTAGATTAACAGACTTGATGATCTTAAAGGTCTTTTCCAACCTACATGGCTCTGTGATCCATAGATCTTCACTGAATGAGAATCATCACTGTTTTCAGGGAAAACAGTACAGAGCAACTTTCTGCATTACAGAAACAGGCTCCTGTAACTTGGAGTAAACTGAATATCTATCACCAGTGCAGGTTGTTGCTAACTGGAAGTGCTGGGACAAATCCCCAAATGTCCAGACAATATGGGCCACAGCCACGGCAGGCAAAGACTGGAAAAACAACAATAAAGCCATCTGCTGTTTTTACGAAAGCCTATGATGAAGCAAGCAATATTCCAAGGAATATCCCACCTGGGAAACAGCAGAGTTCTCACTCATCTGAGACGGTCTCTCCACTTAAGTAAACACAGTTGAGCATTAATCAGACTCTCCTCAGCCTGAGATTTTGGCAGCTAGAAAATGCTCCTGTATTTCTACTTTATCTTGTTAAGTGGCTCCTTAAAACAGAGAGATTAATGGTTATTTTGCTTATCTACCTGAGGGCAATATGCACAACAGAAATGTTCTCAATAACAAGAGAAATCTCAGCACCATATTTCACAGTGGCCTGGCTTTGAGGCAGAGTGCTAAGATGACCAGATTTACATCTCAACTAAGATGTAAATAAATGCCAGTGATTTAATTCCCAGTGGTTGTTTTGAATAAATCAGCTGCATGCAGCAGGTATGTTTTCATTATACCAAAAAGCCCCCATGGTTTATACCAACCCCTAAATGAACACTTTGGCACGATGGGTTTTCCTTATATGTCATCTTCATACCTTTTGAGAAATGCTTTTATATAAATTAAAAATTCAGACTTCATATCACAGATTCAAGGATAAAGCTTTCTTCAGGGAAGAGTGTTTTGCATCACACATCAGATCTGTGTCATTTTGTCCCTGTAATCCTGCACTTTCTCTGCACCCTGCACCCAGGTAATTTAGGAAATTACTGTAACTTGTTTTCCTTTTTCAACTGGACAATGACTGTGTAAGCTAATTTTAGAATCATAATGATCGTTAGGGGCTGATTTGCCATAGCTTTATACTCAGTAACATTTGAAGGCATCACTCAAGCAAGACTACAGCTGCTGGAACAAATTTCCCCAGAGCTCAAGTGCTCAATCTTTTGGGAGTACCAAAACCATATAAAAAGTTGAAACTGGCAAAGGGAAAACTGATCTGAGATAGAAGACAGATCCCTGTGTGTGGGAATGTCAAGCAAGCCCCTGAGGCAAGATGCACTCACTGGAGTAGTTCAGAAAGGCATCATGTGTTGGAGAGGATAAACAGCTACATTGTTTGCTGCCTGAAATTCCAGGGTTTTTCTTCCATCATCTAGGTATTCTTTCCTTTTATCAGCTAACAAACACCTAATTCTCATGAGACCTATCATTAATGGCAGGATTTTCTTTATTCCTCAGGGAGAGCCCTGAACATGCAGGATTTATCTTGTTGGCTCAGTAAAACATGGGCAGTTAACACTGCTCTCCCATTTTCACCTTCTCCAAATTAGTGCCTTCCACCAAAAACCTTGCTTATGCTGTTGTAGTTAATGAAACTTCAAGAGTGAACAAACCATGCACAATTTCCATGGCAGCTACAACCTTCATTACAAATAAACTAATTGTCCACATAGATTCTTACATTTCGAGTAAGATTCTAGTATTTCGAGCAGATTAGCAATAAAATTGACTCTTCATTAGCAACGTGACAAATAATTCCCTGGATTTCACCAAGGCTACCACGCCTGCACACAACAACTTTGTTTGATTCCTTCAGGGCCCCTAGGCAGTAAAATGTAGGGGGAAAAAAGTTTCCTTTTTTAAGTGTTTTTCAGTAGACAAATAATGTTCTCAAATATTAAGCCAGCCCACTTTAAACTATTTTTTTTTTTTAATTTAGACTTTAACTTCTCAATCTTCTTTGAACCACACTTTTCTAAATTTATAGGCCACACCAGTGGGCTGGAAATCAGTAATAGACAAAAATTTCCTTTGCCTTCCTCTGAAATTTATTGCTCTGTCCCCAGGAAATCTCTAAATGTTGCATGACAAATGAGCCATGACTTACTGGCATTCTCACATACCACAAGGGCTGAAGCTGAAGGCTTTAAGCATTGCTGAGTCAGCCATGATTGCATTAAAGATTCAGCAATTCAGAGCTGTAAACTACCTTTTTATTCATTTCCAAGTGCTAAGTTAATACCAATACCTCAGCTCTAGAGTAAGAAACACTAATACTACAGAATATTAGAAACACTAATACTAATAATTTTCACATTATAGTCTGAGTTGGTTATCTATTGCTTACATGTAAAATTGTCATCAAATCAATTTCAGAAGTCAAAGAAATGGAATAGGATAGGGCTGAGCATTCTGTATTTTAAGACGAGTTTGAAAAATCAGCATATTTTCTGGTGAAGCTGAAATCATTTCAGCCTCTCAAAAGAAGAGCATTTGCTTTGCTTCAAGACCAATAATTCATCTCCCATTTGAGCAAACCTCAAAATACAGCGAGATTTAGGTAGTTCCTGTAGAAACAGAACTGCTTTGGTGTCTGCACACATTTTGCTATTTGCTTATTGCACGTGGTTAAAGCAACTAGCATCTGCAGAGCCACCTCCTGTCACTTGGCTGGCTTTTAGAAGCATCAACACAGACACTGCTCCTGGATGTGGGGTAAGAAATAGATACAGATCCTGCATGGGCAGCACAGAAGACACTGGTAAATGTTTCTCACTCAGCGGCAGCAATGCTGTGCACAGGTCTGACTGGAGCTCTCAGATAATCAAGCAAAGCAAGGATGGAGCACAATTACTGCACCAGAAAGGAATAATTCACTTGGCTTTTCTGTCAGAGTTGTCCAGAAAACTCATTTAGTACCTTGGTATTTCAGAGCCCTCATGTCTCACAGTCCAAGCAGCACTCAGAGAAATGAGTTTATTGCAGTGCTACAGATGCAATACATGGATATTTACCACTGTAAACACTCTCTAGTTCTGGAAAGAAATTACACACATACAGGAATGTCCCATCCTGCAGTGTCCTCTGATTAGGAGCTGACAGATGTTACAGAGAAACAAAGGGTGGTGCATTACTGATGCATTATTTTGCTTTTTATGTACCTTTGCAATCTTCTGTGATTTACCAGGTGGAGGAGAATCAGTCCTTCTTCCAGTAGGATGTGAAACAAGTAGGAAGTATATTAGTGCAACTGCTTTACAAATACAAAACAATCATGAATTTCAATGACCAAGATGAGACCAACTGCAACATGCACACCTATTAAAAAGATAAAACCAGAACCTGCCTGCAGCAATGACATGACTTCCCTTACAATCATGCTACTAAAGCAAACAAGCAATTTTTTCCCTAAGTCCATAACTCTTACCACAAAACACACAATATGACAGCCATGTACATGTTTATTTATGTCACACATTTGCTTACACACTGAAACAAAGCACACTACGGTTCATGAAGAGACTTCTGCCAATTTCATGGCACATGAAATAGAAGCACACAACAACTCAGAAGAGCTGGGCAAGTCATCATTAAATATTGGCCCTTATCACAAAAGATTAGGTGTTTTTTGGATGTGCAATAAACATTCAAAATTTAATTACTGACAGTCAGCTGTGACACCATTTTGACCTACCAGCATTATTAGAAACATGAAAATAGAGCAGAAAAAAACCTGCTTCAAATTAAAATATATATATATGTCCCTTGGAATCTAAAGTTAAATCAACAAGTGGGAAAAAATATCATACATCTGAACCACCTGCTTACTTTCTTAAAAATAGGAATGTAAAATTACATGAAACTAAGTATTACACTTACACAGAAAAAGCATTTCCATGGTAAGAAGTTGTAGGAATAAAAAATGAAATAGTTATTTCAAATATTTCAGAGTTCAAACTCCACATGTATCAATTCAGCAGCAAGCCATGAAATGTGCAGCATGGTAATATTACTGCACATCCAGGGAAAGGACACAGGGGCAAAGCAGTGATGAAAAAGTATAAGTGAAAAATTCATTACTCTTGGCCACCACACAGTGAGAATGGCTGAGGCAGAGGCTACTGAGGCTCCACATCCTGAGGGAAGCACAGGCAGGTGTGGAGCACAGACTCATTGTAATGCTGAGAGCATTCTGCAGTGAAAGAATCAGTTTGGGATCAGAGGGTAAAAAGGCAGCTATAAATTTAGTTCTGCCTGAAAACAAGAAATATAGTTCAGATACAAGAGAGAAAAACAGGACTGAATACTAATGAAACAGTGGTAATGGAATAAGACGAGACAGGAAGGTTACTAAAAATAGCTCTCAGTGTTATCTTCTGAAGATGGGTTCAGATTAAATCATGAAAATCATAGAATAAAAATTCAAATGCTTTTCTGACTGGAAAACAAAGGAGACAACAAAACAGCAACACTGATGGGCAATGACATTCCCATTAACTCAGGAGTAAAGAATCACAAATCTGAGGATCATCCCACACCTTTGCAAAATTTCAACCATCAGTGGTCTGTAACTTGTTCACTTACAGCAGCTGCTGCAAAAAGAAGAAAATATAATAAAGCATTATAACATTCTAAAAACTCTTAGTAGCAGCCCATTGTGCATTATCTGGATCATAACCTGCTGGGAAAGCAGACCATTAATACTCTGCAAATAGGACTGGGTGCTGTTTTATTGCAGGCTGCTGTTCTAATTGTTCTTGCTGCCAGAGCAATCATTCATATTGGAAAGCACTTAGCCCAAGACTAAATAAGAGATAGTTTCCCTACTAAAAGCTGTGAAAGGTTTCTTTAATACATTTCTTTTAAACAAAGTACTTGGAGGAGCTAATGTGAAACAGATGTTTTTGAATCACCCCAGAGAATACAAAAATACCTATTTCATTATTATGAAATTTCCCAAGGCAAATGCTGGTAATAAAATTTCCCCACAGGATTCCTGTTGATATTATCTTACCCTAAATATTACAAGAACTTAATTTTCATAAATGAAGCAAGTACACAAATTTGCTGGAAGGCAATAATAAGACATTAAAGCACCTTTGAAAAACTAACGGGTCTCCTGCATACACAGTTTGCAAGTTGCAATGATTTCCATAACTCCATTGAAGAGCCTCCAGAACTCAAATGATTCCAAAACTAAAAAGATATTTATTTTGCATTGCCTAAGAAATGGGGACTGATATGATCCTATTCACTCCAAAGAAAGTTCCAGAAGTGCCACGTCCTATCCCAGGCCTTTCTCAGCTCTCCTAACTTTGCTGTGCTGTGATTAAATATAATCAGACAGCAAGCTAAAAAAAAGCTAAAGCTATCTTTAAGGCTGGACTCTGCGGGAAATCTAATAACAAAGAATGGCCTGGAGAAGTTGATGTGAAAGGAATAAATCAGCAGTGGTTTGAGGTAGTTCTACACAAGCACTTGTACAGAATGCTACGTTTTTGTTAAAACACAGTAGTTTCAGTTGAGGGAACTTGCCAAGCCAGGCAGTTTCTCCATAAGAGCACCAAAAAATTTGGAAATTCTGTGTGGAAGAAGCAGATGCTCCCTTGCAGCCTGGATCAGCACACAAGCCTGGAAGGGAGCTGTGCCATGGAAGGATGGCACGACCAGCACCAGGGACACGAAGACCTCGCCCTCCTTTCTGGTCAAGTTGAGCACTTCCAAGACAGCAGACAACCACAGCCAGGAATTATCCATTAAGAAGGGACTAGGCACAACAATGAATGACCACACCACCCCTATCAACCAGCTGGAACAGCTTTTATTTTGTACTCAGGAGTTTGTAAATAAAAGACAGTAACTTTTTGCTGTGTCAGAGGGCGGTGCTGCTCACGGTGCTGGGGTTCTCCACTTGTTTAGTAGGCCCTCATCAGGAAGGAGATTTGGACTTGAATTTTTGTTTCGAAAAAACAGAGAGTAAGCGATTCCTAAGAGCAGCTCTGAAGCACAGAGCACAACACCCATACTGCACACCGTGTGTAAAGCACACACACATACAGTGCCAATTCCCCCTGGGCATCTCCCCTGACCTGCGCGTTCACACTCACTCATTAGCTCACTTCTCCAGCTACTGCAAATGTAACTTGCTCACATAAACTGCTGATTCTGATCCTTATAACTACTGGAGTCAGGGGAAGCCTTTTGAGCACACAAAACCTTTCCTGAGAGCCTTAAAACATCTGAAACCTCTACAGAAGCACTAGAAAAGAAAACTCTTTCCTTCCATTTCCAACAAGCAGAGTAGCAGCTATTGTTAAAATGGCTTAAACACTTAAATGCTCTGTGTCTGGGAGAATTGAAAGGCATCAGCTGGGATATGGTAATTCCAGCATGTAAGAGAAATACACAATTGCCCGGTAATTATTTATGATGCAATTTTTTATTATGTGATTTGAGGGGTATTTGTGCAACCCAGAAGAGTGATTGCTGCTATATTGCTGTAGGAAAGTTCATATGACAATCATAGCTTTGTTTTTATTGTTTTCTGCTTATTAGGAAAAAAAATCCTCTCTTTTCTTTTAGACATGTTTTTCAGCTGAAAATATGAAAACCAAAATGACACTTCCATTCTGAGATTAATGGCTGCGTATTTTTGAACAAACAATTCTGAATTTTAATCTGAATATCTCAATGCATTATTTATATTTACGCAATCACTTGAAAAATACTCCCTCACTCCTATCCTAGAACTTTCCTTAAAGCCAGGGAAAGCAGTATTTCAGAAAATTACTTTGTACTTCTAATAAAGAGATATTTCCATATTAAAAACCCATGCAACAACTACAATCACAGCAGAACAGATTGTTTTAAGGAAGTATATGTTATGTTATAGAAAAAAAATTTAAAAGTTTGCCTTAGGGCTAAATAAGCAATAAGTTTTCTTTTAAGGATGACAGTGCAATTTATTACAGCATTCATTTCTCTTGCTTACAGAGGTGCTGCTGAGGACCCAACAGTGAGAGGCACTGATCAACTGGGCAAACATTTATTTACATTCTTAAACATCAGCTACCTATTGCATTTTATAAAATGCCTGCATTTTTACTTCCCTCAAATCTATTTCTCTGAAACACTATGATCCTTTAAATTATTATTTCCACCACATATGAAGACTTTAAAATTAGGATGAGGCAGATACCAACATACTTTTTTTTGTCCTTCCTTTGGAGCTCTAAGTAAAACCCATCATCTCATGGAATCAAGGATACCTGGGTACACTAAGTCAGTCATAGAATGATTTTAGTAATGGTCATTAGGAGTTATAAACAAAGGCATTTAAGTCTTTATTTCCCCTACTAAAGATGAACATGAAGCTACCACAGTCTGGTGGAAAAGTAGAAAAATTCATAGATACTAGTCAAACACAACTTTGATTTTAGAACTTAATTCTTCAAAATACTCCAAAAGAGCATATGCATTGTGATTACCTTGGGACCTGCTGTGCTACCGCAAAAACAGATGCTAAATTGAGAGCACTAATTCGAGAGTAAGTGCCCACTAAATCAGACCTGGTGCTACATCAGAGTTGTTACTGACATTGCTGCTAGTTTAAAAGAGAAAAGTACGTTCCTAGGAGGCAAATCATGTTTTGTGTATCACTTTCTGCCTCTGTGTGGTTGAACTTAGCACCACTCACTAGCAATAAAATCAAGCAGTGCCATGTCCCTTCCTCCTTGGCTGCTTTACAGCTGGTTTCAGTCAGGGTCACAGGGTGCCCTTTGTACACTGCATTAGAAAAGGCTACTCTCAAATCAGGATATAATTGAATAACAGCTCTCTGTCAGGTGGTGACAGCTCCCTCAAGTCTCACTTGAAGAGCCAGGAAAACCTCATCTCAAATGTTAATGAAAATGAGGAAACAAAGGAAACTACTTGAAATTGTTTCTAAGAAGAAAAAAAACAAGGCACTCATAAAGACAGAGATTCTTAGAATTTTGAGTCAGAAAACTTTTTCCTGTGGTCCACATACATGCACATTGTTTTTCCACTTTTTCTGGTCTAAACAATGATGGCATTTTCAGAACCACTAATCCCACTGACACTATGGCACTGTTTCTTCCTTTGTAAATTGAGCCTAAGCATTTTCAGACAGTAGCTGACAACATTTAATTAGGCAATATGTACTCCAAATGGAAAACACAGATTTAGAGGAGAAAAACTCATCAGCTACTAAGTATTAGATGAGAAGTCACGCATTTCAGCAGCAGCCAAAATCACATTTCTGTCCTTCCACTAAGTTGTTTTCTGGAAAGCAACATCTTTGAAGTCCACTTACACTGCAAAAATCCAACACACACAGGAAAAACAATGATTAAGACAGATCACACCTTTCCATCCCACAGATTCCCAAGATGCTTTATAAAACCAGTCCTACCACTTGATTGAAATGCATTTTCCTATCTAGAAACTGCACAGTGGAGAACAAAGGAGCAAAAGGAAGTTCTGGCAGAGGACATATGGGCCCTGTGTTTCCACACAGCAGGGACTGACTGGACTGAGAGGCTTGTATTAAAAAATATCAAATAAAGGCCTTCTCCCTTAATTTCTCTATCCAGCCTTTCTTTTACCAGTGATAAATTCCTTTTTCTTGTGCAAACAGTACTAAAGAAGGACTTTCAAAACTTTTTTGAAACAGCTATCTTGCCAGGCCACCTTTGTCTGATGTTCTTGGCTGCACCTGATCTCTCCCAATTTTTCTGCCAGGATGCAAATGGCCAGAGGGAGCATTTGTTAGGATCCATTCTCAGTAGGCACAGCCCCCTGTGCCATCAGTCTCTGTGTCCCTCACAGCAGGTCTCTTCATGGGCTGAACCTGCCCATGCTGACACGGGGGTCTTAGCAGACATCTGTTTAAATTAAGAGACCCAAATTTCTGCTGATTAATGACCTTTTTCTGTGAATAAACACAGAGTATCATGAGTTAATTAAGGTACACATTCAATTAACCTCACTGGTGTCAGGTGCACTACTCCACATCAGATGCAAGGAAAGAAATCCTCTGGCACTTGAGGACACGGCACACACATCCCAACTGCCTGGGGTTTATCTGGGCAGACACCGAGGGCAGCACGGAGCAACAGCTCTGCATACACTCCTGCAAACCCCAAAATAAAACTGCACAAACTAAATTTATCCTATCGTATATCCCAAAACTCTTCAAATGAACTCCACTCAGTCTTAAAGCTTTGCGACTTCACTGTGTTAGCGTTGAGAATTAATGCAGTAGAGACCAAAAAAATAAAAAAAAATTAAAAAGCCATTTACTTCTCTGAATCCCCATGACCTGAATTATTAAGAAAAGTTACCATCAGTCTATTCTAGGTGTTCAGCCTATCCCAGGAGCTGCTGCCAGCAGCTGAGTGGTGCAGCTGACAGGGAGGAACCCCAGGCAAGCACATCTTTTGTGCACACAGGGCTGAGTGAGGTGTGCAGAGACAGCCTGGGGCTCTCCTGCCGCTCCAGGGCAGCATCCACTGCTGCTCAGGTTTCCTTCCACAGCAGCTTCAGTGCTATTGCCAAAGAAATGGTACAAATTCCACTCCAAATACCATTCCTGACTATATTCATTCTATCCTCTTCTGTACTGAAGAACATCATAAACTGGTCAAGAACATCCACTCTGAGAAATAAAACCAGACTCTCTATTAATGGCATTAAATTGACAGTGTCCCTCCAGAAAGATAATAATTTGAAAATCTTTTTAGAGACTGTCATGAGACATACAAGAGAATACCAGATATATATGGACTGACTGTCCAGGGCCCCATGTTGCTCACATGTAAGCAAAATAATATCAATTTTTAAAATTTTAAAATTTTTAAAACTTCTTTTGTACAAGCCTTAACTCAGGGCTGCAAGTTGTTTACAGCTAGCAGCGCTGTGAGTGTCAGAGCCAAGAAGTCCAGCTGCCAAATAAAAACTGAATTTTAAACGCTAGAATGAACAGGAGACCTTAAAACATTTATAACCAAGTTTCAGAGGAGCATGTTGTCCATTGCCTCGGGATCATTAGGTTACATTACAGGAGTGCAGGTCATTACTTCTACAAGGCTGATGCTGTAAAACAAAAGGTATCACTGCCATGATTAATGTCAAAAAGACCAACAGAAACAATAACTCAATATTAATGGACAGAAAATGTGATAAACCGAGAAAAGGAACAAACCAGAATGCTCACTCTGGAATGCCATGAATTTCACATCATCGTAGTCACAAAGGCTTTCAGATCAGAACTCAGCAGAGTTTTTACTACAGTCTTGCAGGCTCTTTAACAGAGGTTGTTATTTCAATGCTTTGCATGGTGGTTCTTGGCTACTTTTGTCTCACCCTTATGATCAATTAATAATGGCCTAAAGAAACCACGTGTCCAGGAAGTTCACATGTATTTCTCTCAACATATTGCACAAGTCACAGTAGCCTATGAAAAAACTGACAATGTAATTTTCTGTCTATTAAATAGAAAACTGAAGCCTCTTCCAGCATTGTTGTCTATGCCACTGCTCATAGCAGGTTTTGAACCATCCTTCTGGAAATGAAATAGTATCAATATAAAGATGCTTAAAAGCATTAATGTAATTGTGTTTCTCTAGTTAATTGGTAGCAGCAGAAAAAATTGTTCTCATAATTATACACAGTCTGCTTTTAATGCCAATACTAGATACAAAACCTTGCAAAACAGCTGCTAGAATTAAAGCTAGTTCAAGTCAGTCTGTTGCTGTCACAGATCTTGGCATCATCCAAATGACCAGCTAAAGGCCAACCTTTCCAACCCATCTGTACAGCAAATAAATCTCCTTTCTGTCCAGCTTTGTGGCTTCATGTTGTACACCTGAAAGGCTCCAAGGACATTTACTGCCTCCTCCAACTGTGTCCTTCATTCTTTAGTCTTCCCACTCTGTAAGGCAGAGGCCCATCTCTTCCACTAATATTTTTTCTTCACACATTTCTCCAAAGAGCCCTTCTGCCTCCCTCCTGCTGGCTTCCCACTGCTGCCTCACCTCCAATCCTTCCAACTGCATATCTATCAGCCTCCTGTCTTCCAGAAACACAGGAACTTTCCTCCTAACATAGCCTGAATCTCTCCTTATTCCCAATCACCCTAAATCCTCCTCCTTAAGAAAAACTGGTATCCTTGAATGAGGTCCTGCCCTTCTGTAGATATTTGTGCTTGATTTTAGCAAACTGAAGGACTTGGCAGTCACTTGAGCAAGAAATGACAGGGATACAAGAGCATACCTGCTTCAAGGCCCTTTCCTTATCAGCTCTGTCATCCCCTTATCTTTTACAGAACCTGGCAGAGGATAAGTCCTAGCACAATTTCCAAGGGTAACCCACAGAGAGGCCAAAGATCTGTTAATGATCTGTGCTCAGCGTACCCACACTGCAGAGGGGCAAACCACAGCACTGCACCCAACGGGGATGGACAAAGCACTGAAGGAATCATCGTGGTGACACACAAAGGTTCAGTCCCAACAAGGAAATGAGCAGAGTAAGACACAAAAGTGCAGGTTACATTTCCAGTTTGAAGAGAAAAGCACTTCCACACCTATTGCACCCCAGGCAGCTCCCAATTTTCCTCGTACAGCCACACTGTACAGCTTGCTCCCATCTTTAACTTCTTTCTTTGGACCAAATCACAGACCCAACTTCACATCTAACCACCCCAAAGAGATTCTGAATGGCATATTTGGCAATTCCCACTGTTCTGGATGCACATGGGAACGAGTTCTCTCCAGCACTGCCCTCTGGGCTCCCCACTGCAATCCCCAGTTACCACACAAAATCAGGAATCCACTAAGTGCTGTTCATATTCACCAGATGAACATTTCATGAACTGAAACTCAAATGAATCAAACTCAGGGAACAACTATTTTTATAAACAGGAAATTATCATAATCCTCAGTTAAAAAATTAGGATTACACTCAATTAATTCATATTCTGTGCTAAGCACACAATGCCTTTACATGTCAAATGCCTTTTCAGCACTATTGAGAATGAGATCTCAGACTGCCTGAAGGTGGAGTTATTTAAAAAAAAAAAATCTCAAACCTTAATCTTTAAAGAGCATTACTGCTTCCTAAATCCTAGTCAGGGCTAATAAATCCTTTTATCATTTCAAATCTAATTTCTGTAAATACCTTATGAAAAGGTATTTGAAAATATAAGAATATGCTTTTTATAGTTGTGCAAAACAATTCAACGCATTTGCTTACTGCCTTAATCTTGTTAGTGCCTAGCAAAGGAGAAGGAAAAATTGTCCATCTGTAAAGAAAATCCCTCATGAAAGGCCTTTTGATTTTTTTCATATTCCAGATTACTGAAGTGTTTGAAAGAACTCCACCTACTTATAAGAAGGAACATATACAAAACCAGGCAATTCCAACAAGTTCTTTTGCTAGAAATTAACAGAAATCAGTAGCAATCCACCATGTACAAATTCCTCATCCAGCAATGCTGGAAAGATAGCTACAGTCTCAAAAATGACTTAACATCACATCATTTTATCCAACAAAATCCCTCACAGCTTTCTCCTTTCAGGGATGAAGCATTTTATTTGTATTTTTCAGATCCTCTTGATCAAGAATCAACTGAATTTGTGGGGAAAAAAAATTCGGTATTGTTCTGCCCCAGGTACCATCATAATACACATTAATCACGTTCCTGTTGCACAAGTAAATGAAATTTTTGTTTACTCTGTTGGATTTTCATAAATGCAATTAAAGGTAGGATTTTTGAGCACAAAAAGTTATGATAGATTTCATAATGACATCTTAAGGAAAAATACATATTTATGCCTTTTTATTGCCACATGAAGAAACTTTATTTTGGAATCCATGCAGGCTAAGAAATCAATTTTAAAATAGGTCTCCAAAGAGGAACTATTCTTTGACCCTCAATGGTTTTTTACTAATGGTGGTGTCTGAAAGCCATTTATTCCAACTGGAGAAGATGCTCTCAAGTTCCATTTCCTCTCCCCCTCTCTGAGAGGGGAAGAGAGAGAGACATGCGTTTTTCTAATGAAGGGATATTTAGATGCCTTCTTTAACTGAGAAAATATGACATTTTTCCCAGTCAGCTAGGACAGATAGGCCCAATATCCCTGAGCAAAGAAAAAAGATGTATTTTGGAGTATGTCTCTTAGATACAGTGGGGTACCTGAGAACTCAAACTGAATTCAAGGACAATTTATGCTGAATCCTCATGAGAAGGTGAGCTCCTTTAACTGCTTGGACAAGTTTAATGCCCGAGAGGGAGGCTGCAAAATCCAACACTTCACATAACAACTGATCCCCATGGAATTGGAGATCACAGAAACTCACCTCAACTCCTTCAAGGGAGCAGGAAGGCATTTAAACACTTGAAGAGCAAATGATATCATTTGTTTCTCCAAAATTAACGTGAAAAATTTCAAAAAGCTTCCAAAGTGGATCTCTACTCCAAGCCTCAGAGTACAAGAGTGGGATAGAGCTGGCAAAGAGGAAAGAGCAGGCACAGGAGAAAACCAAAGAGCAGAAAAATGCAAATGAGTGCTCAAGTTTTTATCCTAAGTGTGCAGGTAAGACTCAAGCAGCTAAAACAAAAGCAAGATATAAGTTCTATAGCCCATGGCACAGGGAAATAGGAATGGGGATAATGTAAGGAAGCCCCTAAGAATTTAATACAGAACCATCAGACTGTTAAATAAAAATGGAAATATAAAAATGTAAGTGGCAAGTACAGCAGATAAAACAACAGAAATCTTAAAATAATTTAAGAAAGACTGAAGCTGCCTACAGAGCACAGTAATCTCAGTCCAGCTGACAAAGTTAATAGATTAATTAGCCTTTAACAGGCTTGTGCAGGATGTTTCTCTCACTGTTTAAGGGCACCCATGATAGCTGGGAGCAGACCAGGAAATATTTAAGACAAGGTAATTGATAATAGAAAGGCTGGCTTGGAAGTCACTACACCCATTTTCTCAATCTGTTCTTTTAAAGATGACTAATGATTGAAGGTAAGTCTGGAAATGCAGTAACACACCAGAAAGTCAGGAGGCCACAGAGGCAAACATTAACACAAAAAACTAATTATGTCATAGAAGAAACACTGCTTTATGTTCAGAACTATCACTGATGATAAAAACAGGTTCTTAATACAGAGCACCATGTAGGAAATGCTCCTCAAACAATAACTACAGAGCCCTTGCTTAATAAAATTTTAAATAAAATACAAGGATAATATGCATACCAAAGGAGATAATGCATTTACAGTCAAGTGATAAAAGTGCAAATACAAGGCTGCAATGCAAATAGGAACATGACTTTCTATTATTCTTTGCAAAAAGCACTAAATTATATGGGATAGGGCTTATCTATAGCATTCTTTTTTTCTTCAAGTATAACAAAAAAATCCACATTGGATTCTCCATCCCCTCCCCACAAAACTTCAAATTGAAAGAGACACTTCTTTGTTTTAAAAAGAAAACACAGTAAGGAAAATGCCTCTTGCACATGCTCATAAACAAAACAGATGAAGTTATTTAAAAGCCTCTTCTAGATCATGTAAGTGAGTGAGAATTCAAATTTGGAGTGAAAGCTCCTCAGATTTGACTGAAACACTGCTCAGGACATGCAGTGATTGAGGGAACATCCCCATCCTCTGGGGGGCGCTCCTCTGATCTCACACATCCTCTGAGCAGCCTGCTCACAGAGCCAGTGCTGAGAGCAAACATTGCCATACTCCACTCTGCTCTCACTCTGGATACCAGAACATCCCCATTGACAGACCATTTGTTCTTGAAGGTGTATTTTGGAATTCCTGGAATAACACTTCTGTGTAAAAAAAACCCTATCCAAACCCTAGGATAAGAACCTTAGCTACTTTCAATTTAATAAAGCTAACATTAAAAATTAAGTGTTTTGTTTACATGCAGGTGGCAAGAGAGATCATATACCCAGTAAAATTTTCTGATTTAGAAAGAAAAAGCAAGACAGAGAAAAATCAAAAATAATCTATCTTGAGAAGACAATGTATGGGCAAACCAGTTAAAGAAAGTCACCCAAAGGAAAGCTTGTACAATTTCAACAGAAGACAGAAGTTAAAATCTTGTAATTTTGCAACTGAACCACTTAAAATACCTAAAGCACAAACATTATGAGAAAGGACAAAAGGAGAAAATGGAAACGAGTGTTTCCTGGGAGATGAAATCATGCTCCAGAACAGAATTAGCATAAAGCTCTTGTGCAGCCCAGGAAAAAATTCTGCCCAGCCCTCATTCCCATTCAGCATCCCAGGCACTCCCAAGGAGCACAGGACTCTTTCAGCAGAGCCAAACATTAACCCAACTTTATTTCCACTGGAGTTAACAACCCCTGCTCTGAGCAGTGGGACAGCAAAGATCAAATTCTGAAAATCCTCAACCTGGCTGGAGAGAATGCAAAAACACTTTCCCAGTGTTCTACTTGAATTCTCTCCAGTCTTTAAACCCCACCCAGATCCACCTGTGCCCTCCAGAAGCTGCAGATATTGACATATCAGGAAAGATGTGTAATCTCTACAGCAAAGGCTTAGGGGACAGCCTTGTCCTGGCTGTGTGTCTGGAAAGAACCACTTCAACCACAGATACACTGAGATGTTTCTGAACCTTTATTCATGGGAGATTGAAAGCCAGTTGAGACATGGCTGCTTTTCTATTCTAATCACTGTTCTTACTAAAACACAATAAAAAGACTGGCAAATGTTCAGTCAATAATCAAGAGAACAATTGACATTTCAGTTGGAATAACTGATACATAAAATGATGTTGGTTTACTTCCTGAAGGAGAGAGAGCACAAAACAGTAAAAGAATGCTAAAGGATTATCCATCAAGCTTAAAGGGAGGCTCAGGCATTTTGTAAGCAACAGATGTATAGAAAAAGTTTCATAGAGTAAAAAAGAATATTTGCACAGAACAAACAATACTGACCTGGACATAAGCATCTCAAATGGATAAAATCACTTCCACATAAGGAAAAAATGCATTAATTCTTCTTTAGTGAGAGAAGAGTGTACATACTGCCTATGGACTACTGTGGGTTAGAAAGATTCTGCTGTAGTTACAGCCACACTGGTATTACCTTTCAACAGCCACAAGCCAACTGCAAGCTCTGGTCCTTGGGTCATTAAGATCTCATTCAGCCTCTGCAGTTTGCATAAACAAATAACTCACTCATTTGAGGATGAAGACAGGAAGTATTTAATTCAGCTATGACCCAGACAGCAGGCACAACTCTCAGGAGTTGTAAAAAAACAAGAAGTATACACTGAATTACACTTCCCTATGGCTAAAAGTTCTAATAGAGGCAAATACAGTTGCACACATCAGCGTGTGAGATTTCATTGCAGAAACAAGTTTAAAGCGATGGGAAAAAAACCTAAGCACTAATTCAGAACAAAACAACAGCAACCTGAGTGGGGATTCAAGTTCAGTCAAACCTGGCATGCTCAGGAAAGTGGTTATTTGCCAAAAACTCAGATTCTAGTCCACTTTTCTGCCAGTAATTAATTAAGCTTTTATCAAAACTTGGCATTTCAATTTAATATGCTATGTATTGCAAATTATAGAAAAAAATAGGTAAAAGAAAATGAAGAATGTTTTTTAAAGGAGTGGCTGTGAAAAGGTTGGCAGATGCACAGCGTAAGCCAGGAAAAGATACCAGAAATTCCTGACATGACCCTGAGGACACTGGCAGCTGACAGAGTGCTGCCTATGAGAGAATGAAACAACTTTTTATATAAAAGTGTAATAATAATAAAATAAAATAATAAAATAAAGGGGATTAGGGAGAAGAAATTCAAGTAACTGAGCACCACACATACCGATTTATATCCTCCCCATGAGCTGTAGGAAAAAAAGCACAAGATTTCTCTATTCAGGCTTTACTATTCAGTTTGAGTGCCTCAGCTCAGTGGCAATGCCACAGACGTTGAGAGGCAGACACAGGGAACAGGAGAAACAGCAGCAGACTGGAAAATGCAGGAGTGACCTCCCAAAGGGAGTCATGATTTCCTTCTGTGAATGAGAAGGCACCGAGGTTCAGACAATTGGTTCAGTTGGAAAAAAGATCTTTGAGTCCAGCTGTTGTCCCAGCTCTGCCAACCCACCCCTGCCCCAAGTGCCACATCCATGTGGCTTTTAAATCCCTCCAGGGCTGGGCACTCATCACTACCCGGGGTAGCTGTGCCAGGGCTGGACAGCCCTTTCAGAGAGGAAATTGTCCCTAACAGCCAGTCTAAACCTCGCCTGGCTCAACTTGGAGCCATTTCCTCTTGTCCTAATGTGACAGACAATTTGTGCAAAACACAAACCATCAACTACTGTCAATTCAGAAAAAGGGATTTCAATGACCTTGCTTTTCTTATCCAGATTGTTTTTGTCCAAGCTGCATCAAATGTGTGCAGCTCTCTCTTTCTTCAATCAGGGAATAAAATAATTTTAGTTGACAACTGTAAATGAAACATTAATATTCCAAAATATTTATTAAATACCCAATAGCTATATGCCCTTTATGAACCATCTACATAATACTTTGCATCACTTTTTATTTTTCTGGTTTAAGCAGAGATTTTAAGAAAATAAAAGCTATGTGGTACCTTGGAATGTATTCTGCAATATAAATCTCCCATATGCTGTATCTTAGTTATTCAGACAGACTCTCTGGAAACATGGAATGAAAACAACGCCCTTGAATAATAACTCCAATTACTGTGTAACCACAACAGCCAGGGGTGAGCTCAGTGTTTGTCTGCAGCTGCTGCCACTGCAAGGATTGCTGCTGAGCTGGGAATTCCCAACCTTGCTTCAGAACAGGCACCTGCAGCTCGGTGGAACAGCTCCACAGCAGGTACCCAGTGCTCCCTGCAGCATCCCAGGAGCCCTTCCAGGGCTGCAGACAGGGAATGGATGCAGGGATAATGGCAGCAGCAAAGTCTCAACACATCACAGTCCTGGCCCTGCAAACACCCAAACCAGCTTCTAAACACAGCTCAAGCACTGAGATGTCACCTCAGCTGCAAAGATGGATTTAGGGTTCAAGTCCTTGTTTGGGCAGTTATCCTGCTGGGTTTGGAGCTGTCCAAGAGCTCATGGACACTGCCCTCATCCTGCACGAGCTGCAGCAACAACAGGGACAGCACAGAGCCCCCAGGGCAGGGGCACTGAGCCAGGCTGCTGCAGGAACAGCATCTTCTTAGGCCCACAGGTGCTGCAGGAACAGCATCTCCCAGCCCACAGCTGCTGCTGCAGGAAACAGCATGTCCCCCAGCCCACAGCTGCCCTTCCTCACCTCTCAGCAGCCTGGGAAGGGAGGTGACTTGTCCAGCTCATGTTCTGCTCACAAGAAATGTCAAAGAACCAAAAGAAAAACAAGATAAACCTACCTGAAGTCATGTTTCCCCATCACCTGTTCACTTACCTTTCCCCAAAAACAGATCTAGTTTGAGATTTTATTTCTCAGCTGGTTTACAACTTGGGTAACTCATTTACTTAAGCCTTACTAAGACTGAGATAAATATAGGGCTTCAGGTCCCTTGCTTTGCATTGGCAGAACATGATAATGTACATTTTCTCTGCATCCCCAGGTAAGTATTAAAGTTAAGATTCCTGAATTAAGGGAACACCAGCTTGTAGTCTTTAATATTAATAAAGCTAATTAGGCAGAAAAAAGACTAACTTAGAGCACATTAAGGGGAAAAAAAGGCTTTGCTGGTATATTTTCTCTGAAAATCCAAGTTGACATTTCTCATTCTATGTGAAAAGCTTCTTTTCATGTGTATGTTCAGGGACTTTAGTAGCAGAATATTGCAAATGTGGTAAAGACAGTGATAAATTTGCAAGGACAAGCCAAGAGCAATCTAATTGTGTTGTTTCAACCAAAGCCAGCTCGATGACTAAGCTCTCTAAGGACATGGAATATAAAGCCTTTTTTAATTTAACGACTGCAATTCAATTTCTGCCACTGTTGGTCGCCTGAGGAAACCCCAAATGATGCAACATTTTGCCTTCTGGAGACAATGAATAACGGGATATGAGTCTGACCTCCCTCATGCAGAAACTGCAACAGCACTGAATGAAGATTTTTTGCAAATCTGGCTAAGGAAACAGCAGGGCTTGTTACTTCTGGTTATCTGGGGTCAGATTCCTCAGGTTCAGGTGCAGTCAGTGCCCTGTACCCAAACATGACAAGTGCAGAGGTCCTGGATCAGAGCAGCACCTGCTGGTCACGAGATCTGTTCCCAGCTCCTCAGGAACCACCTTGGCTTACAGACAGATTCATGCACTAAGAGGGCTAAAAGTGTCAATTGCATATAATCTTTATTACTCAATACATTTCAACAGTAAGGAGGTTGCTTCATGATCAGATGTCTTAATCTCAACTGTTAATTAACCATTCATTAGAATCACTCTGCAAATCCAGCAACACATTACATAGGGATGGGATTTTTCCAAACCTATTTGTGTTCACAGCTCAAAATACCATTAATTAGCAAGTACATCCCATTATTTAAATAGGGTTAGGGAATGTGAAAAGTAATTTTTACTTAATATATTCTCCCAGCTTTTTTGCCTCAAGAAATCTATCAAGTGTTAATTGCTGTGTTTTGTGTATACAAGACTGCTCAGGAACACTGAACATGCTCTGAGAATCAGTCTGTGCACCCCTGTTTAGCTCTTTCACAACTCTGCAAACATATTTTATAATTTTTCCAAAATATTCTTTTCTTATGAATTCCACAATGCACTGAAACATGACATTACAGATAACACACAAATTATCACTCTCTTACACAACAATTTATAAAACTACACCTTTACTTTTCTGTTCTCATAAATGAGAGTTCTTAATTTTTTGTGTCTCCTGTCCTCATCGTTCATGTTTTATCCCTGCTTTAAAACTGATTGTTTCATCAAAGGACCTGTTTCCAACTTCAGTGATATTCAAGGGAAATAAGAAAGCGCCAAGTACCAACTTGGTTGTTTTTTTTTTAGTGTAGAGGATCTCTCATCTTACTACTGAAATTCTGTCCCATCTCAGATTTCATTACAAAATATCCTCTTTTCCAGGAGAACAAAAAGCTTTTCAGAACCACTTATGGACTAAGCCAGAAAGTGTATTTCCCAAAACAGAAGGAATTCAACAGTCTGACCTGTATTTGCACACGACAAGTTTGCACCTGTGAAAATGGACTGGAAGCCTTATAACCTAATTTGTCAAAACTCTAGTTTCAGGTTTGTTCTAAAATACTTTTCAGAATTATACACACGCACAGAGCAGACAAAATGAGTTCCTGTTTGTTCCTGCATCTCCAGTCCTCCAGTTCCAGCATGCGCCAGTCCTCCATCCAAACACCTGGCAGCCAGATATTATTCATTTTTCATGCCAAGTCCACAGTAGTATTGATTCTGAAATAATGCACTTCATTTATGTTTACTCCTAATTCTACAACAGAGCAAACAAAGAGAAGTAAAGCCCATAGCTAACAAAGCTTTGTTCACCACTGGTTATTGGTGTTTGAAAACAATTATAAAACATTGATGATCTCTTGTGCTAGTATTAACTAAACACTGTTAATTGATTTTATTTGAAGGTAAACAGTCTCCAGGAAAAAATTGCTCCTGATTCCTCTGTGACAGTCCAGCAGGATTCATGATAGTGTGCTACCAGACATCCTGGTAGGTGGCAAAATAGTGTAGTAGCATGTAGTGATGCATTTATTGTCCCATGAGTTCACTGGTGCAATGCGCCAGGAATTACCTCTGGCCTGTGCAGCTCAGGGAAAGCTATACAAGTAATTGTGATGGGGATCTCCAAATGGACTGATGCAAATGCCAGCACTTGAAAAAACTGAATTTGAGGAATTTTTTAGAGGACAAACTATCACATGAAAATGGGAAGCACATAGGGTTTGGGGTTTTTTTCAACTGAAAGAATGGGTATTTCATATTTCACATCAACATTCAGACATGAATAATCACAAAAGAAATCAAACTATTGTGGACACCTGTAATCATTTCTGCAGCAAGCTACTATATTTCAAATGCCCACAGACACTGAAAAGAGACAAAATGGGAGAAAATGTATGTACATAACTATATGAAAGAGTATACATAACATACATATATAACGCATATACATAATCTACATGAAAGTGTAGAAAAACAAAAACTGGCAAGCCATCAAACAGCATCACTACAGTGATCTTCCCTATGAGGAGGAACTCACAACTCTGCTGTTGGTATTTCATCACCAATGAAAAAAAAAGGAACCCTGAAGGGGGGAAAAAAAAGGAATAAAAATGTGGATCTGATATATGTATCCTTGGTGCTGATTCCTAGAGGTGCTCTAGGAGAATATTTCTCTCCAGATACATCAGGAGCTGCACCTGAGCTCACACAGGAATTCTGACAGGAACCAGTCCCATGTTCACTTCTGCAGCAACCAAGTGAATGAGGGGCTTCCTCTGCATCTGTGGGTGTTGAGAAATTAGAACAAGTCTGATTGCTGCAGCATAATTGGATTTCAGCAGTTGGCAGAGTAATAAAACCCCACTAATTACATGATCAGACTGTATCACAGGCAGAGAAATGCCTGTCCATTGCAGCCTTGCCAACCTCCGTTAGTCACTCACGTGTCCCACTCTGACTCCTTTTTCATTCTGCTGACTGCTAAAACAAACACTCATTTCAGTTACAAATCTCTCCATCAGTTATCTGAGGGTACTCTACTTGATTACAGTGTCAAGGGATATAAAAAGAATCCATATTATACAAGGCAGGACCAGAAAAACCTTCTGTGTCAGGTCACCTAATGAACTTGAGGGATGTTGTTCTTGAAGAAAGCATAACTTGACTGAACAGCACCAAAATAAAATATAACCAAACTGAGTCCCCAATTGCTCTTAAAAGACTCAAAGCTGCACTTCAGAAAAAAAGCTACCTTTATGAAGATAATTAAAACTAATTTGGCAAATGCCAGAACACCATTTGAAAGTGTGAACTGACTGTATTCCTTTATTAGTCTCTCTAACCTTACTAAGCATTTAGGTCTCTTTCTATGTGTAAATTAGAATTCGAGTGCAAGACATTCACTTTTCATTAATGTCTCATGCTCCCCTAGCAGAAAAAGAAATCTAAAGTAATAGAATGTTAAGACTGTACCATTCTAGAATAGAAAAAAAACAGCTATTAATAAAAACTTCAGCAGACAGTTCAAAATATGGTCAATATACAAGTGCTAACAAGTTCTACCAACTACTGAATTCACTTTACTCAATGATTTCATTTCACAAGTTTACCTCTATTTTCTTTTTATTCTCATAGTACAGAGTCCTCACAGTCATTGGCATTTCAGAAGGGAAAGCAGTCTTGAAGACAACAACTTCATAATGTCAGCTGCTGTTATCAGACCAAATGTTATGACAATCAAAAAAATTCCCAGAATTCTGATATTTGTTTGCAGCAAACATCCAAATCCAACTCAGCAATTCAAACGTGATGCCCTGCATTGGGGCTGATTAAAGTATCTGATAAAAATAAAACTGATTTAAACCTTGCAAGCTAGGAAAAAAAGTGGGAACTGTCCCTTCCAAAGCAGATTTAAGGACATGCTGTCACACTGTATTTATGTTTGAGACTCTGTTATTGTGCCTGTAAGTTATATCTGGATGCAATTTTGCTTTAAGATAACTCTCACTAAACTCAAATTTAGTGTTTTAGGCTCTTTTTGATCACAAGTTCTTGGGAAGGTTAAAACCTGAAAAACCATTCTTCATTCAATGGTCTGACGTCCTTTTCTTTTTGTCTCTGAACTGTGGGGGAGGCCTTATCCCTTAATTGCTCACCAAAAGATCCAACCCCCACTGGTGGACTTGCCCCAGGCTGAATCCCATGGGAGCTTCTCACTGTTTGCACCTGATCCTGGCCAGCCTCGGCTGGACCTGTCTATGCTGTAACTTTGCAGCCAAAAGTTCCTAAATTACTGATCCTCGTATAGCCAGGGCTGCAGGGCTGGAGCAGCTCTTTGTGACAGCAAGGCTCCTGGTATGTTTATTATTTCTGCTTATTTCTGGGGGTTTTTTAATACAATGTAGTTCCTCCCGGCTTGACAATAATTTTCCCAAAGACAGGGAGACATCTCAGGTATTAATATAATGATGAAAGTCAGTGATTTACACCAGCAAAATGACCTTTAGAATTAACAAAGAGTTCAGGGAGCCATTTGTGAACAGGGTTTTCAGTGTCTAGCAACTAATACACATGTAAAAGTGAATTATAATAAATCCTTTTTACTTTTCCACAGAACCCTGGCAGGAATAGCAAATAAGCATGGTTAATATGCAGTTTTATGATACATTTCAGAAGAATTCCTAATGAGCCCACACTCAACATTAACTAAACTCCTTAGGCAGCGCTAACCTTATGAAAATACTCTTTTTTTGCCATCATATAATAAAGAATAAAATTTGTAATGAACATTTATCTTTCACCTCTGTTAAATCTTTCATCATGCAAAAGGCATTAACACCTAGAAGTTAAGGTCGCATACTGAAGCAAAACACAAAGAACACTTACCAAAAAAAACTTCCAGAAAGACAGTTTAGACTGATTTGTTTCAAAATCCATCAAATTAGAAGCAAATATTAATTAGAAAATCAGAAAACTTTTCATCTGGGGGGTAAATGAGGGTCTTAACACTGGTGTATTATTTTAAATAAAGCATTTTTTCCTTTAGAAATGCAGCTCTTGCATTCAGAATTAATAAACACATAAGCCACATGTTTTCTTAGAGACCAAAAAATGAGAAAGGATTTGTCACAGTTTCAGTGGCTGTACACTCCCAGTGCATTCAGTGCAAGGTTTGTATATACAAGATTTATTTCCACCCTTCTTTGTCTTCCTCGCCCATCAATCCCTGCCACTGTAAGATATGACACCACTTCTTTCTGAAACACAAACTGGCTTCAGCTCTGAGCAGAGGGAAGGGCTCATTCCTGCTTTAGGAAGGAAAACAGAAGGTCCACACCTTTCCAATACTGTATATACAGGGGGAACAAAATCTAATTCAACTTAACTTCAAGTTTTGACCCCATCTCCCCCTCATGCCTACCTTAAGCTGACCAAATCAAAATAGAACTATGAACCTCTCTAGATCAGTAAAATAAATCAGGGCAGGGTCACCCAGCACTCTCTTCCTCATTTAGGCAAGTTGTCCTTGCAGTCCGGTGTCTATCCCAACAGACCTGGCTCCCTGAAGATCCAATATTCCACAACTGCCATCACATTTTCAGCTGACCCTTGCCTGCTCTAGGTTTTAGAAGAATCAGTTTTATCACACAGCGCCCAGGACCTACAGAAGACTATTACAACAACCCTGCTTCTTCATAAGATCAATTGTACCAGGTGTCAACTAACACTGAAATGAAACACTTGAGAAACGAAACAACTTCTTCAGACCACTTCAGATTCGAGTTTCAATCCCCAAATACCTGTAACTGAAATCCAAACACTGGTAGTTGAAATCCAAACACCATCTAAGCATATTTAAAAGTGAAATCTTGAGCAAATTCAAAAGGACAGTCACTGGTACCAGTGCTGCTTCACACCATTCAGTTCCTTGGAGTCTCTTCCTCTTCAGGCCACTTTTCACAATGAATGGGTCATGTTCCTCCACCAGTATTTTTCACAAGAACAGTAGGTACAGAAGTATTAAACTGTTGTTACCAAGTCCTTGGCAATACAACTCTTTATTAAAGTTTAACTCCCAACAACTTAGTAAAACGAACATTCTCCAAAAAAAATACTCAGTACAAAGATTAGGGATGGCCTCCCCAGCTTGGCTAGGGAACCATCCATGAACCCAGGGCATGGCTGAGCAGCCAACCCATGACAAGTCCCCACCTTGCAGCCAAGGAGCTGAGGAGTCACTTCTGCTAGCATCCCTCCCATCCTAATGATCACAAAACCCATTCTAAATTATAGACTGAATTCAATTTTATACAATTCATCCTGGTAACATTAAGACACTTAACAGTTGTGCTTTTTCCCTTGAGTCAAGAAAGCTGTTTGAGTTTTTCCTACTGCACCACCCAGTGAAAAACAACAGAAGATACTGGATAAAATGAGAGTTGTGGTGTAACTATCAGTGATGCTGTACAAGTATCAGAACTAAAAGTTTTGTCCTAGCATGGGGATTTCATGGTGACAGGAGCTGTAAGGACTAATCCAGTAATCTTCCAAAAAGCTCATTTTCCCTCCTGCAACTTACACAACAATATTTATGCTTCTTCCTTAAAGATCCTCAAAACCAGAAAAGAAATCTACAGGACACCTTGGCCATCTACACAAAAATTACCTTTATCTCCTCTGAAAGCAAAGTTTGCAGAGTAATAGTCATTATTTGTTTGCCATCACCTGGTTATAGCCCCTTCAGGACTTATAGTGGTGTGACAGGAGATAATAGGTGAGATATTCCCAAACTAACAGCACTGAGAAACCCTGTGTTCAGCCCCTCAGAGCAAATGTAATCAGATTCTTAAGAATATTCTTAAATTAATGGAATGAATTTAAAAGATTTTAAGTTTTAAAATTTTAATCAAAATTACAGTAGTAATTTCCACTGGTATTTTTCCAGCAGGAGACCATGACTCTGTCTTAATGGCTGAATTCTGCCACAATAGCCACAAGCACTCTGAAGGCTTATTTTAGTCTCCTGTTCTGCTGAGACTGAAATATAACAGCCAAGATTTGTAAATTATTAACACTTAGAACTGTCAATGGAATACAGAAAATGAAACAGCAAAAAATGGTATGGGCTACTTGTAAATAGACTGGGAGGTGAGATCAGTGGTGTTGGTCCACAGGCTCTTCTCCTGCTGGAGTGATCTCCAACATTCATCCAGTCATTGAACAGGCTCCTTCTGCCCTTTCCTCACAGGGGATGCTTCAGTCTCTCGTATCTGAAGTTATTTATTCAGCTCAGCTATCAAAGCTACACTCACAAATGCCTTCATGTGGCTCTAAAGGTCAAAACCATGTCTCTCCAGCTCAGGTCACTCTTACTGCTCTTATATTGTAAATCAAGGTCAAAAAACTGAGTTTCCTCTCATGAAAGAATGAGAGCCAGTTAATTTCACCACTGACAGCAGTACCAGATGTAGGACAAATAGCAAGCAGTGGCACTTTACAAAATGTGACGTTCACCTCTCTTCCCAAAGATCAGTTCTGATGGTAAAGATATATGGTGTATCAAGTTACCTTCTTATGCCAAATAAACAAAGCTGAAATAAACTGAATTTTTTCTCATTGAAAGAAAATATCAACATTATATGAAAATATTTCCACATTGTAATTCATGTGGTCTCTCATGCAATCTTTTACCTAGAGCATTTCAATTTGCTTGCCCTTGATTACAAATTATAAGCAGTACATGTGAACTAAGTTCTCCTTCCTTCTCAGAGAAAATCAACCTGAATAATTAATTGCTGAAAACCTACCCAGTTGTTTCTGCAGCAGTAACATACTGGGCAAATTCAAAATTTTTCAAACTCACTTATTTCACAATCTAGACTTAAGCCAGAATTCAACTCTACTTACTTTAGCTGTCAAAAAGAATTATTTGTTTCATCTTCTGGACTTGAGCCTTCCTGTCTTTATAAATATTAATCAGAGAAATAGCTTAGAGACAATTTCTAGCCAGCTCAAGTTCATGAAATGGGCTCCTGCTGCAGTGTGCTGCCCAGGACTGGGTGCCATACGCAGCTTTGGCTGCAAAAGGCTGAGCAAGCAAGGCAAGAATTCCAGGATCTGCAAGAAAGGCCATTGGAAAGGCAGGAGAGCAACACTGACTGCCAACACTGACATTCTCAGCTGGACAGACCTCCTCACTTCAGAAATGCTGGATTCCATGAGCAAATCCAACCTGCACCCAGCCCAGCAGGACCAGGGCAGGCAAACCCTGGTGTATCAGCACACTCACCCTGCACTGCCAGGCTTAAACACAGAGAGTGAAACCTCTCCAGTTCCATCAGCACACACTCAACTCCATCCTCAGAAAAAAGGAATTCAAATAATCACTCACCTCTTACCAGGACAGTTTTGTCATTGAGAAAGTGAACAGTTGAGAAAAGCACCCATTTGATCCTGTAGCATTACACATAGAGGAAGATTCTACAACTGAGCATTGCAAAGTAAGAGATTTTACACACAAATTGGGAGCTCAGAGTTACAGTTACACTTTTCCTCTTTACAAAACCCTTTTTCACTGCAAGAGCTTATTTCTGCTTCATATAAAGTTAGTTATTTCCACTGGTTAAAGTTAGTTATTTGACCAACTGGTTAAAAAGCTACCCTATATGAACTTATTTACTCATGATACACTAGAGCAAAAGAATAATTCTTTAGCAAGGAAAACAATCATTCTGTACAAATACCTATGCCATACCTGTCCCATGCACGGCTGTGTAAGACCACACATATATAAAAGTGTGATATTAAGTGAAAGACAGCTGGACCTCCCTGTAAAGGCTCATGCAGGAAGAAAGCCACATTTGTACACTGCAGCTGAATCCCCTGGACAGCATGAGCACTTGTGGGGCAGAGATTAAGGCTTGAGCTTCTGCAACCCTCCACTCCCACAGGGGATTACGCAGCTTGATACTCCTGGTCTGGTTCAAAAGGTGACAATGCTTTGGGCTGTTGGGCTCCATCAGCCCTTTACACAGCCAGCACCTCCAGCTGGGATGGCAGCAGATCCACAGGGCTCCAGATGCAGAAGAGAAATTATCTGTCCCCTTATCCATACCACAGAAATTACAGAAGGTGCCCAACTTCCTCCGTTAATAAGGGAAAGCATTTAGTGTGAGTTGGATTGGAGATTCCAGGTATATTCCTGAGATCCCACATCCTGTCCCCTGGCCAGAGCAACGTTTCCTGCCATGGATCACATCCCCAAACAAGCACCTGTGGTACATCCATGGAACAGGGAAATGAGGCACCACAGCCCTCGCACAGCAGGCAGCCTATCTGCAGTGACAGGGAAACCCAAAAAGGGAATTAAATTAACTCTCACACAGACCACTTCAGAACTAACAGATCTGCATTTCAGTTTGCCTATTGATGGACTTGAACATCGCAATTTTACTTGGTTTTCCATCCCTTTTCCTAGATGTGACCCTAGATGTGAACCAAAGCCTAAATGTCTTAAGGCCTTCTCCTCATGGAAGTCAACAGGATTTATCCTGAGGCTATGGATATCAGTCTCCAGACATAACATGGGACTGGACAGAACATCTCTCCACTTTTCCAGCACTTCAGTTTCGGGGATATTACAAGCAGCTACAAGAACATGATGGAAGGTGAGTGCCAGCCACACAAGCCAGAGCTGGTCCACAAACAAGGTGTGAGCCACCGCAGGCAACTGCAGCAGCATCTGCATCGACTCAGTTAAGGTAGAAGTACTGGTGGTGTGAACACATGCACATAAAGATACTGTAAATGTAGACTATGAGATTACATCTGCAAGAGGACATAGAAATGTATGCAACAGAACTATTTCCATTCCCTCTTCACTATAGCATTCCCTCTGCTATAAAATTAAAGTAACCCTGTTGGTCAAAAACTTCCAAAACCTTAGACTGACCCTGAAAAGACAAGACAGTCACTCTTTGCTGGAATAAAATCCTACCTTGATGTTTTTCAGACGTAAGATTTTGCTCCGTTCACATTACAGTAACTTTGTAGAGTCTCTGTTAACTGCAATTCTTATGTTCTTCTATTCCTTTTGATCACATCATGGCAAAGTCATTTCAGATCAATACATCGCCCAAGAGGTCAAAAGAACTCCAGTCAATGGGTTACTTGCACCTACCATGTACTATTATTAATTAATCCTCAGAAAGAAGTACTGTTCTACTCACAAAGCAGAGATAAAGCCAGAAGAGCTGGATCAAAATTCAAAAAAAATCACTTCATCCTTAAAGTTAATTAATTGCTTCTCAATACTTTCTGGGGGCTTTTCCTATTCTAGTTGACCATGGCTGGCCTCCATTATTTCACCTGATTAGAAACAGTATTTAATTTCATGAACATTTTATTTGGTGATGATTAAATTTTAAGGCTTTTGTTACCCTTCTCCCCTGTATTTTAGCAAGGTTTTAAGAACAATGTTCACCCTATTCAACAACTATCTGACCTGGGAAGGGAAAAAGTAGCTCATGCCAGCTGATGAATGACAAAAGGAGAACCATGAGACAGAAGGAGAAACCCTGAAATAACCAAATTAGTTTAAGCCTTTATGAACTTCTTTATGTCTCCAAAAACGTCACTTACAGTTGTAGCTGTTACCTAAGCTTCTGTAAAGTCCCATAACACTAAATAAAGTATGACATTATGAAAAACTGAAAGTCTGCAAAGCACCTCAATGTCCCCAGTATTTCTGTAGAAATCTATTTATGTTATGACTTAGAAGCTGATGTGTATGAACAGCTTGTCAGAAGCAAACTGGAAATCTGCAGACCCTGCTTCAATACAAAAATTAAATTTTGATTCCTCAACTCTTCCTGAAACAGGCTGAAATTACTTTTTACAATAAAAAGAAATAAATTATTTGGTAGAAAAAAAACCCGGTTAGTTTGGATTAGTGAACCAGGTCTAACAAAAACCACAGACAGCAACAATTTTACTTTTGAGTTTTCCAGCTGTTCATAAGAGAAATATGTGTTTATCTTTGGCTGTGTATCCATGTACAACAACAGCATCCCTGCTCCTGCTTTTATCCACACCAAAATCTTAAAGCTGTAATTACTCATATCCAATTAATAGAAATTTTTAACTCACTGAAAAACTTCCTTACTGATTTAGTCACTGATTGTTACAGTTATCACGATTTTTACTTTCTCCCAGTAAATATCCTGATTCCACAGAAGACCTGTGTCTGATGTCACAGAATATTCTCAGTTGAAAAGGAACCACAAGGATCACAAAGTCCAACTCTCACGTGAGGGATTGCACCCACACTGTCATTAGCACCAATTGAGCTCATCTTATCTTCACGGCTCACCACATGGACTTGGACTCCTTAATTCTGCCTTTACAGACATCAGCATCAAGAGCACAGCTGCATCAGCGCTATTTGGCAATGCCGGTTCACAGCTGCAGAGAATGAGTAGCACGAGTAATTGTTTGTGTAATGCCACTGCCAGAAAAATGTATTTTGAAAGAATGAAGACCCAGCTGTGCTGGGTGCTGTGCAGGCAGATAAATTTGCCAAGCCTCTCCCCTGGAGGGATGTCCCTTGAATGGGCTGTGATAAGCTCATCTCAGCCGTCCCCAGGAGAGATACCCCTTAGCTGAGGCTGTTCTCCCTGGTCATGGCAAGATCCCATCATGCTCTGATATACCCATGTAGATTCCTTTTAACCCATTGGTCTTTCCCCTTTGGTACCACCCTCGCTTTCCTCCATAAATACCCCAGCTTCTGCCCAGTTCAGGAGGGAGCTGTGGTCCCTGGCCCCCTTTGCAGGGAGCTGGACAATAAAGGCTACCCTGTGGAATTGCCACACAACTCTCCTGTCTCTCTGTCTCTGTGTCAGCCTGGGATCACCTCGCAAGGCAGAGCTGCAATCACTGCTGAGAGCTGCAATCACTGCTGAGAGCTGATCACTTGCAGCCTTGGGGCTGTGCCTTGCTGAGGTTACCCGGCAGCCAGAGGACTGCCCAGAGCCCTGGAAGGTGGTCTTCTTTGAGATCTCTCTCTCTGGGAAGGTTGTGGCACTCCAGGTCGGACCACAGACCCCTGGCAGACCACCACAGGGTGCTGCACAAAGACCAGCCAAAAGCACAAATAATCCCATGAAAAACAATGAGGCAATTTACAGTTTCTTGAAGTAAGACTTGCACAGCCAGAAGGCTTGAGTCCCTAGAAATGAGCATAAAAACACAGAAAGCACAGACATGCAATAGGCCTCTGCTCAGACATTGCCTGTTCTACTTAAACTATTTAAGTTCAAGTGCAAGTCATCTGGGCTAATTACAGAGTGGAAATACATACAGTGGAGAGAGTAAATTCTTTTCTTCCTTCCTAGTATGAAATCACACTCCTAAATATTCCAAATTCCATTTCTCTTTTACACTATCTTCAGTCTTTTTGCACCCCTGCATACTTTGTATTTACGCCTTAGCTCATCTACAGGTGGAGGACTATGATATTCTGTTGTTATTTTACAGCAGTGCTTGAACTACTGTCATGAAATTGAGGAGCATTTCTGATACAGAACTTTCTGATTGATGACAAACATCCTTACTGAAATTAAATTCTCCCTTCAGAAACTGCAAGTTTTGCTTGAATGAAGACTATAAGTAATACTCTGCTGTATCAGATTATATAATATAGGGCACATAGTACCTCTAGATAATTGCAGAGCAGGATATAAATGAATATTAATCTTTTTTTGCTCTGGCATGAGGCAAACAACAGCTGCAGGTTTAAATTATACCATCAAATTCCACAAGACTGTAAAAGCTTAACAGTATCAACACCGATTTTCAATCTAAGTGAAACAGTAAATATTCACTAAGGCACCGAGAGATTTTCAAAATTTAGGGAGAGAAGCACCTGATATCTTGCGCTTTGCTCTTACTGCTAAAGCTTCTATTTGTCAAAACTCAATTGCAGTTGCCTCTTCTCCCACCCCTCCTCAAAAACCTCATACTGCAAGAAATGCTTCACTGACTGGAGCTTGTTAAGCGAAAGAGCACCTAAAGTACACAGATTCATATTGGGAAAGCAGCTAAACAATTACACGGGGATATTGATTATCAAAGGCATTTACTTTTATTAAAAACATTATTCAGATTTGAACACGGACTGAACATTTCACACTGTGTTCAGCCAACAGCAACTCTTCCCCTCCTGCTGGGCTGCAAGCTAAGCTGCAGCTCCGTGGCACAGCATGTGGCAGAAGAATCTAACCATGGAATTATCCCATTTATCATCATAATTATGCATCGGAAACTGCTGCATTAACATCAATATCTGCATCAAACTCCAGGTGTCACCACAAATTCTCATGCAATGAGCAATGTCAGCATGCAAAAGATAGAGGTGCCCTGGCAGAAATCAGTGGGATATTACTTCCATCCTGCCCTCTCTTCAGCATCCTGGCCAGATGAAGAAATATCTGTTTGATCCTTATGCTTACAGAGGGCTCCAGAGGACACAATGGGCAACCTCACAGAGCTGCCTGAGAACCCTGACAATACCCAGACCAACAACGCACCGCAAGTGCAAAAAGAGCTTTGTGCAGTATTTTACCAGACATGAAAGGAGAAAAGGAAGATCCCTTGCAAAGTGAGTAAATTTCAACTGCTGAAAGAATAAACAGCAAAGGTACTCTGTGAAATGTGCCATGGGAACACACAGGTGCTGTTGAACACTGAGGTATAGCCAGTTGTGACCAACAAAGGGAGGTCTCATCGCAGGGTCACAGCACTGTCCCCACAACACTGAAAGAACTAAGGCGTGGTGAAAAAAGGACCGTGGAAAGAGGAGATTCACAGGAAAGCCATCCCACAAAACTGATCTGAAAGAAGCCCCAAATGCACTGCCAGTGTACAGCTTTGTGTTAGCAGCATTGGAGTGTGGACACTAGCAGAGCAAAATTGTCACCAAAAGAAACCTGTGCAGCACCTCTGCAAGGAAGAGCCATAGGGATTGCCAGGAGAACAAACATCGACCTGTATTCCTCTCTGACACACAAATTGTTTTTACATCCAGCATGGATAACACCAGTGTGAACCCCCAGCCTCTTGTTTCACAGCTACAAACAGGCAGAGCAGCAAAAACATTGGATCTCTGCAAAGCCATTTTTTTACAGAGGAAAAGTATCTTTTCCACAGATTAAATGCAATCTTTGATTCAGATCTTTACTTCAGATTTCAGAGCAACAGACTTCTCACTGCATTTATATTAATGCTCAGACAGGAAGCTTTGTTGATTAAACATTCAATTGCTGTTGAGCATCACCACAGCCTTATTACCTCGTGGTGGTGGCTCAGAATGAATCTAATTCTAGCCCAGCACTAGCGCCTGTACATTTTTGCTTGGCTGAATTTGCTTTTTCATACTTGTGCAAATGACTAATTTACTGAGCAGTAAAACTTCTCTGCTGACTGCAATAAAAAAAACAACAAAACCACAGCCAGTTTAATCAAAACTAGCCCATTTTACAGACCCTAAAACAAAGGGGGACCTATGGGCAAACGACTGGAAAGAGGAATAGCAGTTTTTACTTTATATACTGCACATGAGTTGGCTGACTTTGTTACAATTTAGGCCTTGTCCTGATAGTTATTTGACCTGTGATGGCATTTATTTGACAGAAAACTGTCAGAAATACAGGAAGCTCTTCCCAGAATCCATCAAATCATTTTAAAAGTCATCTAAAAGAAGGCCCATGTAAACATGATACCCACTGGTTAAACCACTGCCAGTCTAGACTGCATTTATAGTATCAGAAAGTTCTTCAAATTCACCTTGGCTTTTTGTTTAGTACTACCTATTCCTAGTCAATGAAAGTTAAATTCAACAGTAGCATTCTGACTGCAGAATAATTGTCTAAATGGAACAAAGAAATACTACTCTGCTGATAATAATGTAGGATAGAAGAGATGCCCTGTATCAGTCTGAAAACCACCACAGCCTTCTCCTTTGTGTCCCTGTGGTGGTTTTACATTCACTGATTGAGAGATAGGATTTTTGGGAGAGAAAAAAGGCGAAACAGGCTCAACTTAGAAGTAAAAAGATAGTTTATTAACACACAATAAGAAAAAGAAGAGAAAATGAAACTTTCAAAACCTCTCTCCTCCCCCACAAGTACTCACCTTTTACAAACCACATAGAGACAAAACTTAGGACATTCAGTCAGTTTCACCATTTAAATATAGTCTTTCATCAATTCTTCAGGAGAAGAGTCTCTTGTTCTCTATGGAATTTTTGTCCCACTGACAACCTAGAGAAGTTCTTTTGTGGGTCAGAACTCTCACAGAAAGAGCCGCCCGCGGGAAAATCTGCTTCCATGTGGTCTCTTCCCATTAGCAGTTGCCCAAGTTGCTTATGGGTCGTGGAACTC
>VXBB01003835.1:0-126676 GCA_013399915.1 Illadopsis cleaveri
CACAGAAACCAAAAGAAAGAAGATCAGGAATGAATTCACATGTTTCTAGTCTGGGAAGAATGAGGAAGGTCTAAAATCTGTATTTATTTTAGAACAATAGACCAATTTTTTAATGACCTTGAATATCAGTGAAGGGCATCAAAAGCTGATAAATTCCTTTATTAACTTATTAGCAGCAGAAGAGTTAAGTTTTCAGTACAGTTAAGATCAAGTTTTGCTGCTAAAAATTAAGGAGGTGCCATGTTGGTGTCAGTGCTTTTAACCTTCTGACATTCGAGGGCATTTGTACGATAAATTTATTATTGAAACATTTGGGTTTTCTCCATTTGCTTGTCAGCTTGGGAGAGCACTGCCTTGCAGGGCTGAAAGACAGGATGAGACTGTAATGAGTAGATGAGTGATTCACTCAGGGCTGTGGAAATCTGTGATCCTAGGCTAACGGGATGCATTACCACAGTGCTCTGTCAATATGTTACCAAAAATTTGGCAAGATAAAAAACTCCACAAAGCTGATGTAACATTAAAAAGCAGGCATTCTTTTTTCGGCCGGATGCATGGGGGGATAGCCCCGGACTAAACATACCTTTGATAAGAATTTCTCTAAAATCATTAACATATTTCCCCTCCCCTTTATGCATGCATTCTTCTCTCCTAGGGGGTCTCTCTGGTGGACACCAATGTTCCAGTCAACCTGGCTGAGTTGGCAGGTCACTGGGGCTGGTGAACTTCCAGTCCTTCTTCTTACATAATGGGCATTATGCAGTTCCATAGGCCAGGGGTTTTGGTAGAACAAACATTGTGTAGGCTCACCAGGTATAGACAATTTATCATCTGGTAACAAATACTTTCAAGATTTTGTAAATCTTCTTCAATTCTAGTGACAATAAACTGACTTTTTTTTCTAAAAAACTAGGAAAAAACTTGAATAATTTACCTGGTAAGATTTCTCAAGGGATTTAGGTTTTGCAGTGAAGATGGATGGACGGATGGATGGATGGATGGAGGGATGGACGGACGGACGGACGGATGGATGGATGGATGTGTACAAGTGCACAGCCACAAGCCTCAGAGCTCTGCCTGAAGGGGTGGTGTCTCCAGTATGACTGACTGGGCTGTCTGCAGCCTCAGAACCAGAAGATTGTTACTAATGTGGTCAGTTGTCTTAAAATTTAACAAATTCCATTGTGGGAAGGACTTGAATGAGTTTAGTGCATTGTGTGAAAAGGTCCTGGTGGGACAGGGACATGTAGCTTTCATTATTTCTCCTAGTACATTTTTTTCTTGTTTAAATACAAAAGAAGATAAGCACAACATTGTACAAAATGACTAATTCTGAGGACTAATTTCTAATTGAAGACACTGTATCTGATAGATACATGGAGTTGTACAGACCTTTCTAGCCTGGGAGTCCTGCTTACTTACTGTTAGCTGGCCTTCAAAGAGCTGAGTGATCCGAGATAACTCACAGGAGCAAACCTAAACAGACTCCTAAACCACATTAACTCAGGATCTGAAAGAACAGATGGGATACAATGTACCTTGTGAAGGATATCTTTGTTCCATAGTCAGAAGTTTTCTCTGTCCCTGCTTGGTAAGGTCCAACTCAGACTTCATATGCATTTTTACCTGGGGTCCTGTGGACATTTGAGCACCTCAGCTTTTCATGATTCTCTTAGTTGGAGAGGACAGTTAAAAGGAATGCTCTGGTGTTCTGTTTGGCTGACAAACAACCTGGTCTGAAATTTGTGCTGACTTAGAGGCACCATTTTTGCCTTGGCCCTGCACTCCAGAGTCAGCAGTGTTGGGCAGCAGGTCTTCACCCACACCTAGGAGAGTCAAGCTTTTGAGTTGTACTTGAGGCAAACACCTGCTTTATTGCTTGGTTCAAAGAAATTGCCTCCCATAATGTCTGGTGGGGCTGTATGCTGATGAGGTTAGTCAAATCCAGGGTCTGGACTTGAAAGAACTTGGTAAAGAGTAAGATTCATAACTCTTGTAATTACACAGGCTAGCAGTGAGCTGATTAAGTTCTTCATCTTGGAAACACAGCCAACTTGTTAGTGTCCAGCCAGCCCTGCAGTAGCTGGGAGGCTGGTGATTTATGTAGTGGTGGTTCACTTTACTAATGATTTTTGGAAAGCTGGTCCATCAGCTGAGGTTATTTGGACCTGTAGATCAGCACAATCAGTTTGGTGGTGGTGATGGACTGTTACTCCTATTTGATTTTACTGCTGAACATATCACTCCCTGATCAGGGAGTGCAGGGAAAGGAAAAAAAGGGATGTGAGAATACTAAAAGCATCATTATGGATGCAAACATGCAGATAGCCCATGCAGTCTGTGATGTGAACATGAGTATGCATTAACTAAGGGATGCATGAAATTCCAGCTAGTGGGGTAATTACAGAGATCAGCCATGCCTAGGGAAGTCTGCCATCTCCCATTGCACCCTGAAGTACCTTCTGTACCCACTGTAACCCTGATTTTCTTTTCCTGATGTCCCTTTGGCAGGTGCACTTGCTGCAGGCAGCTGGTGCACTGTTGGTGTGTATGGCCTGATGTGTTTTTGCAGCATGAGTTGTTGGATGCTATTTTGAATCCTACTGATGCCTTAGGATTTTAGCTTTTATATTTTTCATATATATTGGTAATCCTGCAATTCTTTACTGTATCACTCTAAACTCCACACAGAGTGTTAGTTACTGCTTTCCCATTCTGGTCAGACAAAGCAATTCCTCTCTAGACCTGGGAATCAAGGACACCTCACTGTCTCAGGCCCTGAGAAATGTAAAGAAAAGTGAGTTGGGGGGAGCAAACATCGGGTAAATGACTTCATTACCTGAAGCTGTAATTGGAAAATTAACCCCCAATATGCAAATGGACCAAATATAAAAATGTGAAAAGCTGTGACCTGTCACCCATTTTGGGTGTAGCCCCTGGGGGCACTTCATCTGCCCGAAATGTACCTGAAGCCCCTTCAATAAATATAACCGCTTCTTATTCCCTTAAATTTGTTTGGTCTGTTTTCTTAGGTAGCCTGATGAGACATTATTACAATCACATTAAAATGTGAACTAGGAATAAAAAGTAAGATTGTCCTTTTTTTGTAGTAGTAGTAGTAGTTATGTTATCCTCTAGATACAACTGGAAGGCTATGATTGGTGAAGGGGGTTGCAGTGTGTATGGACTTAGGGGGAATAGGGAGAGAGGAGTCCTGTCCAAGGCTGTAGGACACATCTGGCTTTGTGGCTTTGCAGGGGCTGAATCTGAGCGTGATGAGTGTTAGCTTTGTGGGTCAGCAGCTCTCCTCCCATGTCTCAATCCTACCAGCTCTGTCCTGCCCCGAGAGCATGGACGCCCAGTTTCTTATGCACAATCGTTGTGAATGAGCTCCTGTTGGTCTGATCCTTTCTGTTTCCTGAAAGGAGGGGAGAAGAGCAGGGAGAAGGACAGGTGACATGGGGCAGAAAGGAGGGGAAGAGGCTATTTTGAGGCATTGCAGCAACACTCAGGAGAAAGGAACCCCTCCCACTGCACCATAGCACAGTGATCTCAAAGGTAGAGCAGAAATCCTCCCAAAATAATGCTTTGCAGAACACCATAATTAAGGAAGGCCATCTCTTCCAGGTTTCACAGAGCAGTCATGTCAGTGAGGACATCACCTGGGCACTGTCTCTGCTCTTGCCCTTTCTGGGGAGCAGAGCTGCTGCCATCGCAGCCCGGCAGCTGCAGAGGTGTGAAACGCTGACACGCCAGCTGCCAGCACCATTTGCATCAGCAAGATTGGTCTCTCACGACAATAATGGATGTAGGACAAATGATGATGGTGAGCTGAAAGTGCTATTACTCATTATTGAAACTTTGGATTGCTCTCTGGCCAGTGCTAAAACTATAAAGCGGGCAGCCAGTGGACAAGATCTCAGTAACCTCTGCCACTGAACTAAAAGCTTTTGGAGGGCAACAGAAATGCTATAAATCTTGTGGGTGACATTTAACATTTGTCAGAGAAACACTTTGGACTCATTTTAATCTCTTCATTTTGGAAAGTTCATAATAACAAATAATGGGTGCCTTGAACTTGGCCAGTGAATCCCCCGCCTCTTCTGGCTCCAAATAGAAACTCAAAGTGGCCCCTTAATAGAAAGGGCAGCTCTGCTCATTGCTGCCTCTTGTGCATTGTGTGGTCTCCCAGTCACTCCTAAATGGATACAGTCCTTGCAGTGTTTACACTTGCTGCCTGTTACTGCAATGACACCAGAGCCTGCAAATGTTTTAACTTGATTTTTTTTTTCAAAAAAGTGTCCATTAATCTTCCTCAGTGCTTGGAAGGAAAGTAAATTATTTATGATGCGGATGTTATAGGGGATTGTTTCTGCACTAACATTTCATTTGGGAGTGTTAAATCTGTCTCTCATGCTAAGTTAGGGATTGGGTTTATCAGGTGACTCATCCAGAGATGAATCCCATCCAAACACACATCTACCAGCGCCTCTTCTTCTGCCCAGATGCTTCCCTGCCATGAAATGAGCGTCCCATGCTCCAAGTGAAACAAATGCTGGGCCAAGGCGAATAACCTTATAAAGTATACTTTTAAGCTGTAAATTTTGCGCTAAATGAGCAGCAATCTCAGCTGGGGAAAAAAAAAAAAAGATTTTGTGCCATGCCATCAGTATGCCTGCTATTTTTGGCTGGGCTTATTCAGGCAATGCTGATCTCCTTGATGAGAGGCGTTACTGGTAGGTAGATCAGCCACTACTACACTAGAACAGGTTCTGAAAGAGTTGTTAAACCTAATTTTAAATGAGTATGTCAGAGAAAAATGACCTTTTAAATTGTCCCAGTGGTATTCAAGTGGAAGACATAGGGACAATTTTCACAACAGGACAAGAGGACACAACCACAAGCTGTGCCTGGGGAAGTTCAGGTTGGACATCAGGAAGAATTTCTTCACTGAAAGGGTTGTTAAGCATTGCACTAGACTGCCTAGTGAGATGGTAGAGTCCCCATCCCTGGGGTTCCTGAAAATGTCCAAGCAACGACTGGAGGTGGCACTCAGTGCTGTGGTATGGTTAACAGGGTGGGAATCGGCCACAAGTTGGACTTGGTCTTGGAGGTCTTCTCTAGCCTTTATATTTCTGTATATTTATGTGTTTCCTGAGCTGTCCCTGTTACTGCTTGTCCCAGACCCATTGCCAGAAGTGAAGGGAGCAGGCTGATGTGTGACCAATTACAAAGGGACTGTTTTCCCAAGTCCAGGTATTAGAGTGAGTTTTAGAAATACCTATGACTGCTATATTAAAAAAAAAAAAAAAAAATTAAAATGCCACCAAAGTCCTTTTGCAAACAACAGANCTTTATATTTCTGTATATTTATGTGTTTCCTGAGCTGTCCCTGTTACTGCTTGTCCCAGACCCATTGCCAGAAGTGAAGGGAGCAGGCTGATGTGTGACCAATTACAAAGGGACTGTTTTCCCAAGTCCAGGTATTAGAGTGAGTTTTAGAAATACCTATTACTGCTATATAAAAAAAAAAAAAAAAAATTAAAATGCCACCAAAGTCCTTTTGCAAACAACAGAACACTATCCTGGGGAAAGTTGTTCAAGGCAGGACATAAGCTAACAAATTCCACTTCACATTTCTGAGCAGAATGTGTGTCTGAGCAGTCAGGGAGCTGCAAATGCACAGGCTTTTGGAGGAACTGGCACTGCCATATGCAAAATGTTGAGATATCCAGGGTGACTCTGGCTGTCCTCAGCACACTTGGGGCAGTGATTTTCCCTCTCACACCCACAAATAACCTTCCTGTGACTGCCATGACAGAGCGGGTTGCAAAGTGCTCTGAAAGCATCTACTGAAAAGTGTTGGATAAACACACTATAGAAAGAGCAAATATTTAAACCTTGACCACCGCCACTTTCCTGCTCCATGTTTTAATGTATATTTGGGGGAAGTGCATGTACAAATAAAAGCCAAACTGTGATACTGAGGTGCCTGCAGTGTGTTCTCCAGAGAAGAAATGTTTGAACAGTAGCTTCAAAAGAAGAGGTTGGAATC
Source organism: Illadopsis cleaveri (assembly GCA_013399915.1). NCBI lineage: Eukaryota > Metazoa > Chordata > Aves > Passeriformes > Timaliidae > Illadopsis > Illadopsis cleaveri. The sequence continues at coordinate 6,056 of VXBB01003835.1, forward strand.
CTGCAGTGGGTTTGACCAGAGAAATGAGTCTGTTACTGGAAACACTGATTGTCTCAGAGGTTCAGTGTTGCCAACTAAGCTGCACATATGGTACCAGTTTTATTGATACATGCATAAGACTAAACATGACACCTCTGTCAGACGAATCCCTGGGTGCCATTTAACTAACGCTTAAGTAGCTGCTTTTGAAAGATTACCTTCAGGCACAGCCTACCCAGGCAGAAGAATATCACCATCTTAAGCACTTTCCAAGTTGCTGACAATTGGGAATTCTTGTCTTGTAGCAATATAAATATACAATATTAGTGGAAGTCAAACAAGAGGGCATTCAGCACTTCATTGTGCTCTCTGGCTTTGTGGTGGCTTCACTGGTTTTGCTGGTATCTCCATGTACAATCATGTCTCTGGGCATTTGGTCTCCTTGAGTGTCTGAGCAGCTGGCTTGAGATTTGGTTGCTAATTTGCAACTAGGATTTACTGTGAATCAAGATTTTGGGCTACTCTGAAATCTTCTGTATTACTGTTTAAATAAAAGTTGATCACCTTTTAATAGAATATTCTTATCATGACAGCAGGAGAGGCATTAATGTCATTTCTCATTGGGAGTGGTAGAGTGAATTAAGGATGTAAATTCCTGTTCAATAATGAGCAAGTGATTAAAAAGTTTTGTGTGAGTGCAAGAAACTTCTTCCTGCACTGAGGATACTGCCAGTTCTCTTTTTTCTGACTTCTCCTCATGCTTCTGCTTTCTAATGGTTAGTCAGCACAGAGAAACAAGTGCCAGCAGGGAGTAATAGCAGAAAATGTAGATTTCTTTTTGGCAAGGACATTTTTGTACCAGATCTCCTCTAGGACAAGGCAACATGCTTCAGCCCTCACTGCTCCATACCTGACAAGGGTAAGATGGGTAGGGGACAGAGCACTGTCACACAGCTGGGTGGCTGGAGACTGCCATGTGTGCTGACTACAGGGACTAGCTGCTTGGGTCTCCATTTCTGAGCTTCTCATTTTTGTGCATCCCTATAACTGGAGGATGTGGGAGAGGCAGGAAGAGAGTATCCAGCCACCTCTGTCTTCCAGAAGTGACCTGTTAAATTAATCACCTGTTTCATCTCTATACATCCAATGCCTATCCCTATATCTAATCTCTCCACTTCTTTGGGTAAATCATCCTTCTGTTAGAACTACAGCATTCTTTCTAGGAAAAGGGTGAGTGGTGATGATTGGTAAACTGAAAGCAGAATATAGATCACTCATGGTATGGCTATTGGTACATTTGCTATTAATAAGTCAGATATTCCCTAGACGCCCCTTAAACTTTACCTTCTGACAAACTTACAAGCTTGATAGCAATTCAGGATGTTTATGGGTCCTATTAAATGAATCTGCTTCTGAACACCAAATTTGAGCTAATGGAAGGTCATCCACAAGATGGAAAGTTCTGCTGTCTTAGACCCTGACTTCTCAACATGGATCTCACTAGATCAGGATCTCCTTACCCTGCAGGAGATTTATATGCACTCAAGACTTTTAGGAGCATAAATCTTGTTGACTGATCAGCAGAAACTCCACAATGTGCCAACACCTTCAGCAGAACACAACAACCTGCCCCACATCTGCAGGCAGAGAGCTCATTTCAAAGGAGCTTGTGGCCATTAATCCTCTAAATACTTTTGAAAATCTCTTCCAGAGTTGTTGAACAGACAAAACAGGTTTGTGGGTTGCAGGGAGCAGATTATCCTGTGCACATCAGAGATGTACTGCTGCATCATGACCTGATGAAACTGCTTGAGCTGGCAGCTCTTCCCCCTTTTCTGGCATGGGTGCAGCTTAACTATAGATTCTAAGTTTGTTGAGCTACTGGAGTAAAACACACAAGGGAGCCAAAGATATATAGCTTTGTAATTGCTTTGTCCCCTTTGGCTTCCCTGCAAGCTCCTGTCTTTTATCCTCCACCTGCTCCTGATGCTCTCCTGCTACAGCTGGTGACAATGGGGCCATGTTTATGAAGAAGTGACATGTCCCAATGCAACCTAGAGCTCCCTGTGTCCTGAGCCTCTGATGACTGTATTTATAATCCAATCATGCTGAAAAACACAAACATAACTTCTGTCTGACCTTCTCTATTAAACCACGAGGATTTTTTCTGCTGGGATTTCTAATACCTTGACATACGCAGTATTTTGTGTGGTGGCATTTGCCCTGTTGCTCCTCTTATTATTTCTATGGCCAGGCTATGCATTGCAAATCTCTCAGCTCCAGCAAGGTGTAAGAGCACCTTGCAAAGGTGCCTGCTGGTAGCCCTGCATGGGACCTGTGCGGGAACGGCAAGGGCAAGTGATGCCAGAGTAGTGTCTGAAGAATAAGTGTAAATGACTGCTTTATGGTATGTTGTTAAGGTGGAGGTAATGAGAAAATCTCTCCCCAGCTCCCATGCCTTTCACCTTTGCAGTGTCTGAGCACCTCCAGGCTATGACTCCACCATCAGTACCCCAATTTATAGGACGCAGAGGTTAAACCATCTGCTCAAGATCCTTCTGGAAGGTGACAAAAAGAGCAGGACTGGGATCCAGTTTTCATTACTCTCCCTGCACCCCAGAAGCCTAATTCCTGCTCTTACCTTTTGCTTCTAGAATCAGGCACTTCCCATGAACTGTTTCTCTGTTTATGGAACTGTGTTCAATGTTATCAGCAGAAACCTTCAAAACACCCTCACACAAGGCAAAGTGGGTGTCTTTTGATCAGGTTTGTCCATGCCAACGTAAGTGACTGGTGGCAGAGTGTGGTGGAAAGCCCACCCTTGCCCTCATCTTTCCTGCACTGATGTGCATTTGGAAACTGGTGTGAGTACATGCTACTCTCTTAGTGCCAGTTGTACATATGTCTTTTCTTCAGGACTGCTAAAGACCTCTTCATGTTGTGCTGGTACAGGTCAGACTAGATGCCAGTCTCCTCCTTGGTACAGTTGTTGTCCACTGTCTGGGGCTCAGAGTTGTGCAGACATGCAATGTAAATGAAGACCTCTGTCTACATAAACAATCACCATGCAAATGAGGCCTTGACCTGATTTTCTTTGGACTAGAAGAAATCTTAACTCTAAAGTTTACCAGCTTTGCCCAGTATCTGAATGGGAGGAAGGCAGTCTTTGTCTGGGAGATGGCTTCTGGATTTGGGGGTTCCCATCCTGCACTGGCCTGGGCAGTCTCATGTGAACTATGTTGTTTATTGCTTCTTTAGTAATTAGTTCCACTTTTGAAGCTGGTGAAGTCATCAGCTTCAATCTGAATGTGTTCCCTCTTGCTTCAGACCAAACTCTTTTAGAAGCTATGCATAATTTATGGACTGGTTATATTCACTTCCAAAGAGCAAATGAATGAGTGGAATTCCTTTGTAAGGTGGCTCATACATACACTAGCACTTCTAGCAGAGTGGGAGGCATAAATCCTTCTCCTGATATAAACTGCTGTATCCAAGTTTGGCTGAGAAGCTATATTTGACCTTACAGCTTAAGCTGTCATGACTGTGCAAGTCGGGTAGGAAGTGTTGTTACAGTGTTTTCTTGTGTCTAAGTGTATTCAGCTACCACTAAACCTTACAGATAAGCCTGGCCTAGATTGCTGGTGCTGTTATGTCAGCAAAGAGCATAAAATACCAGTCCATAAGAGTGCTGTGCTAGCAGGGCTCCTGGTGCAGGGGAGGGCATCTAGCTCAGCTCTGTGCTGGAAACTCAGATTAGTGTATGCTTTGTCTGCTTCAATAACAAGAAAATTGCATTTGCTCAAACCTTTTATTAAACACTTAAATCAGGCTTTGGTAGGTTTGTTGCTTTTGCCTGTTTTGCTGAGGCATGGAGAAGGAGTGTGTTGTTACAGCATGGGACTGCATTTGAGAAAAGTTAACTTCTAAGCCAGCCCAAACTGAGCATTTTTTCCCATGGGATGTTGCTTCGCTGCCTGCAGACTCTGCACAGCCCCAGAAGAGCCACAGCTGTACGGGATGGGCTTCCCTACACCATATGTACCTTCACACCACAATTGGGAAGGGAGTTGCCTTTTCGCACAAAAAGGACCATCCTTTTGCACAGCCCGTTGGAAAAGAGGATACTTGTCTGTAGTCTCACTGGTGGTGTCCAAAAACCCTTTAGAAATTCACCCCTCCCAGGGTCTCTACAGGCTCTTTTGACTTTTGGATGGCCACTGCCCTTGTCAAGGTCCATTCCAGGAATGTTTCACTGCTCTGGACTCCTGTGCCATAGCCCTGTAGCTTGAGTGTCCTTCATGCATTTAAAATATCCTTTATGGCTGTTAGGAAAGAGAAAATTAAAGAGAATGGCACTTACAGAACATCAAAGATACAAAGGGCTTCTTCATCCAAGTGACATCTCTGCATCTGTGGTAGTATTTTACCTGTTTAAATGGCTTCTTCTGGAGCCCTTAAGTACACTGTTGTGCCAGCTAAGTATGGATTTTTAATTAACCCCCCTCCCTCCTCCCCTCGTTTGCACATAACTGTAATTTCAGAGGCTAAGAAATCCCCTTAATATCTAGTGAGAGGTTTAATGCTATATGCTCTTTAAAGAGCCCCCCAACCACTGTGCTGTATTAATAGCTCTGAGATGATAATTTTTACAGTCTTCTAGGACTGATGTCTGGTGTTAACATTCCATGATTGTGTCAAAGGAGCAGGGGAGATGGGAGCTATACCTGTCAGCTGATGTTTTAACATGTGGCTTTAATCTTTTAAATTAACACAACTTCATAGAAAAAATCCCCCAAATCCAACAGGCAAAACTCAATACACAAGCCTTTTTGCCTGGGGAGGGTGAGTGGCTCTCACTGCTGCAGTGTGGATGTTACTCATTCACAGCAAATGGAGCATTACTGCAGAGACCCATGTTGGGCTATGGCCATGGGGGCCAGAGCAGATGCCTTGGTGACAGATGAATATGCAGAAGAAGATGACTTCAGACCTTTCTGTTTGCATAATTCATGCATTAAGTAAACATCTGAGTAAGGTTTCTATATGGTATCAGGGTTGTATTTCATTCTGGCCATATGTGCATTTAGAAAAGCACACAAAAACTTGCAAAGTACCATGTTTTGACAAACAAAACTGAAGACAAAGATCTGCTCTTGCTGTGGATGATGTTTTATGTCTAAGAGCACCATTGCTAGCTGTGGCTGTGACCCATGAAAGATGATTCTGCCATCCTGGGTCAGACTGGATCATCTCCTTCAGTGTTGATGGTGGATGTTTAGGAAGCATAGAATGGAGAGGGCATGTGTGTGGTGCTGCTTCAGAAACATGCTCCCACAAGCCTTCCCTGCCGAAAACCCAAGGCTGCCCTTGCATCTGCCCCAGCTGTTTCTATGGCACTGTGCTAATTAGGGCCATCTCTTCTCTTCCTGTTGTGACGTCCTGAGGTCAGTGATCAGTCCTTGAATCACATGTGTACATTTCATGAGCAGTACATTTCATGAGCAATACGTTTTCAAGCTGACCCAGCCAGTCTAGAAACTTGGTGCTTAGCTAGTGTCTCCACTTTTCAGTCATCACTATGCAGGTTTTTGCAGCAATGTGCCCTGGCAGCCACCCTGGGGAGGGCAGGTAGCGCTGGAACTGTGCACCCTGTATTGGTTCTCTCCCTACAGAAATGAAAACTTGTATAAAATACATATTGATGGATGCTGAAAAGCACCAGGGATTTGATTTTTTGCCTTCCATTTTACCCCTTAACTCCATTGTGTACAAGGCCTTTGGGGTCTGGAGATGTACACCGTCATTTTGTGCCCTGCAGAAGCATCCCCGGTTTACTGTTCTCCTCCAGCTGGTCTGAAGTCAGCCTGGCACTGGCTGCTCACGCTGCAGACACCTCCACTTTGTTTTGTGGATGTCTTTGAAGCCTGAATGTATGCTTTGCTGGCAGAAGCTGGGCTGGGGCTGCAGCCACAAACCTCAGAAGCAGCGGCAGCCCCTGTGCCTCACCCCTGTGATCTGGGCTGCCGTTGACAACAGCCTCTGCTTTGAAGGAGCATTCAAAGCCTCTCGGGGCCAGTCAGGAGATTACTTCAGACCTCTCCAGTTTAGCACATGGCATTTGGTGGGCAAAGATCCTTTCATTAAAACTGATAGATGACACATTTTTGCAATATTTACAGTTCAAAGCGTTCTGATCAAAGTGCTGGAAATTAGGATGTTGATGCAAGATAAGTACTCTTTTCCTGGCATTTGCACCAGAAAAGAGCATGCAATCCACTTTCCCTTTGTGTACTCCATGTCAGTTGCAAGCATTTCTACACAGCTGATGCCTGTAGATATATTTGCTTACTCCTAATATCAGCAAATCCCACTATGATTAGACCTTGAGGTGACAAAACAAAACTTTGACTGTTACAAGCTAGGTAACTCAGCACTGAGATAAAACCTAAAAATAAACCCCAGTAGCCTTTTCATGGAACTGAGTACAGCACAAAATAAATTTTTATAAGTTGTTAGGTCCTTGCAGCAAAAGGGAGAACTATAAAATCCTGTTTGATGGCTTTTTAATAGCAGTTGTTTCATTTAAAGCTTTAAGTGAAGCAGGTTACATGGCAAAGGCAGAATAATAAACAGTAAGAAAATGTATTCACCCAGTGAAACAATCACAATTAAAGACCCAGCGGAAACTTGGGGATATCAGCTCCAGGTTGTCTCCTCAGGTTTCTGTCCCCAGCTTTCTAAGGTGTGCAGCTCTCATCCTTAGTCAAATCTCCTTGGTTCTGCCTTGACCTTCTCAGAATCACAGAACAATGTAGGTTGGAAGGGACCCTAAAAATCATCTTGATCCCTCCCCCTGACATGAACAGGGGCACCATCCAATGGACCAAGCCCCATGCAATCTGGCCTTGAACATTTCCAGGAATGGGTCAGCCACAGCTTCTCTCGGCAACCCGTTCTGCTGTCCTACCACCCTCATTGTAAAAATATTCTTTCTTTTATCTAATTGAAATCAACTGGCTTTTATTTTAAAGCCCTTACCTCTTGTTCTGACACGACCTGCCCTTCACCTCGGCCCACTTTATAACTGTTTTCCTGCAAACAGTCTCCAGAGCTGACCTTTCTCTATGGGACATTGCCCTGTTGCACCACAGGTCTCTCCCTGGTTTTGCTGAATGAAATGAGAGGTGCATGAGGTGGTGTCAGCACACTGGCCTTCCCAATTCAGGTCTTGCTCTACACTTTGCAGGTGAAATTCAAGTGTCAGCAACAGCTGAAATAATAACAAACCTGCACAAAGAGATTTCTCACTCTGTGCAACCCTCATGCTCCCAATTTTGAGAAACCATATGCCATGGAAAACATACATTCGGTACATAAGGAGACAGCAGGCAAGGTAGGAACTGTCTCTTGCAGCCCAAACCTACTCCAGCCAAAATGAAGAGTAGAGAAAGGAGTGGGCTCCTCTGAGCACCTCCTGGTGCCCAACAAACAGTGTTAGTGGTTGTGTTTCATGGATGGGAATCTTCAATGCTTGTCAGGGCTTTCTTCCTGCTTGCTGTGCTTAAGGTGCTAGTATGGTGGGGCCAGCTCAATCTACTGGGATGGTGTCAGGGTGAGGAGCCCTTCTCAGAGTGGGTTTGGAAATTTATGTTCCTCTGTGTGTGAGCTGAAGTAGGCTTTGCATTTGGTTTGGAAGAGGAGAGAGGGTTGTGAGGAGTCCATCCCATCTCTCAGCAGAAGATTGCTGTGAACAGCACATGAATAATACTTTTTCACTGGGGCTTTGTTTAGAAATGGACTTATCCTCAAAGCTATCATAACACTGAAACTAGATATAAAGAATGAGAAATCTCTCATGTGAATGCTTCCCTAAAATGTTTATAAGTGATATGCTGGAAACCCTACTCACCTCTCTAAACTATCCCAGTCCCAGAGGTTTTATGGGCAGCTTTGTCCTGGTGGTCACAGACCAGTTGATGCTGCTGGACATCAGGGGAGGATCTTGGTGCAAAACATTTTTCATACAGTCATCAAGAAATCCCTTCAGCTTGATTATAAATGTTGGGCTTAAGCTCTTTGGCAGTATCCTTTCAATAGAAACCAACTGTCTACCCGAGTCAAGTAACAATTTACTCTGGGTAGTTAATCCCTTTGGAAATACTTTCTTCTTTTTCTTTGTCTTTTTCTTTGTCTTTTTCTTTGTCTTTTTCTTTGAAGAAACAGAATATGAGAAGCAAATCTAAGCTCGCATTTTTCATTGATCTTAGATCAGAAATACAAACAGCTAGAATTTTAATGTCACACTTTACAGGGACGTAATCAAACCGAATTTCTGAAATCAATTTCTTCATAGCTGACCTTTCCAGATGAATGACATGTTACTGCACTGCCTCATAGACAATCATTTCCAGTGGAAAGACTAACCATACAGATCACTTTAATTAGTCTTCCTCCATTCTGTTCTCACCCAGTGGACTTACAGCAAAGTTTAGGAGACAGCTGTTGAAACCCATCACCAAACTGGAGATCACTTTCTAGGCAATGCAGAAGAAATATACATACACAAAGAATTCTTTTGAGTCTACCACCTTCTGTGCTGTCACCCTCTTTATCACCTCAGGACCTAACCATCTGCTGATGGTAGGGGAGTCATTTGCTCAGGAACAGACAAGAAGGTGACAAACAGTACTTGGTGACCTCTTAACATGAGCGTGAGGGAAAAATGGATGAACTGTGCAAAAGAAATGCCATGTTTATGCAAAATTGATTTTTTAATAACTGGCTGTGGAGGGTGGTGAGCAGCTGGAAATATATTAACTAGGATCCTTACTATGTGTAAACACAAACCCATAGTATGGATAAACAGTAACATCACACTGAATTTTTAGCCAAGAAGCTCCATTAAGTCTTTAGAAATTACAGACAGAGACAGTCTAGTCAAACAACCATTCATCTCCTTTGGGCAGGCAGCGGAGGAATCACCGAAGCTTGGGGTGGGCCAGCTGCTTGTCAAACGCAGCAGGAGTTTTTCACCCCAGCAATACATCCTTTGCCTGACTGTCGCATGTCTAGCTTTGGAAATGCATTTGAGACCAGTTTGGATGCTACTTGACTTTCCTCTGAGATCCCCAAAGTCCAGTGTAAGCAGTGGTTCAGTAGAAAAGTGGATTGAGATCACCAACCCCCATGATAAGTCCCATTTCAGGGGAACACCTGAAGACCACCACTGTAGTTCCTTACTGGTCTTTCATCCTGCTGCAGTAGGTAAATGCATGCACATCAAAGTTCCTGCAGCACCATCATTCTGAGCAAAACATCAAAAACAACAAAAGAATCTCTCTGCAGACAGGGCTGAGGTAGAGGAGTGTGCTGGGAAGAGCCTTCAGAGGTGCTGAAGGTTAGGGTTGACCTAGGATCACCCCTCCACTGATACCTGTCAGGGGTTTTGTACAGTCAACCTCTCTGCTTGATGAAATTCAGAAGCCCATGAAATTACACCCTGAACTAATCTGGCCTGTTGCCAGGAAAGTAAATGAGTCATGAGATCTACACTTTATGTTAGAAGGTGGTAGTGGTTTTTGGTGGTGTTTTTTTTTTTTTAATCCTTCATTACTGCCCAGGTAAGATGTAATGCCTATATCAATCTAGCCAAAGGCATACAAACACAAACCCCTTTGAAAGTAATTAAAAAAAAAGAAAAATATATCTGACAATAAATTAGTGTCATAACCAGCCAGGCTGTCTCCCTAGGAGGGAAGTTGAGGGACTTTGAACTGCTGCTTTTTTGTTGTGGTGTTGGTGTTCAGAGGGTCCCTTTTGACATCCCAGCCTCTCATCTCCAAGTGACATGACAAGCAGCTTGTCACCAGCTCTGTCAGACGCCACTGGGAGCAGTCACAGCACACTCCTGCACCTTTGGAAATGCCAATCATGGCCACGTGTTGTGTGGGGACTTGCTTGTCACTCCCCTTCAAAGACACCCATCTCCTCAGGAATGGCTCTGAACACCCCTCATTGTGGAGAATGGGAAGGCAGGAGAAAACCAGGGCAGAAGAATGCTGGCTGTTCCTCAGTGTCTTATGGAAAGCCACCTTTGCATTCTGCTTGGGGCAAACCAAAAAGTCCTTTACAAGCATACAAATAGCTCCAGGGGAAAGGTGTCTACAGTAAGTTGTGGGATCATTGGATTGGTCCTCTGCACATGGTTTCCTTCAAGAAGGCAAGGCAGGTGTCTGCTGAAATTGGTGATGGGCCAGTGGAGAACTGGAGCTATTGGATTTTCTGGAAAGGAAATATCTTGAGAGGGCAGTCTGTTCCCTAAAATCCTGGGTGCTCACTGGAGGCTGCTTTTCCTTTCAGTGGTAGTGAGAAAGGAGAGGTCTGATGTTCCTGTGAGGTAGATTACTCTGGGTGAACTCCTTTTTCATTTTCCAGCTCTGGTGTTGTCACAAGAGCTTTGAGTCAGGCAAACCAGGGTTTTACTTCACGGGCTGAAATTTTGGGGTGTGATGCAGTACTAGAGGGGCAGGGGTTTGTAGCAGCAGTGTGTCCATACAGCTGTGTGATGCACAGCACAGGTGATGCAGTGTGTGAACAAGGAGGGTGTGATGCACAAGGCTGGTCAGACCTCTGAATGTTTTTAGAAAAGATGATAGCAAACAGATGGGGAAGCTCCACAAGGTCCACTGCAGACAGCATCTCAGGGGAGATCCTCTGTGAAGAGGCAGCTTCAATCCACACCCTGCCAACAGGCCCTTAGTCCCTCTGCCTCTAGTGACTGAAGTGACTTCTTCTTTCTTTGTGCCTACTTTTGAAGTCTTGCTGGGGTATGAAGTGTGCTGATATGCCGAAGGGGTGCACAGTGGGGGGCTGTCTAGGAGCTATAGTTTGTAAGTGAGATGAACATTGTCTCTACCTGAAGGTGCTGCTATGGTGAACATCCTTCAGGCTTTGGTGCAGTCATTTTTGCAAGGGTAGCATCTTCATGTCCCAACTGAGATGGCAGGCCCTGTTGTGTTCTCCGAGTGGTATTTTGCCAAATCAAGCCCGATTGTGGGGATGGGGGGTGGGGGGCAGAGAGGGAGGTGTGAGGGGAGGACATGCAGGAGCAGCCATGTAACAATTTCAGAGCATGGCTGCATACAGTGGGCATATCCACATCTGTGTCCTGTTTCTGGGTCACTGGCTCTGCTGGACAGTAACAGTGTCGTGCCAAGAGGGGTACAAAGGCCTTAATGTGCCAGGATCATAGGGAGATGGTGGTGTGAACAGTGGGATAAAATGGAGAAGGTGAAATGGGACATGTGCCACTGTTCAGACAGCAGAGAAGTGACCAAAACTGGGGCAGAATCTGGATGTTCTGTGGTCCCATCCCATCTATGACTCCATATTCCCCTCTAGACCAAATACTGTTCTGTCTGTACTAGCAACTAAGGAAAAGTGGTAGTGGCTTACCACAATATTTTGCATTCAGATGTCATTCCTTGTTTTAAACATTTCACATACAGGTCAAATAAACATCAGTTATTTGGAGTAAATAAGTCATAAGTCAATTTGCATCAGTGGAATTGGATTTATACCAGTGCAGCTGAGATCAGGTATGACCTGTAATTTGAGTGATTAGAGAACTCTTTTTTTTTTTTAGGTTAGTTTTTTTAAGCTCCTCATTTCACTAGTAATGGGGTTTCTCTGTCCTTTACGAAGTGCCTGGAATGAGGTCAGATTTTTGCAAGCTTCTGCCAACATTTAATAAGCATTATAATCTAATACTCTACTGTTCTACCAAACCCATTGCCTGTAGATTCAGATGCAGAGCAAATCATGACCCTGGGGGGAACTGGCCATTTTGTGTTCCTGGCAGTCCTGGTTTCCTTGTCAGGGATGACGAAGCTGCTGGGGCAGAGCCCTCCTGGGGTTAGCCCACATCAACTCCCCATGAAACACTGTCAATCCATGTGATTTTTGTGAGCCTTAGAGGCAGGGTCTCTCAGCTTCTCCAAACCCTACCAGCGATGGATGCGTGGCTTGGACCTTAGTCATGCTGATTGTTATAAGTAAATAAACGTTTCCAGGGGTTAATGGTTGTAATTGTTGATGTTTCTGAAGTTTATGTGTTAACAGTTGTAATTGCTGATGTTTCTGAGGTTACGTGTTGAAGGTTGTGGGAAAGCTCTAAGGGACTGATAGCTCCATGGACATCATGTCAACAGCATCAGCGCTCTGCCCCCGGATTGGTGGATGCAATGGACCAATCATTCAACGCCCCAGCCAAATGATTGGTCCAGGATGACCCTGGTTAAAGGCCAATTGGTCGCCAGAGAAGGAACCAATCAGAGTGAGGATCCTGAGCGCACCAATCAAGTGGGAGCAAGAGGGCATAAAAGGGACTGTCAGACTTTCCTAAAGGTTCTCCAGCGGCACTCAGTGTCCTAAGGAGCACCCAGTGCTTTTGCATTGTTACTTGTCGGTTTTTTTTCTGGCTTGCCGTGTGGGGCCTGGGCTTATCTCGGGCTCCCGTTCTCAGTGGTTACACCAATAAACGAGGTGCCTTTTTTTTTTTTTTTTTAATTCCACCTGAGTCCCTGCCTCGTTTATAACACTGATGGCAATCTAGAAGGACAGCAGTGAAGGTGGTGGAACTACCTGGGTTTCAAAGGGACCTATAAATGAGGTCTGGGAGCAGTTCAGCCCATCTGCCAGGTGACCTGATCTTGCAGAGGAATCTCCTTTCTCAGGGTTGTCCTCAGATGAGACAGATCCCAACTCACTGTGCAGGAAGGGATGGGACCACAGCACCTCCTGGGAGTGACAGGGATGTGTACTTGGAGTAGAGGAAGCTGCACCTCACTTAAAGGTTATTGCTTAAATAGATGACCAAATCTCGAGTCCAGTGCTTGGGCTGTTACAGGAATTGGTGAGGTTTTCTTGCCCAAATGTGTTTTCTTTCTCTAACAAATAACTTATATTTATTTAAAAACTCCACAAAGCAGCCTGGGCCATGTCCGCTGACAACTGGCCCAGGAAAATAAACTCCAAATAAGCTGTCACAGATCCCCTGAACCCTGAGAAAGGTTCCCTTGACCTTGCCTGGTAGATAACTGTTTAGTACAGGAAGAGAGGAGTCCTGTCTCCCTTCCCTCAGGTGTGTTTGGGGTGTTTAATTCTTGGAGTTCCGGATGGTCCTTGCAAAAGTACAGGATTGGAGCTCTTAGAGTATGATAAGGATTTGACCTGACTCATGCAGGTTCACATGGTGGGAAATGGTCAGGTTTCTCACTCTTGCTGGTTGTGGATGGGAGCTCTGTGCGCTGGAGCTGCCAGGGACAAGGGTGTCTCTGGCCCTGCAGACCAGGGCTGAGATGTGTGCGGGCGTAAGCAGGGCAAGACAGATGGAAGTTAGTGAATGGCACAGCAGTGAGGTGTTTGTAGGCACCTATGACTGCAGTCAACAGGCTTGAAATACTGACACTGGTGCTTAGTTTTGGCAGAAAAGGGTCAAACAAGTTGGCTTGGAGCAAAGAAGCTGAAGGCTCAAGGAGGGCTAAGAGTTGCTGCTTGGTGTTTGCTGCCACCAGTTAATAATGCTGTAAAAATCCCTCTAGAAGGCAGAGTGCCTGGAGGCGGCCAGGTGGCCTCCACGGCTCTCCTCCAATGGACGTGAGCCAGAACAACAGGCACGCTCCCAAAATAAACTAGTTCCTTGGGATACCCACTGCACCTGTGTCAGTGCAAAGGGCAGTTGCTGCCAGCGCAGGAGCATGAAAAGAACAGCAAACGTGAAGGAAAACAAAAAACAGCACAAGCCAATGAGACAGAGCAGGACTGCAAGGCCCCTGCTGTGACACTGAGATGGAAGATGCTATGGAAATGCAGGAGTTGGAAATGTCCAGTTAGGGGACTTGACCTAAAGTCATTGTAGCAAGTCTTTACTGCTGTTTTCTAAAACAATGTTTCACTAGAAAAGAAATGAAAGACCGTCAAAGTGTATATACATACATTCAGTCCATACCGTTTTTCAGCTATTTAGTCAAATATCACCTACTATTCAGGGGAACATATGAAGCTTTCACACCACATTGATATTACTGCAGCAGTAGTTGTTATCAACAGCTGAAATCCTGACTAGGCAAAAAACTGTAATTTTTTTGGGGTGGATTTGAGTAAGAAATCTCAAATTTATTTTAGGTAAAAAATATTGTGATTTTTAAGGCAGGTTTCATATAGTGAGGTAGTTTTTATACTGGTACACTGGGGATTAACATAACTATGTTGCTTTAATAAGACCAATTTAAATGCTGATATCAATTGCAGAAAATCAATTCCCTTCCCACCCTTGCATCAAATAAGCTCCCATTTTACAACTCAGTGGATATGCTTTGCAAAGACTAGATGAAATGATGGACTTAGGCCTCCTAACTAACCTTAGAGGAGAGTAAAATATAATTTACTGGTATTTAGCAGCAGGTGTTTTGACGGTGCATAATAAAGTGATTGGCAAATATGACAGCAATTTATCCCAAGTAGTAACTGCAAGCTGCTTTTAGGTTCATAAAAATGTAGTTGCAAGATATCATAACACACAGAATGAAACTATTTTATGACCTCATAAAAATAACACTGAGATATGTTGTCCCATGGAGCGTGGGCACTGCTGGCAGAGCTGTGGAAGCAGGAGTCTGGGCAGGCACCACTACCTTCAATTGCAGCTTATTCCAAACTTCCTTCCCATAACTGCAGGACAGGTTACATTTCATGGCTCAGCATTACATGGCTTCTAGCCATGCTTCTACAAGGCAGTTGGATTCCCCAGAACCTGTGCAGGCCTAAATTGGAACCGGCAATGGCCCTGGACACATAGCACAATGGATGAATCCGGGGAGATTGCTGCCAAGGAACATTTTTCTCCTCTCTCTTAAGTTAAAAATACACTGAAGGTAGGGTAACTCTTTGGGTACAGGTAGTGGCTGCAGCAGCAAGAATCATGTTTGAAGAGCTTGGGGCCCTCCTTAAAACTTACAAACATTTTGGCTTCAGCCTTGACCTAGAATTTCAAAATACCTTTCCTCAGTGATCCCAGCTGGCAGTGCTTCCTCCTTAGCAGAGTTTGTGTCCAGAGAAAGGGGAACTGTTGGGAGCAGGAGCTCAGCATCAGCCCCAGTGTCACCAGCAACAGCCACCTGCCTGTAAAACTGGTAATTAACCCAGGCAGCTGTGTAGCTGGCAGTGGTTTGTCAGCTGAGTACATCCTAGAGGCTGTATCCAGTACAAATGACTGTTTTACCCTTCCACACTCGATTTAGTGTTTAATGTAAAAGAAAAGGCTCATCTTTGTGCTGCTGGGCTTGTGACTCAATTGTATTTAGACCCAGCTCTGAGCAGGACAGGCCTCATTAGAAATATTCCCTACCGGCTGGAAACCCTTGTCCGAGGTAGAACTAAGAGAAGCTGATGTGCAGCTAAGATGGCTGGGAGCTTCAGGCATTACCTTGCAGTTTGGGTAAGAAAGATATTAAAACCAGCAGCCCTATCACTGGATGTACCTGGAAGTGATGCAGTATTATTTTAGGTGCAGTATTATCTTTGCAACTAAGCCTTTCCAAGAACCTGTTCCCCACAGCCCCTGCTTCAGGATGCAAAATTTGGCCCAGAGAGGAGTGAGGCCTTAATGGGTAGAGGAGGCTTTGATTCAGCCACAGTCTGGGGTTCTGGCCAGATCTCAAAGCTGCTCACACCTCTGGGCAGACCAGTGTGCCTTCCAGCATAGCTCCAGGATGCACCCATGGGAGAAAGCTCCTCCAGGAGAGGACATGCTTTTTTGCCATAAGGCAAGAAACCCCAAGGGCAAATCCATCAGGAAAAAGCAGCATTATCTCCAGAGATATTTTGTCCAAGTCTATATGGAGTGAATTTTGCCCAGTATAAGATTAAATGGCACATTAGTTAAATAAATGGGGATCTGAGGATCACCTGAGTTTTGGGGGATGCAAACAAGAAGATGAAGAAGTAAATATGTTGTTCAGGAAAATTTCTAAGCCTTTATCTTGTTGTCTCAATTCCTGAGCAAATCTATGAATCATCTCCTCTTTAATGGAAAATCCTCCCCCACTGACCAGCCCTGAAGTATCAGGATTAATGTTAGCCTTAATTTTCAGTTGTCACTTGCAGGGAAATGTCATCCCTCCATACTTCATAAATATTGGCTGAATTTTGAAATCCCTGAGAAATGAAAACACTCTCAGCTTTTCATAACATCCAGGAATGGCTCATGAAGAGCAGTAACTTCTCCAGCAGAAGGCAGGATGGCCTCCTTCACAGCTGGCTTGCTGTCATTTATCCAGCAAAAGCTGTCCCACAGACAGGGAATAAATTGTGTAATGTGCTCTGTTTCTTGACATCCTGATAATGAAAACTTAATTAGTGTGGAAGTATAGTTTGTTGGATCAGCTGGTTCAACAAACATCTCACCTCCAGTTTTACTTGCAACCAGGAGCAGGAGTGAGGATGAGAAACTCACTCTGCTGCATTTCCCACTGGAGCAAAAAAATATACAGCCACATCTCTGCATTAAGGCTGTTGCTTACAAGATTGCCAGCCCATTTCTGCAAAGTACCTAAACAGCAGCTGCACATCCCAGCTGGGAAGCTAGCTTTAACATACTCCAGGATGTTCAGAAGTAGTTGGGATCCAGGGGTTTTGGCCATGTCTTTCTCTTGGTCCTGCAGGATCTTCCCATGCCCTATGTTCATCAAGGTTTTGATTTAAGTCTCTGTGTAATGACTCACAAGTGAGGATGGAAAATAGGACACTGTCTTTTTTAATGAGTGATGGAACTCAAATTAATATTCAGAGTATGAAAAGGAAGAATTCTTGAAAGAGTGTCTCATTATTTCTGATGTCAAATGCTTTACAGGGAAACCCAAGATTAGAGAAGATTTGGGGGGAGTGGGTGTGAAGTTGCATTTGTGAGTGAGACTGGGTCCTTTATCAGTGGTCTGAGTGGGGAGGTGATTAGCTGAGAGTGTACAGTGATCTATCTGGGCTTTGATTAATTTGTTAGTGAGCTTATGATAGCTGACACCATGTCAATCTCACATGTCACCCTTTCTATGTGTCATTTATCCCTTGAAATTTAAATCAAGCAGAGATGCATTTTAATGTAATTTTGGACTTGTGGTTGCAGCTGTGGAAACAGTTAATTATCACTGATTTTCACTGAATTTCTGGGCTGATTCAAAGCTCAGAGCTTCTTCTTCCTTGACAACCTGCCAAAAGGGCCACAGCTTGATCCCTTGTATGAACTTCCCTGTTTTCCATTTGCAGTCATGTTTTGGTTTTTCCTGACCACAAGGCGCATCCATGCCCTAAGGCTGCAGAAATTAATCATATCTTGCCAACATTGCTCATTAAATATTTCTGCTGATTTCAGTGAGACTAATAACACCCAATGCAGTAGATACAATAATGTTGAAATGTTTGGGACCTTAAACTGCATCTCTAAAATACCTTATTTCCCCAGAGATTTTTGAAACTAAAGGATCAACTTTTCGAATGCTGTAAGCTCTGTGTAGATAGAGGCAGAAGCCCTCATGTTCACAATGGGGAGTAATTTATGCAGACAAAAGCAATTTACACTAAAATTGATCCAACAATACAGAAAGTGATTGGGTCAGTAATTTTGCAAATGAGAAGGGTGAGTTCACTCAATGGGCATTTACACTGGTTAATAAATTAGATTTAGCTGAAATATTTTGACCAGAGGGTAGGTTTTTTTGGTTGTTTTCTTAATCATATCTGAAGTATTATACAAAAATTTTTTAATTCAGAGCTTCAGGAAGATGAAACTCAGGTCCAGGTGATGTTTCAAAAAACTGTGTATCTGGATAAGGAAAGGCGTTGTAGTGTCAGCTTATGCATAAAATTCTTGCTGAAGTTCAAAAACTCCTGGAAACTGCAAATATTCTTTATATATACTGTAGTGATCATGTAACACTCATAAACAACAGACATAATTAGAAACATTTCAAGGCTTTGAAACTGCTTTGCTTCTGGAGGAAAATGAAACTGCTGTTGCAGTGTAATAGAGACTGAACCCCTGGGTCAGGATGCTGCCTGCATGACAAACAGGCAAAGGGAGAACGGAGGTTTGGCTCTAAAACAGGCTTGTGAGAGAGGCTCAGCTGCCTGTCAGCCAAAACTTCCTGAACCTCCTGATTTCATTTTTGCATCCAAGTGAAAACAATTTGTGAAACCTCAAACTGTTTCACAAAAAGGAAGTGGAGTTTCGATCAGCTGCAGCTTTTTTTATTGTTCACAATATTAAGAAAAGCAGTAGATTGTGAAATAGTTGACAGATTGAAAATGTTTGTCCCATTTTAGTCTACATTCATCCTGGAAACTGCTTAAATACCTTGTATCTGTGTTTGAGGATTCCTGGGGTGTAAGTGGTGAATTGTAATGCAAAATATAAAGCCAGGTTTTCATGAGCAATAAATTTGGGTTTATATTAACTATTCCATGCTTATTGCAAACAATGTCTGAGAAACAGATCTTTTCATGAAATGGGGCTTGGTTATGTTCAGTTTAGGGAGGTGTGGTATGTGCTGAGTTATGTACCAGCTGGGCAGTGGTTTGGGACTCTGCTGACCTATGGGATATGTGGATGTGGCCCTTTCTCCACAGCTCCATCTCACCTTTTTAAGTCAGAGTGGGATGGTAGGCCTGCAGGGGCACAGCATGAATTAAGTTGTTCAAACACTGTGCAAACTGCAACAGAACATGTTGGGTTTGAGTAAAGGTTGTGCTTTCAGGAGTGGATTAACTACTGCTCCAGAACCTCCTGTCTGAAGGAGGAAGTGGGGTCAGCAAGACACATTTACAAGGCCTACATCAAGATTTTTGGTAATAATTTTGAGATAAATCAATTGTTCTAGGATTATAAATCCCTGTTTGAAAAAATGGCTTAAGATCTTCCTGGACACCAGGCAACTAAGTGGTTAAAATTGCTATCTATCCTCTGAAAACTGTCCTTAATGTTAGTTTAATCTGGTTTATTTGACTAGGAACCAGTTGAGTCAGAAACCACAACAGCTAGTAAGTGTTCTGTGCTAATGTTTTTCTTTGTTGATGGACAGCATTCAGGGCTGCAGATGGGATGTCAGCACAAGATTCCATTTTCCTAGGCTCTGGTAAGGGAAAGGCAAAGGAAGAATCTAAGGTTTCACCCAACAGAGTTGTTCTTCTATGAGGACTGCAATGAGATTCATAGGTGTAGAGACACAAGGTTATATTAGCTCTGAGCTCAAGGTCTTTCAAATCTTGTAGCATGTGAACCTGGATGTTTTGCACCTCAGTCAGGTAAGTTGGCAGCAGGCACTGTTTGTAAGCATTTACTCTCAAAGACTACCAAAAAACCCAGTCAATTAAATGCAGAGACAAGAGCTCTGACACCAAGAGATCCTAGGCTGGTCTCCTCACAACGAGGGAATCCCCTGCCCCCCCGCCCCCGGGGCTGTGAGCTCCGAGCTGCTCCGCGCCCTTATCTGTGTAGTTGCAGCCAGGCAGGGACCCACCCCCGTCTCCACGGTAACTCGGAGAGTGGAGGAGGCACTGGGAGAAGGGATGGGGTGGAGCTGTAAGAGGGCTGAATGAATTGGGCAAGGGATATGGGGTAGGGGTGGGGTTTGGGGAGGAGGAAGGGTTGTGGGAGGAGGAAAAAAGCACATGTTGTCCACCATTACTTTTTGCCACATGGTTGTGTGGAGGATGGGGCCCCAGCTTACTAGGGTAAGTTGCAGAGCCCTGTTTCTCTTGCAGAGGACCAGCAAATTCCCCCAAATCGGGAGCAGACGGGTCAGGGAAAAAGGAAGGGTTATCTGGAGGATTTTTCTGTGTCTCTATGCTTTGTAACAGCTGTTTCCAAATTTGTAAAAATATTGGANAGGGGATTTTATCTCTCCTGTAAAATGTCTTTGTCGTGCTACTATGTCAGAAGTCCCTGTTCCGAGCTGACCTGGGTCCTGGTGTTTGGACCAAAGCTACCAGCTCCCCAAAACACCCTCACAGCCACTCAAAAGGCAGCTGAGTAGGTGAATGGGTAGTCGATTAATCCCATAAAGCTTCGAGAGCCAGGCTCCAGCTTTTCAGCTTGGGCTTATGTTTAAAAACCCACGTGGGCACCAACTGCAAATCTACCCCCCACAGACTCCCAGGGATCTTTGGCTAGCTCAGGTATTAGGGAGACCTTGGGGGGAAATTTGCATAGGTAACAGGGTAAAGGATATCAGAACAGGCTCTTACCACAGAGGTGCTTTGCAGAGATGATTTATTTGTGTCCTCCTTGGGGGTGACAGGGGCAAGAGGCAAGAGACGAGAGGCAAGAGAGAGACCAGCAAATGCAGAGCGGGTTTTATTCCCTCTCTGGGATAGATAAGTTTGGCCCTCAGCCAACCAGGTCTAGGAAGGAGGGGGTCAAACCATATGGTTATATGTCACAGGGGTTCTGGGGGAAAACCATTCCCCCCAGAGAAATACAACAAGTTTGTAATTGCAAACACTGCCCAAAAGGATTTATCTATAAAGTACTGATTGGTAAGAGGTATAAAAGGAGTGGATGTAATGGTCAGATCTGGGGAGCAGGTATTATAGCAATACAGGCTTATGGTTCTTCAGCTGGGTCAGCTGGGTGAAGGGAACAGCTTGAAGGAGCATTGATGTTCTTCCTCTGCAGATGAACTCCCCAAACTCAGACCTGCATAATAAAGTCCACAGAAGAACTTTGAAACATCAGCATCAAGAGTAAAAAAAATCTTTCCAGACATAGCTTTCTTTCATAGGAGTGGATGTGTGCTGTGAAGCATCTTTTGTTACAGTGTATGACTTAGTGTAAGTACGAAACCTGACGTAATGAAAGAAATGAGATTAAAGAGGAGGCTGACTTTGATTTCAGCAGCCTTTGGACCTAACCATTAGCTGATAGTAATCCATCTGTGCGTTTGTATTTGGTCAATGTAAAATCTTTACTTCAGTAGTCAGAAAGGGTTTTTTTCCTTGGAGCTTTCTGTTTTCATTTTCTTAAATATTTTTCACTATTTTTGAGTTTGGAAGAAAGGTTGCCTTGGCAGCTCAGCCAGCAAGAGGATGATGTGAAGGCTTTGTCCCATTCAAAGCATATCTTGTGTTAGGTTTTGAGTTGTTTGCACCCCGGTTGTTTCTGGATGCTTTGCCATCTCACCAGGTGGATGCTCAAAAGTGGTGGATAAAATTCAGGTGTAGGGATAGGGTGAGGAAGGTCAAGGTGAAGCTGGAGCTGAACTTGGCAAAGGATACAAACAACAAAAGAAGGGCTTCTACAGATATGCCAGCCAGAAAAGGAAGGTCAAAAAAAGGTGCAACCCCTATGATAAGCAAGGCTGGAAAACCAGTAATAAGGGATGAGGAGGAGGCTGAGCAACTACTTCACCTCAGTCTTCACTTGTGACCTCTCTTCCCACATCTCTGGAGTGGATGGACAGCAGGATGAGGATTGGTAGAGTAAACTCTTTCCCATTGAAAGTGAAGATCAGGTTCATGACGACCTGACAAACCTGAACGTACATAAGTCTATGGGACTCCATGAGATGTGTCTCAGATTCCTGATGGAATTAGCTGACGGAGTTGCTAAGCCACACTCTGGGATATTGGAAAAGTCCTGCCAGTCAAGAAAGGTCCCAGGTGACTGGAAAAGGGGAAATATTGCACCCATCTTTAAAAAGGTAGAAAGGAGGACCCTGGGAACCACTGCCCTGTCAGCCTCACCTCTGTGTCTGAGAATATCATGGGACAGACCCTCCTGCAAGTTTTGCTGAGGCACATTGATGGCACGAAGGCACACAAAGAACGAGCGAGGCAGCAGCAGGTCAAGGGAAAGCTCTCTGTATCTCTTTATTCTTCTTTTTTTTTTTTATTATCATCTGACTCCATTCTTAAATAAATTTTTACAGAAGACAAGAGATTGGCTACTCAAGTCGCCACTTCTTTGACCTGGATGGTGAATACCACCATCAATCACAATTGTCCTCCCAGAGGAGCAAAAGGTAAACAATTGATAATTTCTAAAAATATACATTGTTTTCTTGAAGCTGCCTGAGAATCTGCTTGCAAGATTCCAAACAGTCGAAATCAAGAAAACTGAGGGCAACAGCACATGAAGGGCAGGGAGATGATTTGGGACAGCTAGCATGGTTTCAGCCAGGGCAAGTCCTGCCTGATCAACCCATTGGCCTCCTGTGATGGAGTAACTCCATCAGTGGGCAAAGAATGTCATCCCTCTGGACTTTCTAAGGCCTTTGACATAGTCCCCCATGATACCCTTCTATCTAAATTGGTGAGAGATGGCATCACCATTCTGTGATTCTGTTCCATGATTCTAACCCAAGACCTCATTGGTTCCATGCAGAGGACATGTCCCATTGCCTACAGGTTGGCTAAAAACCCATTGACCTACAACTCTTGCAAATATCTCTTCCTCTTTCCTGCGTCATTAGTCTGTGCTTAGGATTAACTGGAAAAATACTTGAAGCACCTTCCTGTTATTTCTAGTTGTAAGATCTTGATGGAACTGGGCAGTTAATAAATGTATGAACTTAAACTCAGCAGTCTGTAAACCCAAAAACTACCAAAAGTTTGCAAGCCTTGAAGAAGAAAGTTTGATTTTGAAAGAGTTTTGACAAAGATGATTGAACTGATTCCCTGGGAAAAAGGTGTTCCTGTGGTGCGCATTTCACATGGAAAACAGTGAGGGTATCCAAACTACTTGGCCCTGGAGATGCACTGATGCTCACAGTCTGTCGAGCTGCTCACATCCAAGAAGCATCACCTTGCTGCTCATTGGTCAAGTCACATTCTAAATCTGAAATTTGCTGGTTAAGGCAGATTTAAGCCAAAATAATCTCTCAGACAATATGCACCAGATTTGGCAAAAAATACCTCTGGCCAAATACAAAGAAAAAGCAAAAATCTTCCATTTGGAAACTAAATACTCTAAATCTTCATTTGGCAAAGATTTTTTAATACTTAAATTTACTTCCATTTATGTTGCTTTTAACAAAACTATTTCAGGTTGGGAAAAATGACCCAAATTGATGTTTCCTACTGGTATTTCATTTCTGAGCAGCTCAAATACCATTATCTGAGAAAGGATTTGTTTAATACATTGAAACAGAAGTCATACTCTCAGAGCTCTCTTTTGTGTCACAAGATGGGCTATAATAACCCATCTTCCAGTTAAACATCTGTAATTCACATCAGCACTAATAAAGTCAGGAAGTTCTTGCTGTCTCTGAAGAACCTGTGTATTTCTCAGTAATTCTCCCTGCCTGTAAAGAAGTTACCAGCCTCAAAACTGCACTACTCATCCTTTTCACTTACTTGTCAGAACATGATGGTCTTGGCATAAAACCCAGGACTCAAACCTTTGGAAACAGTGAGAGATCTCAAGACATCTCCCTGAGGCCAGGCAGAGGCTAAGAACTTTGTTAAGTGTCAGAGCAGAGGACTAAGTATCTCTATTTGTTATAGCATGGAGCAGGAGGTGGGGAGCACTGGTTATCCCAGTCTGATTCTTCCCTGCAGTGGTGGCAGAGGGGCTGCTCATGGCAGTGCTGGGTTTTCTGCAGCCACCTGGGCAGAAATCCTGCACTGTTCTGTGGAATGACACGGTTTGGGAAGGCACATCTGTAGTTTTGTTACATACTAAATCAAGGCAATGGCAGGTGTGTAAAGCTGAGATTTCAGAGCCATTCAGACAGCTAATATATGTGGCAGTTGTTTATACAAAGGAGTGACTGCTGAAATTAGGTCTGGAATTGTTTGTTTTGGTTTTTAAATCCTCTTCTCTGGATTCATGTGATACTTGTGCAGCCACAAGGGAACAACCTAGTAGAATTTTCTGAGATGTGTCATCTCCCTACAGGAAAGTTGTTCTACAAATTCTTCTCTGAAGGCAGAAATGCTCTCGATTTCTTCCCAAAGCCAGGTCACTCCATCATGCTCTTCAAGACCTGGGAATAAATTGCAAAGGGACTGAAATATTTCGAGGCACAATTCCAGTAATGCATTCCTTTCAGAAAAGAAATTATGTATTTGCAGGGTGAGCTGGCCATAGTCAGGCCAGCCCTCAGTCACACTCCCAGTTCCATTCCCTAATGCCACCTCAGTGATTCTGTGTGTTCTGCAGTGGCAGAAGTATTTTTGTGGTTCTTTTAAAAGCTGAGCAGACCAAGATGATGTCCTAGAGGCTGATAATCCTCTCTAAGAAGAGTCCTCAAACTCATATGGTGGTTGTTTGTTATCAAGGAACACGAATTGGGGCTGAGAGAGATTTTGAAGATTATTCTAATGAGAGTGCATGTCTGAGGATTGCTCTGGCAGCTGCCTGGAGGCATCTGCATTTTCTGTGTTTTCCTTTTAAGAAAAAAACAACTGAAACTAGCACAAACCAGCGACATTTGTGCTTTCCAAAGACTGGTCCTGTGTCTGTGTCAGCAATGCTGCAGAAATGATGACAAGCTCTTGGATTCACCAGTGTGGTCCTTACAAACGTGGAGAGAGAATGTCACTGTAAAGACAAGTGCAGCTGTGAAAGGAAGGGGCAAACTAGGAACAACACAATCTAATAGTCTTGCATGCTCCTTTCCATCACTCCAACTTGTTTTTCCTTCCACCGCAATAGCAACTGCTCCTGTATGATTGCTTTGATGTCCCTGTTCCCCTCACTGCCTTAATGTACGAAACCGTAGAGGATGGACCATTAGCTGTGCTCAACTGGTCATTAGGAAGAAAACTGATTATTTTGAAAACTGTTACGGTGCAAAAACTATTGCTGGGTGACATCCTTGGTCCAGGCACATGTTACACTGACCAAGGCATACCTGAATAGGTCTGTGCTGGAAACTGTCTGTGGGTCACGCATCAGTAATGATGTGCAGAAGGGAGGTGGGAGTGTGGGTGTCCAGGGTGAGCTGCTCAGAAATGCCCTCTTTGTTAACAGCCTTCACTTCTGTGACCTACTTGTATTGCACTCTGTGGGCATTAGCAAGTAAATATTAGAAAATTCAAGGGGTAAAGACCACTGTCTTTACCCTGCTCTAAATTGAAGCTGTAAAAGCAGACTGATGTACATTCCCGATGTACACTTCCAGATACAGAAATTCCCTGTCCTTACTTTTGTAATCGCCTCAGGAATACCATTCACTCTGTGAAAGTGTGTGATTATTTGGGAAAAGAAAAGCTATTGAAGACTTACTGCCAGCATTGGCTTCATTACAAATGCAGAAAGGAACCTGTCAAATAACCAGTTGTGTTTTCAGATGTATCACATGTTACTGGGACCGTGTTACAAAACATGATCCATCCCATGTAAATCATGAGCCACTGAACAAAATCTTATTTGTAATTTTGAATATTGGCAGCCAGCTTTCAAACTCTCTGTCTTGAAAATAGTTCTGTGATAGTTTGAGCAAGCACAGAAATGCAGTGGGACTCTGCCAGGTTCCCTGGACCTTGGCAAATTTTGACTCAAACCTTCTTTGCCGGCATAAACTAGGAGAAAAACCAAAGTAAGGACCCCAAACTTGGGTTGACATGCACATGAAGCAAAATCTGGATCTAGGAAAATTTATTCCAAACAATATAATCTGTCAGACTGATCATATATTGTAATTCTACAAGTCACTCAATCACTATTATTCCTGTTGATTTGCCTGTTTTGAGAACACAGAAAAGAGAGAAACTCCATAAGTGAATTGAATCAGTTTTTACTATGTGGGTTTTGAAAACCTCGTAACTCATTAGGCCTCTCTTTGTGGGCAAAAGGCTTAAGCAGAAAGGCCTCAAGCCAGATACCATGTCCTGAGATAGCAGGGCATCTAAGGAAACTGTTTTTTATTTAGTGTTCTGAGAGAATACAAACAGAGTATTCAAATTGAAAGAAGGGAAATTTAGGTCAGATAAATGGAAGAAATTCTTCTCTGTGAGGATGATGAGGGCCTGGCACAGGTTGCCCAGGGGAACTTTGGCTGCCCTATCCTGGAATGGCTCCAGGCCAGGCTGGATAGGGCTTGGAGAAACCTGGTCTAGCAGGAGGTGTCTCCGCCCATGGCAGGGGGTGCAACTGGATGAGCTTTAAGGTTCTTTCCAACCCAAACCAATCAGTGTTTCTGATTTGAACACAGTGATTTCACTACCCACCCGCTATTGCACCTCCACCTTTCATGACAATTTGGTTTTACTCTGTAAAGGAACAAAAACAATTTTTTATTCTTCAATAAGTTGTCATCCTCTGGGCAGAGCTACTCATCCAAAGGAGGATTAACATGGGCAGGCTAGCACTGAGCCATGAAAGTGTCTCATCCCCAGCTCCAGGGATGAAAAGAGTCCTTCTTGAACACTAAACCACTTTCTAAAAATACAACTGAACTAGAGATCAGTGCTTTTTTCAGAGAGGCCTGTGATCTTGGATTCAGATTGCAGTGCAAAATGTATAAGAATGCTGGGTCACCACCCAAATTGCACCTTGCATGTAAACCTAAGCAAGTTGGTTTTTTTCTCTCCATGCTGGTATTTATGCACGGAACTCTTGAAAGGTGCTAAAGTTTTCTATTTATATGCAAAACCCATTTATTCCAAACTCCAAATAATCTAATTTTGGAGATTCTTACTGAGCATAACGTTAACGGAGCATTGCACAAACTTCAACCATGAGGGGGTTATTTCCAAAATGCATCCAGTAGCACCTAGAGGCTCCAGTGACACTTGCTGAAAGAAGCCAGTTTTCTTTAGTGTGTGGTGGTAGGGCTGGGCTTGAGACCCTGAATGCTGGGAGACTTATTCTCTTCAGTCATTATTTGTGGTGTTTCTCTGGTTCTGAGTTTATCTAGGACAAATTGGAGAGTTTTTGAATAATGAAATAATTAAAAATCAATCTTGAAATATCTTAAGCTGACTTGACAGGCTTTTTATTTAACAAACTGCTTAAACAGATCATTGAGTATGTTATCTACTGCAAGTTTCTTCCCCTTTCCTTTGGAGCATGTCAGTATCGCCAAGGGCAGGGAGCTCAGTGAGCCCACCATTTGTCCTCTCCTGGTAATGCCTTGACCTCCAGATAAAAAAGTATTAATTTTATATTACAGAAATTCTTTTTATTGTCAGACTTTTATGTTGCCAGGATAAATATTTAGTTCCCGGTAAACCTGCCAAGACCTGCAGACAAGCGTGCTTTTATGTCTTTTTGCCTGTGTAATAGTTTGTGTAATAAATCCAGGTTATACTCTACTACTGTGGTGGAAGTGGCAACAATAACACCAGCAAGGCAGCCAAAATGCCACTTTTTACTTGTTTTCAGTGCCAGCCCTCCTCTCTCAGGCAGGTAAGGGTTTGCCTGATGTTATGAAGTCCCTCAAGTCACAGAGAAACGATCCCCAAAAACCCCCACTAATCACTTTGAGATAAAGCTGAACTGAATTACTAAGCTTTTCATCTGACATGAAAAGACCAGAAGCTACATTTGAGACAAAAGCTGAAAGTTTAACAAGTCACATTGATCAAAGAGTTTTCAAAGGAACATTCAATTATATCTGCAGCACCTAAATGGAAGGGTTGTTCTTTTACTTATTTATTTTGAGATAAAGAGGGTTATTAGGTCTTATTATCTCTCTTCACTGTAATGCATTCTGCTGAAACCCTCAGCAAAAAAAACAAGCTTTGTGAATAACAAAGTGACAAGTGAAAAAGAAAGATTAAAATTAGTTAAAGGATAAAAAAGAGTGTATATTTTACAGTCAAAATCTCCTGATGTAAGCATTGATGCATTCAAATGAAGAGAACAGGTCTTGATTATGATGCCACACTGCCTTGCTGCACTGAGTGATCACTGATCACTTGACCATTGGCTGTGATCTTGCTGCAGACAACTAAAATGGCTTCAGAACTGAATCTGGGAAAAAAAACCACCAACCCAACAACCCAGACCATACAAAAAGAGCTTACTGCTTCTGGAATCATCACGTGCATCAGATGACAACTGAGAAAGTTGTGCCTGCTGGAACAAAACTGACAAGGGGAAACTGGGAATCACAGACATGGGAAGCTGAGATTTTCCTTTCTGGGAAGATGCTGTATCCAGATGCCAGGTTATGGTTTAAAGTTACTGAGCATTTGTGGTGAGAAGGCTCTCAAGTTTTACAGCCCTTGGTCATAATCCTTTTCCTGCCTCCAACCATATATTTTTTTCCTTAGACTCATCTTATTAATCACATTTTTTTACTCTTAGAGCCTGATGCGAAGTCCAGAAAAATCAGTGGAAAATTTTCTGTTGACATAGCTGATCTGTGGTTTAGGCCCCCATAAGCTTTTAGTCTTTGACTCAGATAATGCTTGCATGTTTTGCTAGCACAAATGTGAGAGAAAGTCCTTCCCTAATTAAAGATATGAATCTTAACCTTGTTCTTTGTCTCCTTCCTTTGAAGCCTGAAGAAAAAAAATTCTCCTATTCCAAACCAGAATATGCTGGTTTGCAGAGCCAAGTAGTCTCATACAACAGAGTTTAGAGCAGTGGTGCAGGCACACACACAGCACCCACAGCAATTATATAGCTGTTTTCTACCAGCCCTTGTGATTTCCGTGGACTCTGCTGGAACACCTAAGCATGGGCAACACAGCTGGTGAAGAGTCTGGAGCACAAGTCTCATGAAGAACAACTGAAGGAGGGCTGGGGAGCCTCACCCTGAAAAAAAGGAGTCTTGGGGGAACCTTCTCACACTCCACAACTCCCTGACAGGAGGGTGCAGCCAGATGAGAGTGGGGCTCTACTCCCGTGAAACAAGGGGCAGGACAAGAGTAAACAGCCTTGAGTTGTGCTAGGGGAGGTTTAGACTGGACATTAGGGAAATTTTTTTTACTGAAAGAGTGGTCAGATACTGGCACAGGCTGCGCAGGGCAGTGATAGAATCACCAGTCCTAGAAGTGATCAAAAGACATTTAAATGTGGCACCTGGGGACATGGTTCAGTGGTGGACTTGGCAGTGCTGGGTCAAGAGTTAGAGTTAGGGTTAATGATCCTAGACATCTTTTCCAACCTAAATGATTCTATGGCTCTTTCCTGGAGGCTGAAATCCTCCAGGTGGTGATCCTCTACCACTGCCAGTGGTGCAGAAACATCCAAGATGTTCACAGAACCACTCCTGCTGTGTAAGAGCAAATGTTCCACAGGGCACGAATACTGACTTGTAACTATTTTTGGTGCTAGGTGAAGACAGCAGGTTCCTTAGGCCAAAACGTTCCTCCAAAGCTCCATGACATTTCAGAGAGCAGGAGAGTCCTCCCCATACCACATTGTTCTTCCTTGGTGAGGACAATACACCCTGTGATATGGTAAACAAGCTCTCGTGGTTTGAACTGTTCTCTCTGCTCACTGGAGGCCATGGCAGGTGGATACATCACACTTCAGATCACATATATTGACAACATCATGGTTGCTACCGTCAGCATGGAAGGAGATGATGTTCAGGAAATGGGAATAATGGCCGCATAATAGGGAAAAAATGCTGCTCACTGCATTGATAGTTACACCTGATTTAGCTACTGAAAGAAGAAGGAGAAGCCATGAAGACATTAAACCTCTTATCATCCTGACAGAGTGAAATTGAAAAGAAAAAAAACCCCAACGGTTATTTGGCAGCAAATGGGTTCATTAACTTCTAAAAGGTGTATGCTTGAATGCAACAGGGAAAGCAGCTTTTGTCAGTGTTTGCCACATCAAAAAACAAATTAATTCTCTGAAGAAAAGTAGCTTTTAAAAATCTCCCTCGTTAAGCAATCTATCAGGAGACTGAGTTGTGGATCCAGGCACAGGTATAAAGAAGAAAATTGTAGAATAAAGTATCATTAACTTTCCCTTCATATGCTGCTGCCTACCTCGTTCCTTCTGTGAGTCCGATCCTCCTACATATAGACCTGAGTGTGGCATCCTGCTACACTCCACCACACTCTCTCTTTGACAGCTGGTCAGAAATCACTGTTGGTGACTTTGTAAATATTCTTTGAAAGACTTCAGTGAGTCATGTGTTGCAAAGGGCTCTCAATTTCCTCTAATAATCATAGACTAGACACCAAGACTAACATCATTTTCTGTCATGGAAACTGGTGTTCTGGTTTCAGGTTTTTTTAGCTAGGATGCTCTGGTTTTCCAATCTGCTGCTTCCTGTGAGATGCCTTCTCCCCTCTGGAGCATTCCTCTGAAAGGCAGCCTTTGAGCTGCAGCGGCACAACACCCTCTGTCACACTAAAAATTAAATACATGAGTGGCGTTTCTCCAGATGGGAAAGTAATGTCAGATATTGTGTTAAGAGGAACGATGGAGAAACTGAAGATTTTGCTACCTACTTCCTCTTACCTCCTGGAGATCTCATAGGTACTTCAGGCATCTTTCTATGCACTTATTGAGCTCCTCAACCACTTTGACAGCTGCACTTTGTCTAATACAGAGCAGTAACAGATCTCCACACCACAAAATGAGCTCATGCAACCACTCCTTTGCTGGCAGGTAAACCAGGCAAACATGTGAGATCCTGGAGTATGTCCACAGTGTATTGGATTTGCTGCAATTCCTGGTTGTTTCAAGTTATCTACGTCTCTTTCAAATCCCTTTGGGGATGGTGACTCCACCTCTTCCCTGAGCAGCCTGTTCCAAAGCCTGACAACACTTTCGCTGAAGGTGTTCCTCCTAATATACAATCTAAACTGCCCCTGGCACAACTTGAGACACTTTCCTCCTGTCCCATCGCTTCTTACTTGGGAGAAAACAAATGCCCCAGAGCCTTTGGTGATGCTGGGACACCCAACTGAGGCAAAGGTTGTGTCCCTTCTGGAGACACCTGTTCTCTGCTCAGACAGGCACAGAGCAACCTCCTACAGCTCAGGGTGTCCTCACCCTTTGTTTGGCTCTATCTGACATTTGTCTGTAATTAGTACTTGGGTTTCAGATGATGAATGAACAGCTTTTTGTCCAAAGGGCCAGCAATAGGGACAGTGACATTACTGGGTTGTTTTTTCAGCCCCAACACTAAAGCTTGGCAAGGATAAAAATATTCATTGTTCATCAGCTAAGCTTCCCTTTAGGTTGGAGGACAGTGGCTTCTCTTCCCATTTTACACGTGTGAACAGGATGCTCTGGAAAAGGGAAAGGCAGAATTGGATCCCAAACCCATAAATTCCAAGCTCCAACTTCCAGACAGCTTTGCCAAGCATGGATAACAGGATAAGACCAGCCTTTTAGAAGAACTGCTGGGAGAAACAGATTTATCGGTTTTCTTAAGATGAGGTTGCCAACACATTAAATCAGCTTTCCTTCTTTTGAGCAGGGGCTATTAGAAAAAAACGAGGTCAAAACTGAAGGGTGTCCCTTTCCCTTCTTTCTCACTGGAATGGCATAGGAAAAAAAACCCCCAGAATTAGTGTATCCAGCCTGGAAAGCCTAGGAGGTCTTGCAGCAAGCCCAGCCCTGGCAGTGCCAGAGGTGATTTGGGCACTGTGTTTTTCCTGGGTCCATCCAGGCAAACATACGGTTCTGCAGGAGCTCAGAAAAGTGTCTGGTTTCTGGGGTTTGAAATATTCTTCCCCTGCTGCCAAGGAAGAGAAGAAAACAGCCCTTTGAAGAGGCTCTGAAACCCAAGTAGAGCGAGAGAGGGAACATTTACTTTAAAGTACAATAATGTTTAGGTTACAGACCCTAATCCCCGAGCCCTGTCGCAGCAGGGTGTCTCAAGGAAAAGGGCTTTTGGAGCAGAGCTGGTTGCAAGTGTGATGCATGCAAAAGGCTCCCAGGGAAATGCTCTCACATTTTTTCATGCAAAGATATTTTAAAAAGCAAGAGCGAAATGTCCTGGGTGAGAAATACATCCTAACAGATGTGTAATATCACTAAAGCTGACTCTAATATAATTTAAGCTCCAATTTGGTGTATTAATGCTTTGTTTATCTTTAAGCACAGATGGATATTTTTATTAGCATTACTTTGTTGATGCTGCTTCTAGAAAGGTTAGTCCAGAGGGCAGATGTTTGTGTAAAAACAAAGTGTTTATGCTGAGGCAACTGATCAGAAAGGTGCTTTTCTATGAAATTTCAATTAGAAAATTAAACCTTGTAAGCACAGGCAACTGAGATCTGCTGTTCAATCCACATGGCCAATTAGAATGAGTCACAAAAGCCCTTCCTCCACAAAGCCATGCTTTGGATTGGGTATCCTGGTCACCCTTGAGCTCTTCTGGGATTAATTCTGTGTCACTAGTGTGAGACAAGGGCTGGCAGTGACATGGGGTGCTGAAAGTACTGGAGAGCCAGGAAGAACAGCAGATACTGGCAGAGGGATGGGTGCCAGGTGTCTTGGATTACTGACACACTGCAAACTGAAAGTAAGTAACTGCTGGTCGATGTAGGGAAGTGTGATAAAATCCTTAATGCTCTAGAATACTCCAGTTTTACATGCCAGTCCTGGTGCAAAGCTAATTCTTTTGCATGTGCAGAGTGTCCCTGTATCATAAAAGTACATCTCTCCATTTGGAAGGCAGAACTGTTCATTTTTGGGTACCTCCACTTCTCCTTCTGTAATTTCCTACTGATCACCGCAAGCATGGGCAAACATCACTATTTCACCAGACGAGGCTGTTTCCATGAAGGCGCATAATTACACTCCTTTCTTCCTGACCACTGTCTCCTGCCATCAACAGGTGGCAAATGAAGCCAGTGTCATTCATATGTTTTGCATCCATTTGCATCCTCTCCTACAAAGTTCCTACAAATGAAACTGTCAAGCCTTGCTGGCACCTTTCAGGATAAATGATACAAATTGGGGGCTGTGTGAGGCAGTCTGTGCCTACTGCACCATCCACAAGTGCCTTCAGCCCAAGGAATGTCTTTGCAAACATCTGTTGTAGTTTGAGGAGACATGGCAGAAGGGGGAGGGGGAAAACCCTCCATAATGGATGATTTGAAGTTTGGGGAAGCTCAGTGGGAGAGAAGAAGTAGATCGCGGGAAATCAATGACAGAGAGGGCGAATATTTTGCCTGGCAGTCACTCATCACTAGAGGTGATTATTAATTATCTCCATGCATTCACACAAGTTGTTAGTTTTCTGGCTAGATGGGTCCTGTGCTTAGTCATCTTAGCAGTTTTAAAGACAAATGAAGAATTACCCAGGATGAAGGGTTAGGAGCCAGAAAGATAAATAACACCAAGAAGATGATTGATGCCCGTCTGTCATAAAATTTCATTAGTTTTAACAGCCTGTACATAAGCAATGAATGAATGCTACCTACACTTCCTTTGCATCTGCTTTCACTCATATTGCTTAGTTCAGAAAAAGAGCTGGCCAGACAAGCCTTGAGGATGAAAGGAGGTGCTGGATGATTCACTGGATAAGGATGATACTTAGAACAGGGATATCAAAGATTTAAATTTATTAGGCTTACTTTGCCAAGGGCATTTTTCACTGGCCACCACTAGAAACGATAGATGTTGGTCTGTGGAGGTATCCCAGAGGATGGTTCTCCTCACAGTCCTGCAGGAGAATGAAGGAGCTGAGACTGTTTGTCATCTCAAAGCCAGATCTTTTGCTCCGGTAACAATTCCCCCAGATTGATTGGGAAGGTAAGTCAGAGAGAAGACAATCAGGATCTCAACCATACCCAGTGTGTTTCTATGTTTTTGGTCTGTGCAGGAGCAGCTGGCCTGAAGCCCTGGCCTTTAGCTATGCTTCAGGTGAAAAGTAACAATAGGTACCTGAGACTTCACTGAAGTATCCATCAGTCCCTGCCCTTCATTTTGGGGCACGGAGGCAGATGAAACAAGTGAGGATTCTCCCACAATTCTGCAGCTGTATGTAAGAGCTACTGCTATCCCTTGCATCTTTTATGTCCTTTGTAATAAAATAAATATTACAATGTCTATAACAATGACAGGGAATGGGATTTTTTGATCATACTAATTGCTGATCCTGTTGCAATACAGGATCACAAATCAGTGTTTCCCCAGTGCTTGGCTCATCCTCCCCGTGCACGTTTAAACAGATGTGACCTTGATGAGCATAGATACGGGAGGCTTGAGGAGAGCTTGTAAGGCAAATGAATGTGCTCCAGCAGATTTATGAGAAGTTATTCCTCAGTGTAGAAAAGTCTATCTACTTTCACCTAACTGCTCCTCCAAAAGTGACTTTTCCCATGTAAAAAGCATGAGCAATCTGCAGAGCTAGTGACAATGTCAAGAGGTCTTTAAGGAAAAGTGTTTCTAGGAGGCTGGAGCAGAGGGGCTGCAAAGTGGAAACAGAGATGTGATTCATGCAGAACAAGGTGTCCTCATTAATTTACAGCAGTTTGCTCTCCCCATAAATGCTACCCTGCTCGGACAATGCGGGTTCTTTCTTTTAATCTGTCCCTGCATCAAAAGAGATCTTGCAACGGAGACTCTTTCATTTCATGTGACTTTCCATCATGCCAAGAAAACCCGCAGGTTGAAAGGGGTGTCTGTAAACACTTGCTTACTGAAACTGCAGGTAAACCAGCCCCAGAGTCATCCCCTCCCACTGCTCTGTGTTTCAATTCTTCCTACTCTTAGGCAGTAACATCAGGCTTTCACTACTTCCTGATGAAATTAGCAACTAGAAACCCAAGCACTGTGGGTATGTGCAAGACAGGAGGTCTGCTTGGGACCAGGAGGAAAATGCTTTTTCTCTTTAACCTCCTGAAAAGAAAGAGCTGAAGTAAATCAGTAAATACAAATGATAGATAGACCTAAGAATAAGAGGCTTGTTGTCATATTTAAAAACTCTAATTAGCATCACTGCTGCTGGCATATGGGTTTTCCAGGAACCCATCTGGTTCTAAGGGTCTGGAGATACCTTATGAAGGTCTAAATGTTGAAC
This sequence comes from Illadopsis cleaveri, assembly GCA_013399915.1. Lineage (NCBI taxonomy): Eukaryota > Metazoa > Chordata > Aves > Passeriformes > Timaliidae > Illadopsis > Illadopsis cleaveri. The sequence goes on from VXBB01003835.1 coordinate 40,984, forward strand.
AGGACATGTTCTTCTGCCACTTTTCCCCTGGAGCTCCTTGTCTCTGTGAGCCTCATGCAGAAGCATCTCACGACTTCAGAGCCCATCTTTTGGAGTCAAATCCGGATCAGTACATCCTCCTAAAGGTCAATACTGATGTGGTCTCATAAACATTAAGGGGTCATTAGGATTATCCAGGACTTCTCTGGACTCCTTTGTGTTAGAACCATAGCATGGAAAAGCACGCCATCTGGGCCTCAGAAATTCCGGTGATGGGAAAATCTATCTTAACTTTTGAAAATTATTCCAATAATTAATTACAGTCACTGCTAGAGATATTAAAAAAATCATCTTAGTTATCATCTATTTTTTTTTTGTTTTGTTTCAGCTTTCAGGCCATCTGAGGAATGTATTGATAAATGTCTCAGGATAACTCTGGTTGAGAAGATTTTCTACCACTACCAGCTTTGAGTGATTGAAACAAGTCATATTGGTCAGCTAACCTCCCCTTGAGAGGCCTAATTAAGATGATGGATGGGGTTATAAAAGGTTAAGTCTCTGCAGGAGGTAGCCCTCCTGGAGAGGGAAGCAGGGATTCCCTAGCTTGAAGGACTCTGGCACACAGCTTTGGATAGAGGGTGGCTGAGGTGTGGCTATCATGACAGAAGGAGTCAGAACTGGATACCTCTGAGAGGGGACACAGAGGAGGCTTGTGCTAAGGTGCTGTGTGTCAGGAGAGAGAGAGTAATGGAGGAAATTGGGCTGGGATTCAACAAATGGGGTTGCCTGTGCTCTTAATGCAAGGTGAGTCCTGCCTGCATCTGCTGGGTAAAGGTGTTTCTATCTCAGCGCTTGAAAGCAGAGTACCTGTGGCCAAGAGCAGCTGAAGGACCCCCATCCACTCCCCATTCCAGCTACAGCACTCCCAGGGATACCAAGTGCCTCAGAGAGGGATGCGAGGACACAGAGAGAGTCCAGGTTGTTGATCACACAGATGTAGAAAACTCCCAAAGTTTGTAGAGTAGAAACAAAACTGAAGAGCTACACAGATCTCACAAGGCAGGTGGGAGGAGCAGTTTCCCAGTGCATATGGTTTCTGTGGACTCTTGGTGAATGCTTACTAGTACCTGAACACATGCTGGGCTGGCCCCAACCTCCGTCTGCCAAGGCAGAGTAACAAAGGCAAGAGCAGAAAGGGAACTTCTTGCTCTTCATCTTCAGTGCAAAATAGCCCTGGGTCCTATGATGATGCACATGGATTCTGCCTGCAATGGTTGCATCCAGGTGTCTTACAGCTGCACCAGAAGGGAAGTTCTTTAAGTTCTATAGTTTGTTGACAGACACATTACCACTGTAAGAAGCAATATCCCTTCTAAATCCTTGTTTTCCCTACTCTTTACTGTACTATCTCAGGCTGATGTTAATTCACCCCCTCCTTTGATCTGAATCCTGGACAATTCATTCCCTTGATCTTGTGGAAGACTTCTCCATGCACTAATTCCACCTTCTTACCTTATCCAGTGTAAGAAACAGCTGATTCTGACTACCACAAAAAGTAGCCCAGCAAAAGCCAAAACAGGGTAGCACATCAGGCAGTGTAGATTCATTAATTACCCAGTTTCATCTTTAAACTGAAAATATCCCTAATTGACACTTTTCCACTCACGATGAATATCTTCTCCCCAACAGGCTGCAAGCTCATCAAGTAGGGGTAGAGACAGAGTCTTTCCTTACGATCACTGTGCCTTCCATTAGTGAAAGTTTAATAATCAAAACAACCATTTGTCCAATGTTGAAAAGCTGTGAAGAAAGAAAGGAAGAAAAGTCAATACATTTGACCTTGCTTCTGGGAGAGAAACTCCTGATAGCCATTACAAGTCAACTGTGGAAGTAGCAACACATTGATTTTAATCGATGTGTCTGAAACAAATTCTTTCCAAGAGCCAACATTCTTCCGTCCTTCAACCCACACCTGAAGGACCAGGGAATGGAGGTTGTCTGCCACAGCAGAAGTCCTTTGCTTCGTTGGTTATCTGAGAAGAGAGGAGAGGGATAAGTGAAAAATAATTTATCAGACCTGCAGGGAAACAAAGTCCATCAGGATTTCCTCACAGTTGCAAAGACAGCAACCATATATTCAAATGTGGTTAAATGACACACTCATTTTTCCCACTTAGGTTGTGGTTCTGAAAGACATCTTGGAAAAGAATTCCAATATGTGCTGATGATTAAACCTGGGTGTGAACCCCATGCAGACTAGTGAAACTCAAGCATGTGCTTTACACATAAGCATGGATCCACTCAAGTGCTGTCCTTGTTAGGGCTGGTGTTTAAGTGGCTCCTTGAGCTAGAGCCTCCAGCTTTGAAAAGGCTCTTCTATTCTTTGTGTGCAATGCAGAGGGAGCTAACTAAATACTCACTTGTTTTCTATAGCACTGACCAGAACCACCTCAAGTGCCAGGGCAGCAGACATATGCAGGAAAATTGACTCTGATCATCCCTGGGGTCATTTAACTAAAACACACATTTCAGTGGAGCCAAGTGTTCAGTGGAGCCAAGTGCTTTTGAACTCCCATGGTGTCAAAACAATTAGCAGATCACAGCAGCACTGATTCACTGGTGCTCCAAGAAAAGCATCTGGCCAACATATGGAAATTTAACACAACCACTGAATAACCTCCTCCTCACACGTCAGCTGCCTGCAAGACAGCACAGTTTGGATGGTTCTTATATCACAGGACAGGTTATGCAATTCAACATAACCTTCTGAAAAGACATCACTGCAGAATCGCAGTCACATATTTATAGCATAAACCTGATTTCCATGCATTTGCCCTGCTAGAATTCAGAGAATATAAAATATCCTGAGTTGAAAGGAACCGAAGAGGATCATCGAATCATTTTTTTTTAGCAAGTTGGGGATTTCGATTTAGATTACATATTTGGAAGAAATTCTCCCCTGTGAGGGAGCCCTGACACAGGTTGCCCAGATTAGCTGTGGCTGGCCCATCCCTGGAAGTGTTCAAGACCAGGTTGGACTTGGACCAGCCTGGAATAGTGGAAGGTGTCCCTGCTTATGCCAGGGGTTGGAATAAGATGATTTTTAAGGTCTCTTCCAACCAAAAACGTTCTGTGATGTTTCTAAATCCAAGACCTTCTGTCCATTTGCTATTGGTTACATCCCTATCCCACCTTGACAATTCCAGAAAGTATAATTTGGTACAAATGCAATTAGTACTCTTGCTGGCTGGTGAATGAGATCATGGCTGTCAGATTGGAAAAACACTACAACACAATAATGAGCCCGATCATTTAAAAGGCACAGGCAGTCCCTGTGTGGATGGCAGGTAGCTTTGAGATAGTTATGCATCTGACATTATCATATGGAAACAGAAAAAAAAAGAGGGGGATGTGGATGATGCTTAGTGTTCTTTGAGGCTCTTTTGCTAGGGAGGAATACAAACTCTGATGGTAGGATGGTCAGTGTGTTTCCAGTTAATGTGCTTGTTCCCGTCAGTGGAACTGCCATGGATTCATCAAAGAGATCCAAGGACCCCAGTGCTGCTACACAGGGCAGTTACTCCAGAGTTCCCTGTGTTTCTAGCAAAAGCTGTCAGATGGGCTAAATAGCAGTGTCAAATACTGTGTATGGTTCTGTGAACACTATTCCCTCACAATGAAAAGGAAAAGGTATTTCATCTACTTTGGTGTAATGTGTATTTCTTCTGATGCTGAAATTATGTTCTATCATGGGTGGAGCAAACTCTGTGCACACCTTGCATCAACTGCTGAGTGACTTGCTTTGCTGTTCCCATCTCCAAAGGAGATGAAAGGCTGCAAGTAACCTCCAGCATCTCCCATCAAGCCACTTATGACAAAGAATAACTAGAGAGCAGATCTTGTCAGATATGTCCTAAAAAGCTGAGCTGCAAATGCCTGTCTGCCAGGAACAGGACACAGATAGATTTTCATTTGATTATAAAAGTCCCATTCAGTTAGAAATGGATTTCCTTAATCAAATGCATTTTTTACATAGCTTCAGACCTGGCTCAAAATGCTCCTTCTTATTTCATTATTGGCATTTATTAATACGGCTATTAGCTATGTTAATACAACCTCAGTGGTATTTTCATCGACTCCTAACAGACAGCTCTTGTGTATACCACATAGCAAATATGATCAGAAGGAATTTGACACAACCAACCCTTCCTTTGGAATCAATGTGGGATCCAAAACAAACCTCTGGTGATCCCAGCATCGCTGCTCAAGGAACCAGGCATCCTACAAATAAATACTGAATTGTAAATCTGTGGCAAGTTGAGAATAAATCTGCTTCCCTGGAAGTCGAAGAGAAAGCAGAGTTCAAGGCTGCTACTGAATTGGTGGCCAAATGCCAATACAATTCACTTTAGGGCAGTATAAAATCATTTATCTGACAGGCTAACTCTCTAGGCTGGGAAAATGAAGCCATATAACTATCCTCTAAGTCCTGCAACAGTGGTTCTATGCCCTGTTGAATGGGAGACATCTCTCTCCATCGGCTATTCACTCATGCAGAGCCCATGCAGGACCTCAGCAGCACTACCAAAATGCTACTGCTATTCAGTGTTGTTGGTGGTTGTATTTCCACACCTCTTTCCTGTGTACTTCCTAGAGCGCCTCATTGACAGTCCTCAATCTTTCTTGCTCACTTTCCCCATTTACATATTTTGCTTCACTCAGATGCTTTTCAGACTGCTTTGGGTTTTTGCTTCCTCCTCTCCCATATCATGCCCTGCCCCACAGCAGCAGCATGTGCCCATTAGCTGCAGCTCGCCAGCAGCAAATGAACTAGGTCATAAAACATGCATGGGGAGGAAAGCCATTACAAGATCGTATGCCGAAACATTTCAGATGTGGATTTTTTTTTTTTTTTAACCACATATGCAAGCACTGCAGTGCTATCTTTGCATGTAATTGCTATTTTTGTCCCCTCCATTGTTCTTGTGGTAGGACATCTGTTGTCTTATTACAAACTGTCCTCCCATGGCTTTGGCATCTCTCGAGAGCATCCTGCATAATGCAGATGTTGCTGTCTCTGGTATCCTCTGTGACCCTTCAGTGTTCCCTGAGGTTTGCACCAATCACTGACACCAATCTGTTCTCTTTCAAGACCTTTGTTTGACTTATTCATCATCAGTGCAATAAGGTGATACTTTAGAGATGGTGCATGGTGTGCTGAAAAAAACACTGACATTGAAATTGGGACACCAGGCAATGGCTTGGGTACCCATAGTCTTGTAAGACCCAGGTGAATAATTTAATCTTTCCCTTCACATAAATTTGCTAGCACATCAACACTGCGTGTGTTCCGGAAGGGTCACTGAAGGGAAAGTGAGCTTGGGTTTTGCTCATGCTTATTGTCAGGCCTTTTGCTACTTAGGCCTTCCTCTCTAAACTGAAAAAAAAAAAAAAAGAAAAAAAAATTAAAAAAAAAAATTGAATTATTTTCATTTGTCTAAATTGTCCATTTTTAACATTAACATGGATGGACCTTTCAAGCCTTGGTACAGTACCTTGCCCAAAGGTCCATGTAGGGCTATTGAGGCAACTTCAAAGTGAGCAACACTGTTTTCTTCCACATCACCTTCTGTGCAGATACCTTACATGTGTTTGAGGCATGAATTTGGGAGAAGAATTGATATTTCCATGTTAGAGATCAGGAAATTTGGGGCACTGGAAGGGATTTCCCCTGTATCAGCCATGAGGTGCCTGTAGCCATCAGAAATGGGACCAGAATAATTTACAGGACCATGAAATATTTCTTTTCTGAGAGGATGGTCAAACCTTGGAACAGGCTTCCCAGACAGCTGGTCAATGCTCTAAGCCTGTGAATGTTTAAAAGGCATTTGGATAATGCCATAATCTTCAACTTTTGGCCAACCCTGAATGTTCAGGCAGTTGGATTTGATGAACACTGAATGTCCCTTCCAACTGAAACAGTTTTCTCTTCTCTTCCATTTTTTATTTCCTCACTTCTAAATCCTCCTTCTGTCTTTTGCAGCTGTGCCAGACAGTCACAGTGTTATGTTATCCTGGCAGCAGAGTTTTGGTTTGTCTCTCATAGACCCTTTCAACTGATTTTTAGTTTTCCCTCTGAGCTGCTTTCTTTGAGGTCTGCTCTTGCCTTATCAAGTGGTTGATTCCTACAGTGCCTTTCCCTCAAAATGTCTTGAACTGCCTCAGAGGGCACTCTTGGGTGACACAGGAGCCAGCCCTGACATTTGGAGGTGCTGGTGCCCACAGGTGAGTGACAGCAACTGTGAAGTGTCCCAATGCTCCTACATTTGCAGCTCCATGGTGGCACATTGTTGTTGGTACCTGCAAGACAGGCACAGGGATAGTTGGGCACAAATCTCTCCTGAGCCTTTTGGAATCTGCACTCAAACAAATGCAGATCCTATCTTCCTTCCATCCCTTTCCCATGCCAGGCCCTTGGCCCTTTGTTGATGCTCTGTCACATGTCATGGGTGCCCAGAGAATCCATTCCTATGCAGCTCCCTGGGTCTGCTCTTCTGATTTTATCCTTACACCTCTGAAATACCCTCCAGATATTGATGTTCTCACTCTTCTCTACAAGTCCCTTCTGCTTCTATTTCTACCTCTACAGCTGAAGGTTTTGCTGTTAATTTCTTGTGGGCATCAGGTCAGATTTATCCCTAACAGAAGGTGCCTGATCCTGATCTGTCCTTAGGGCTCTGTGCCCTGTCTGTATTCAGGTCTTTGCTGTTTTCCAGAGGTGCAAATATTACTGTGTTGGGTCAGACTGGAATCTGTCTAGCCCTAGCATCCTGTCTGTCACTGAAGGCTTTTGAGTTGCAAGAAACCCCCAAATCAACATTTATAGGCCATCAACTCCCATCCTCCCAGTCTCACCAGCAACAAGAACACATTCGGTGGTTCTGTCCCACCGCACTGCTATTTTTGCTCTGCAGTTTGCACTGGCTCTAGTTCAATTTTAAATTCTAATCCTTGGATACTACAGATGCCGTACTTCTCTTTGAGAAGATTTACTACTAATCTCTCTGGTGTCTGTGACAAAGGATGGTTTCTCAGCATTACCTCAAATGTTAAAATATTAGTGAGGGAAAGGTTTGGTATCTGGCAAAGGCTACCTGCTAGCACTGGAGATGGAGTAAATGATCTCTGTGCCTTTGCTACTGCAAAATTACTATCTTACACAGGAGAGATTAGACAGACCTAACATCTTTAATAAAATATGGCCTCTATTTCTACAGATATATTTAAAGTCATTTTAATCATTTAATGTTTTATGAAATAGCAAAGCTTTGAGTGCATCTATTTAGAATGGTCTCTAAGCACTGCAGAAGGGTTTTTTTTCACCCAGCTCTCATTTGTAATGTGCTCACTCTTTATATCATGTGTATATACATATATATAAATTTTTTCCACTCAGTTGACTTTTGGTGCATGATTGACAGTGGAACACACCAAGAGTTTGGAAGCGGACTGCCTATGGGAATCTTAAATCTCCACTTATGAGCTGAAACAAGCAGCCTGGTCTTCCTGTACTCTTGGCATCAGTGATCCCACTGAGCCCTGCCTCTGCCATGTGTCACCTTGTACCAGGACACAGCCACTGCGGGCACAGACGTCTTTGAAGAGAGACTGGCCACCATCAGTCAGTGCTTGGTGACCACACTCAGCCTGAGTCAGAACCCAAAATGGTCCCATAGGAGAGCCTGGAGGCCTTGCCTGAGTATCTGTACTGGTTTCCCTGGTTAGGGATGAGGACAAAGCTGCTCTTACTGAAAACTCCAAACACTCCATCTCTTTGTACCCAGTATTCAAAGGGGGAAGGCAAGGCAAGGTAAACTCTAGGTTCCTTCTGGCATCTCCCTGCTGACCTTATAGTCAAGACACGCTTTTGGTGGCCCTAGGCTTCCAGTGATTCTGCTACAGTGTAATATACCAGTAAGGTTGATCCCGCCCCTAGGGGAACATTGGTAACCTGTTCTTGAACAGAATATAGACATTTCATCCACTCACATAGAAAATTACGGCTCTGAAATGTCTCAACAAGCAAAAATGGGTCTGAAACAGAGAAGCTGCTGAGAGCAGCTGGCTGCTGAAGGCAACAGAGAAGCCCTCCTTGCCACAGGCATGATCAACTCCAAATCAACCACCTCCCTATCCACAGGTCTCCATCATCTCCAGGCTGTGGCAGGAGAGCAGAGAGAGTGCTGGTGATAAGGATGCTCATCTAAGCTCTCTGAGCTGCTTTGAGCTCACTGCAGGGAGGTCACGGCTTTTTAATTCAAGGGTTTTCCTTGTGACAGCTGGGGTCCTGGTACAGTTTTCAACTGCAGAAGTGGAAAGTCCTGTGCTTTGGGGCAGGGAATAGGATGGAAAGGCATTTCCTTAGCAGGGATTAAGGACAGGAGTGGTAAGAGTGAGGTCCTCACCCAGGAGATGGTTTGACCTCTCCCTCAAGGAGGCAGGGTCTGTGTTGTTCCCACAGTGCAGAGCGGTCCTGTATGGACACCCAGGGCTCAACTCCATGGGCTGGCCTCAGTAACAAAACACGGACTGCGCAGCACCACTGTACCACCAGGGGCTGCCTGTCCTCAGCCTAGAATTAAACCCTCCTCACCCCTTTGTGTAAGAGCATCCGTGGACGGCAGGGAGAGGGAACTCTGCAGACAGAGATATTCTAGAGAACACGTGGGTTTATTGCAAGGGTCGTGGGTAAAAAGGGCCTTGCCTTCAGCCACCAGCCTCGGCTGAAGGGAAGTCCCAAAGAGAGAGGGAGAGAGTGAACAAGAGGGCAAGAGAGAAGGGAGCAAGAGAGCCAGAGAGAGATGGCAGGGGTCAGAGTGCAGGGGTAAGAGCAGGGGTAAGAGCGCAAGAGANTTATAAGGTTTCCCTGATTCATCTTCCCCAACACCTTTGCCCATGCAATACTGGGCCAAGTGGACATCTGTGAATAACTGATCTTTTAGTTAATGGTTAATTCTCAAAAAAGTCCTATAAAAGCTCTGTGGCTTCAGCTGTGTTCCCAGAATTGAAATATTTCTTCATAGAAAAGAAATACAATGTGCCCAAAAACGTACGTGAAGGATGGGGAATCTCCCATTTCCCTGCAGCAGGTCAGGAATGTGGAAGATTAAGCTAAATTCCCACAACTTGCCTGATTACCATTTGAACTCTTTTCTCTCACAAAAGAACTTCAACAAGCAGACCATGTTCAGGCAAGCTCCATCCATCCCATCAGTGGCATCAGTTCCACTTAGTGCAAACTATTCACCTGGTCACTGACACTAGGGGCAAAAGGATGAGACTGACCCCATGGTTCTCATGTTTTGAACTGCCCTGGGAGGGGGTTATACAGAACATGTTCCCCCTGACACACAGGACACATGAGCTAGGGCTGGTCACATCCCTTGTGAGCAGTCCCAACCCTCAAGAAGCTGGTAAACCAATTCTCTGTTTCCCACACTCCTTTGAAGCTGGATTTGCATTTCACTTGCTTTTGTTACAGTGCCTAAAATGAGCTTTTTTTTTCCTAGAGGAAGGTGAACAAAGCATTGCACAGCCACGCATTTTTGGTGGATTGGCTGGGAAGAGCAAGCTATAAACTCAGGCATTGGTTACCTCCAGCCAAGAGCTTGGTTTTGAGTGCTGGAACTGTGCCTGTGTGTAGTCATACAGGCATATGCAGCACTGGGCTTCAGTCCTAGAAAGAAGAGAGGTCCCTCTTGCATGTGAATTGGTCAAACCTTCAGTCTTTTTCCCCAAAAAAAGCATAGAATCATAGAATAGTTTGGGTTGGAAGGGAAAATAAAGACAATTTCATTCCAAACCCTCTGTCGTGGACAAGGACACCTTGCACTAGTCCAGGTTGCTCCAAGCCCCATCTAACCTGGCCTTGGGACACTTTCAAGGACAGGACAGCCATAGCCTCTCTGGGCAACCTGTGTCAGGGCCTCATCACCCTCCCAGGGAACAACTTCTTCCTAATACTAATTTAAATTTCTCTTCTTTTAGTTTAAAACTGTCCCCCCTTGCCCTATCACTAAAGCACAAGTGACATCTGATCTGCAAACACAGATGACTTTTTTAAAAGAGCAGCTCCTGCCAGTAACACCACTCTTGTTTCTACAGTTTGTTGCAACATCTTAGGATAAAAAAAATACATTTATTTGCAGGTGAGCTTATGGAGAGCTGCTTTATGTAGGCACAGCCTCGGTCTTTCAGGCCAGTTATGGCACAGTCCGTGTGCTGTAAACACCAGGGCAGTGGGTTAGCAGCTCTCTTCATAAAACGAGCTTAAAGCCTTTCCCTATTGCTATGTTTTTAATCTTCCCATTCAGAGGCTGGTGAGACCAAAGGCGACCTGCATATGGAAACTTTTAATTAAACTACTAAAACAGAGTCGAGTCGTTTCTGGTGGCGGTTTAAATAGTCTGTGGAAAAAGTGATGAGTTGTGCGAGAGGAAGGCAGCATTTGTCTCCAGGCCTAGAATTTGCCCATTCATCAGTCATCCTAGGATTTGTAGATGATCGAATTGCATATTAACAACATTGGCCATTCCTAACTAGAAATCAGTTGTAAAAAGTTCTTTAAAAGAGCATTAATTCATCTTGTTTCTCCCCCCCCCCCACCCCCCTTTTGCTGTGGATTTTTATCACCCCTAGCGAGAATTTTAGGGGAAATTGTTTTGGAAAGACTATTTTCCAAGGGAAGCAATTTGTTTTTTTCTGTTAGAAATTCAGATCAGTCCTTTTAAAATTGAGTATCTAAAGTCAGGCTCCCAAACTCACAGCCTAATTTGCAAGTTGAACAACAAAAGGACATCAAAGGAGCTCAGGAAGTCCAAATATCACCCAGTTCTTGATGTGCATTGCCATGAACTCTGGAGTTCCCTGCTTTTATCATTCCAGCTTATCCTCGACAATGCAATAAACCATTGATAAATTGCTCCAGCTAGATTTCCTGAATTTTCTTTGTGACACTGACTCCACTGCAGAGACAGTATATCAGGTTACCACTTGGGGTTGGTGCTCTTTTACTTTATCTTCCTTATGCAGGTATAAATGGATCCATCAATCCTAAGGAACTACAGGGTGTATTTGCAGGGAAATCTTTCACACACTTTCTCATCCCTGTGCAAACGACTGTACACTGGTGGCTTTTCCACACTGCAGCTCTACCGACCTCAGCAAAAGTGTTTTCTAATTTACATTATGGAGATCAGTTCCAGCCTAAATTCAGTGACATTTTATGCCCCTACTAGTTGCTCATGCTCATCCAAGGGGACATGAATCCTCCTTCATGAGGACCTCAGAGAATCAGATACTCCCCACATCAGAGGTTTGCATGTTCCTGGAGGTGCCAGCAAGGAGCACTTTCTGACACTTCTGAATTCATATCTCGTTAATATTGGACTGCAATGGAAGCCTTCCTAACACTTTGTATGGAAGTGGGAGCCATCTTCATCCCAGCCCACTCTACAGTGGGGAAGCAGGGAGTGGTCCCTCTGCCACACAGCACAACAGTTTTCCAGCCAAGAGGCAGGACCCTTTATCTATCCCCCACAGAAGCACCACCACAAAAAGTTCTCACTCACAAAGACATGGAAGAAATCAAATGTTGCACACAGTCACTGTCTCCCAGTGCTGGCTCCTGGCCATGGGCATTCACGTGGGGATGTGCCGTGTGAGACTGTGAGTGCTGCAGAGGCTCTTACCTATTGCTGGGAGGTACTGAAACATTATTTACCAATCTTTGTTCCTGTTCATATTCAAAAAACTCATAGCATTATTTTGTTAAATGAGTAGTTGCTGCTTCTCAAAGAAAATATTTGATTTTCTATAGCAAGTGTGTGCTTCTAACACACCCAGCCCATCTGATCACACACATATTTGAACACATTTTAACTCAGCTTAAAAACAATATTCTGTTCCTTCTGGAGCAGGTACTAATATTCTCTGGCTCTGGCTTGCAACTTGTCTTTGCACAGTAAAGAGAAATTCAGCAACTATAAGATTGCTACTGGGATTTCTGAGCAGTCACAAGACGCCTTGGCCTAACAGAAAGTCATCACGCTGAAAAGCCATTTGTTAGGAAGGGACAAAACAATTCAACAGGGTGAGGAGTGGATCCAGAAGAGGAATCCAAAACTTTAGCAAACTGAAAGTTTCCTGGCATTTCAGAAATTCACAAAGCAGAAACAAAAGGCTGGATCTGCCACCAGGGCTGGCAGAGGGGGAGCAGAGGCAGCTTGTGACATGTGGTACCTGCATGTGGGCCGAAGGGCTAGGCCAGCCCCTCTGTGACCTGGGCCAACTCACCTATGGAGGATTAACAATGGCAATGCTATGAACTCAGCTCTGCGTGGGAGGTCAGTCATTAGAGGTGATTTTGAAGTCCCCCACAAACCCCTTCTTGCTTTACCTTGGTATATTGGGAAACAGGTATTTTCCCTTCCAGCAATTTTTATGTGGAAATAGGAAAATACAATAGATGAGGAGGAGCTAAATAAAAGAGATGGTGGGGAAGTTGAACATAACACAAAGTTTTCTGGCAAGAAGAAGGAATGGATGCCGAAGCAAGTGCGTGCCTTGCCAAGGAGGGGAGGTTTTCAGGGATATGGCAAGGGCAGCTGGATGAGTGATTGCTCCTGGAGGCATCAGGAAGGTTTTTAGAAATATATCATGGGAACACAAAAGACAAGAAAGAAAGTAGCTCTATCAATAAATGAGGAGAAAGATTAAATTAATGGTGACGCTGAAATGGCTGAGCAACAGAACTCTCTTTTTAAAAATCAGTTTTTAACAAGAAAAATAAGGGAAAGCAGTACTGTACGATGAGTTTGAAGCTCCGTTTCTGGGACCCTGGTGAGCTGTGGCACGTAGCAATCCTCTCTCTCTTAAAAAGTTAGAAGAAAGCTCTGATTAAACTCTTTATAGGAGAAATCAGAAAGGTTTATCTTCCCTACCCAGCTGTAGGGATCTGTTGTTCTGTCCTGATGTTGTTTTCTGAGTGTGCTTTGCACCCACGCTTATGCAGGACAATGATTCTGCATTTGTACCCTGCAGAGGGGACCTCCAAGACCTTCTTTCATGGTAGGGTACCTTTGCTCTTACACTTTGTTCCTCTTTGAAATCTTTCAGAAACCCATCTGGGTCTCCTCCCTGAAACAGCAATTTCTGTATTGCCCAGGGGAAATGGTGGGATGACCATCCCTGGAAGCGTTCAAAAAGCATGTGGATGTGGCGTCTGGGGATATGGTTTAGTGGCATTTACGATGGTGCTAAAGTAATGGTTGGATTTGATGATCTTCAGATCTTTCCCAAACTAAATGATTCTAAATGATTCTGTGATTATGGAAGTGATGGGCTTAACTGCCTTTAATTGGAATAGAGATTGTTTGACTTCCCTGGAGATGCAGATATTTCAGACTATCTCCTGAGCTGGATAATTAAGAACTCCTTATCTTCACAATACCCATCTCTCCAGATCTCATGGGTATGTTTGTGTTTGCAAAGCATGTCTTAACACCAACCCTTGTACTCTGCATCCATCTCTACACTAACACACATAGCTGGCAGGAGAGTTTTCATGAGCTAAATTATTATTTCTTACAGGTTGAAGCCCACCATGATGTTTATGAGAACTATAATGATAGACCTTTGGAGGTTTCAGTGATGTACTGCAACAACACCACAGCCAGGGTGGTGGGGTCCATCCCACCACCACTGCAAGGTGCAGAGTCAGACCCTCACTGGGGTCTCTTCTCGTACATCCCCTCCTTCAGCTACCAACATCTGATTGATGTGAGCAGCCCCTGGAAAAACCTCACTAAGGGTGGAGAAAACCTGTCTTCTGTGCTTGGGCTCCTGTGTTTTGTGCCTGAAGTCATTTAGTGTGAATAGTCCTTTCCCTGTGCCTTTGCTCCTCATCTGTAAAGGGGTGATAACAGACAGCACTTCCCTCTTCCCCTGGTTTTATCAGCTTGATTTTACATATCTGTTGCCTGGGCTGCATCTTACACTCTTTATAGAGTACCTAATTCCATGTGGTCTTGATCTTGGCTAGCAAGCTTAATTCAGCTAATATATAATAAGAATAAAAAAAAGCCCTGGCCAAAGCCAGAACATTTCCTCCCTGACACAGCCCACAGACACCAGACTTGGATTTCCAGTGAATTTCATGAGTACTGAAACATATTTTAAAACACTGTCATGAAATAGACTGAAATAACTTTAGAGGGTTGTTTTTTTAAATATTTAGGAAGGGGAAGTTTATGATAAAATACTGTATTTATAGAGTAATTTTAAAAGAGCATTTATGAGGATTTTAAACACTCAGAAAGCTTCCTTAAAGCTGTAGTAATGAAGGTGCCTGAAGGGATTTGAGTTATGCAGTAGCCAAATGCAGGTCAGATTGCTAAAGCTGCTAATGTTAATGATGCAACTCCTTCAAGTTTCTTCATGTAACAAAATCATGCTTAAACTTGACTTATTTTTTCAGAAATAGAAAATAATTGGTCGGTAAATACCAAAGACAAACTGTTTGGATGGCACAGAAAATCACAAAGGTCTTCTGAAGGTGAATGTGTGAACCAAAAAGACCTGGGCCACTCTCACAAAGAAATAAGTCATGTTGGCCTGTTTTGAAAACAAAGGGTACCTTGACAACATGACGCAGGACTGGTTAATAAGTGGTGATAGCCAGAATGGTTTCATTCAGTCTCGGTATTTGGTACAAATAAGTGGAAAATAGTTTTTCCTTTATAAAAACCTTTGTCTTTGTTCCACCTCTGACCTGTGTGATTGCCGACTGTGAAGTGTGGCTGTCCCCTTCCTGTCTCTTTCTCAGAGGGTCAGATAGGGCAACTCAGTGGTTATTAGTTCTTAAAACCGGGGTAATTATACATATGGGAAATGGTCTAATGGGCAGAGCACTGAGGGTTCTTCATGATATTTTGGGTGAGTCTGACCTTAATTTCCCTCTCTGTGTGACTGGTCTAACCGCATTGAACTCAAAGCTCTGAGACAAATGTGCTATGTCAGTTTTTCTATTGCACAGTCACCAATCTCTCCACATGGACAGATACATCATGTTGTGCTCACACACAAATTCAGTTGTTTTCAGCAGGCTTATCTCTTTCTAATTTTAATGGACACTAAACCTGGTTGTACTCAGCCTCCATTTTTTTCCAAATGGCCAACAAACCTCTGAATATATTTTTTTATCTTTTCCATCTTCTTTTTTCCTCCCTCATACACTTTGAAGGAATGGAGGATACTTTTGATATCTTCAGTAGCTTCCTATACTGCTGTGCACTTTTCAGCCCAAACGTGTTTTATGTTTCATGCTGTTCAGCACACAGGCTGGAAACCAATAGGATGAAAAATTTGTGATTCCTTACACTGATGAGGTAGGGTCCATCTGTGGATAGTGAGTCACTTCGAGAAAATAGCTCTCAAGGAGTAATTTTCCAGGCTCTTGCTCTGTTTCAGTGGCCCACAAAACTACTATCCCCTTGTTCAGATGGGGATTTGGTGAGACCCCTTTAATAGAACAAAGCCTGGACATTTCATATTGCTTGTCACAGCACAAAACACAGCATTTTACACCTTATAAAAATCATTAAATTATGGACTGGTAGACCAGGCAGGGAAGAAATGTCAACCTTGATCAGTGAATTAAAGCGTTCAGCTGCATTTACTGTCTTATGTTTCTTTCCGCTAGGTCAGGCCAAGCAAAGCTGATGATAATCAGTTGAGAGAACTGCAAATGCTTCGAACTACTGTGGATTAGGGAAAGTACATGATTTGAGTAGACATGAAATGTTGTCCATAGATATAAATAAATATTGTTCCCAGCTCACCCTCTGGCTCGTCTCCAACATGCCACAAATTCATCACAGCCTGAATGGGGTAGTGTCTTAACAAATGCCTGGCAGACTGTGAAGCTTCCCGAGGGGTGTACCTGCTGTACCTGACCAACTACCATTGTTTGCCAAAATTTACCCTTGGAATATGCTAGCACTATGTGGAGCCAGCCCAGGGAAAATAAAGATGAATTTGATGTGTTCTAAGGTTTGTATCTTTGAGGGTGTTCAGGAGATGAGGGTGGGTGTGAGTTACACTGAGCCTGTTTCAATGTTGATGTGATAGCTGCCAGCCCTAGGTGGAAGAGAGCTCTCACCCTGATCAGAACAGCCTACATTGTTATCTGCAGAGCAGCAGGGACAGATTTGTGATAGCTAAAATTTGGCTTTTAAAAACTGTTCTGAACTACTGAGGATCTGAAAATGGCTTCTCTGTAGACTGTCTTTTTCATGTATTGCTATTTTTAATAGTCCATTATGAATCATTTTGATATGTTCATAAATGTTATCCTTTCTCCAAGACCTTTGC
The DNA here is from genome assembly GCA_013399915.1 of Illadopsis cleaveri. Classification (NCBI taxonomy): domain Eukaryota; kingdom Metazoa; phylum Chordata; class Aves; order Passeriformes; family Timaliidae; genus Illadopsis; species Illadopsis cleaveri. Next base: position 57,394 of record VXBB01003835.1, read on the forward strand.
TATGGTTGTCAGCTGCTGAGGCTAATTATGAGCATGCTTAGTTGGGCTGGGATGTGAGAGCTTCAAAAAATGACTGCTTGGGTGAATGATTTATAACAACTCTCTCCTAAACATCTATAAACAAGGAGAATGTGTATTCTGCTTTTCTATGACAAGGAAATCCTCAGCCTCGGAAATCTTCAGCCTCCTTTGTTTAAGCTGATGAGGGTGTGCTGGACCTGGCTTGTCTCTCAGGATGATGTGCCCCATGGGTTCCAGTTGGAGTCAGTAGTATCACCACATATTTTTGAGGCGCATGGACCCACTGCAGCAGTCAGAAGTCCAAACAGGCAGCCTCTGAATGATGTAACTTGCCTGGCACATAAATACCCTCCCCTGTTGAGGGGTTTCTGCCCAGTCTGACATCTCCATGAGACATTCTTCCATGGAGGCTCAAAGTCAGTGGTAAAGGTGCTCTACAGCAATTCTGCTTCCTGAAACAGGGCTGGTCAACCTGCACCCCTGCAGCCTCCTCACATGCGATACCAACCACAGGTTCTCCCTCTCCTGAGAACCTGGTGGGAACAGTCTGCAGGCAGATGAATTGTCCTGACCATGATAGCCTTCTCCTGGAATCAGCTTGCTTAAGGGCTTGGATCTGCAGCCTGTGGGCCAGAAGCAGCTTGTAGAGTTTGCAGTCAATAGGGCATGTATGGTATTTCTCTAAAAAAACCAACTTGCCGTGTCTTGGATGTATTTTGTGACTGGAAACACAAGCAAGGCATTCATTTACTTCGCTCATGTAGCATCCTGGGCTGTAAGGTGCTGGGGAAGGACACAGATTACTGCTAAGAGCAATAGGGCTGAGAGGTCTGTGATGCACCTCCTGTTTCAAACTCTGGTCTGTTTCTCTTTTGTGACTTTTTTTTACTCAGAAACTAAATTGATTCTCTCAAAAATCAGAAAATAGAAAACATTCCTCCCTTCAAAGCAAGGAGAAACACTGGAGTTTCTCATTCTTCTCCCACGAGGACTCGCCTAATTTTACACCCAGGAGCAGGAGGGAAAACATACAGTCTTCCTCTCCCATCTCGCATTTGGGAAGGCTATGCTCACTGGTGAGGTAGGTGTAAAGAAATTATTGCAAGAAATTACTTCAGGCTGAAAGGTACTTCCCCAAAACAGTTAATGTGTGTGTACCAAGCACTTCCTGAGCAGTTGCTGAGTATAGGAGATCAGTTATGCAAGCTGTTTCTTCAGTTTTAATCTGATTTCCTCTCTCTGCTCTTAATAAATCTTATTTTTATTAGATCTTCTGAGTCCTAAGCAGCTTGGGAACTTCACATAGATTTTCCAGGAAAAAAAAAGACCTCTGAAAGAAGGCATGAAGAAAAAGAAAGGGATTCTGGAGATATTCAGGCAGTAATTCTCAGCTGAAGGAGCACAGGACAGAGGTCCTTTTCTTCAGAAAGTAATTTTAAGGGCAAAAAGCTTCTGGAAATAGTTATTGTTGACTCTAGCTGAGTACTTTAGGGATAAAAGTATCCTTTCTTGTCGGAAGCAGCAATATAAGGGTGAGTTAAAAACAGCTGGCTGATTTGATGGGGCATTGAAGTGGGTTAAGTAGCTCCTTGCTGGATCTGTGTGGCTGGTTGCTGTTGCCATAAAGAAGGTTTTGCCATTTATTAGGAGCGATTTCCCTCACACTGTCTTCAGTGGGGTTCATCCCCAGGTCCTTTGCTGCTTACTCCCCATCACCAACATGTCTGTACCAGATTTCCAAACCAACTTCAAATCTATTGCAGCTGAATTTACTTGGCAAAGCTTTACCTAAGGAAAGACTGGAAGTTTTTCACTTGAAGTGGGCAATTATAGCTCATAGTCCATTGCAGGTGGCAAACAGGAAACACAGGATTTGCCAAAAAATTACATCCCCCAGGCTCAGCACAAGGCCACCTTGGACAGCTCAGAAGAGACAGCAATTTTTAGCTTCCACTAATTTCCTATTGTATATTTGAACTCTGCTTTGGTAAAGAAATCAGTCTGGCATACCACCTCAGAATGGCGACTGAGCACTGATCTACCAGAAGTACTACTTCACTTGTTCTTGGAAACTTTAACTACTCCAAAACACTGGAATCAGGGTGGTGGGGGAGTTTGGGGGTTTTGATGTTTTGCGCTCTTTTTTACCTGTTAATTTCCACACAGAGGTATTTGCTGAGGGCAAGTATTTAATAACATGGGAGTGGCATGCTTCAAGCTCTTGGTTGGTGTCAGTAGGTTTTGCTCCTGGTGTGAGGTTTCTTAACTGAAGACCAAACTTTGTACAATACACAGAATCACACAATGGTTTGGATTGGAAGGGACTCATTTAAATTCGTTGGGTTTAAAGCTCATCTTGTTTCGCCCCCTGCCATGGGCAGAGACACCTTCCACTAGACCAGACTGCTCCAAGCCCTGTCCAACCTGGCCTATGCTTCAATGTAAAAGCATCAGTGCATCACAATGCTGAACTGTAGAAAATCCCCGACAACCCCAAATCCATGGCAGTGCAAGTGACTCAAAGAACTACTTAACTGATCATCGGGATCACAGGGAGTCTCTCAGCGACAGAAGCTGCAACAAGGTCTGGCTCAAGATCTCAGGAAGGGTGTAACTGAGTGTTCAGCAGAGATTATTGGCTCAATCTAGACGCCTTAAACAGGCAATCAACTTTCTATCATTAGAGTTTGGCCTGGCCTTTAATACTTCCTAAGTTCTTTCTATCTGTTATTTCTGTGTTTCTGATATGTCCTAGTGCCCTTCACTTTGAACAACATTTCTTACTTTACGTCCTGGGCCCCCAAAATAAAATACGGTTGGGCTACACCAACTAATTGCTCTAAGCTCTAGTGTCCCCCATGTCTTGGGTTTTTATAACCAAAAAAAAAAAATTATTCTATTCCATCTATTTGTTGAAACCTGTTTGGGAGGTGTTTTTTCTTTATCTGTTGTAACTCCAGGAGAGAGGGGATGACTGCTTTTCTGATAACAAGCCATCTGTTAAAACCGGGTGGGGTATTGTTTCTTATCTTTGTTCACTCTTCCACTACCTCCAAGAAGATATCTTCTGTTAATAGGGCCATTAAAGCTCACCAATGACATGATACAATTCATCATCCTATTTTGAGATGCTCCACCCAGGGAGAAGGAGCCAAAACATTTCCACCTAGATAAAAAAAAGAGCCACAAGTGTCACCAAGCACTCCGGTGTTCCCATGGGATTCCCAAAGGAAGACTGGACCCATCTCTGGATCCTTGGTTCCACAAGTTCATCTCTGCTTCCAACAGGACCACATCTGCCACTCCAGGAGGGCTTACTTTTGAACTGTTCCCAACACCCTGACCAACAGGGCATCAGGTTGTATTTCTGACTGTCAGAGTTTTCTAGGATTTCTTGTTTGTTTGTTTGCTTATTCTTTTGTACTACAACATTTGTATTTTTAATATCCCTAGTAAAGAACTGCTATACCTATTCCCAAAATCTTTGCCTGACAGCCTTTTAATTGCAAATTTATAATAATTTGGAAAGGAGGACAAAGAAGCTTACATTCCAAGGGAGACTCCAGTCTTCCTTGGCAGATACATGTCTATCCAAACCAAGACACCCCGCAGTGGATTAATAAACTAAACACCAGTTTTGAAATTATCTGCAAAGGTTACCACAATAACAGCAGGATGCCATCTTATTTATTTTGCACTGGGCTTTCAGGGTTTCCTATGTGAAAGTACATCAAGTGTCTGTGGAGCTCTAACATCAATCAACAACATTCTGTGAAGTAAGAAAAACATAATATTGTTACAAGTAGGTCTTTAAATCATTTTCTGACAACAAATAAATCTTACAAGAAGCCTTGCTGGTGTTATGTGTGAGATTTTGACATTGAAGTATAATAATAGTTTGCCATCTCCACAAATTTGTCTTTTTGTATATCAAACTATTGCATTCTGCTGCTGAGATCTAATTAAGCCCCACCAATCAGATTTATGATAGTGCTAATAGGAAAAAGGATCATATAAAGCTGTTAATATGTGCTGTATAATTAAGATTAATGGCAGTTGTGTGGTTAGATGCCCCTTGCATCACCCTGAGAACAAACCTGAAGGTGCAAAGTTTATAACCAAGGGAAGCACCGCAGATGCTGAGCAACTGCCCATCTTGGCAACTAGCAGCAAAATGTTAGAGATGGTTCAGGAGTTCTTCTGACCCACAATGGTGACCTTGGAGCCCCATGACAAAAAATGAGTCTCCAGCAACCCTCCCCCTGGTCCTGTGACAGAGGTGATGGGTTTTTATGAGATAGATGGTGGGAGCTGAGTGGGGAGGATGCTGGGAGCTCCCTGGAAGGTCCATGCTCCCCTTTGGTACTCCATAGTTCCTGGTGCTTTCTGGAGTATTTTGTGGGGCCAGCTCCTGTGGAATCAGTGCCGTGCAGAGTCAAACCTTCAGTAATGAGATCCAAAGCCTGTGGAGCCCTTTTGGGCTCGAATACAACTCTGACATTTGGATACTTGCGTCCACTAAAAATCCTAAAATTACTTATTTTCTCTCTAAGAGTAGCTTTGGTGGTTCAACTCAAATGGGTATGTGCCATTTTGTGTGCCCTAAATCCTCATTATTGTTTCACAAGGAAGTATTGCTCCATGTCAATGTCCATGGATAACATTCTCTTTAACTAGAAAAGTAGTGTTATATCCCCTCTGTTGAGGGGTGCAATTTATTGCCCAGCTGAAAGGCAATGAAAATCATTAAACCTTACATCTCAGCCCTGACACTGAACACTCAACTACCTCAACCTTTTGCTCTCTGACTCAAACTGCCCTAAAACCAACCAACCATTCCAGCTCTCTGTGGAACCATTGTGTGTGTTTGCTGCATGTTTGTTTTATTTTTGCAGGTGTAAATTTGAGGGCAGAAAAAAGGGCAAAAAGTAGAGATGCAAACAGGAAAGTGATATATGCTTGGTGATGAGAACTCGGAATAAAACTTGGTATTAACTGTAAGAAATGAGAACTCCTAATTTCTCCCCAGCTCCCCAAATAGAAGGAGAGTGGAAATAAATGCTTTGAAGTAGGATAGTTCCAGTGAATTAGAGTGAGTGTTTTCATTTTATCTTCCTAATAATGATTTAAGATGACTTTTGCATGAATTTAAGCACTATAAAGAAATGAAAGCCCAGGAGGAAGATGGCTCTGAGGAATATTTCCATGAAAAAATATTGAGAATGACTTTCAAAAGCATTTAAGTGACTTATAGCCTACATCTTCTGAACTTAAACCCTTAAGAGAAAATATTTTAAAGATGCCTGGGGGTGCAATTATGCCTTACAGCTGGAGCAGTCCTAACTATTCTCTTTCCTTTTTGTTCAGATTCTGGTCCAAGGCCGTTCCTCTGTGCCCTGCTTTAGCGTTCAACCTATCAGTGCCTGTGCAGGGACAGTTCAAACAGTATAACCAGCAAAATTAGCAATTTCTCCCTTTCAGGTTAGTAAGTTGAATCAGCTTAGCAAAGGATCCAGCCACCCCCAGAACATGTATGAGGACAGGATGAGGTGACAGCTGCAACAGCTCTTCAATGCAGCCCCCTGAAATGCATATTTTTACCCAAGGAGTATAGAAACCAAACTTTCAGTTTCAAAAATGACTTCAGAAACTAAACATAGATTTTTTTAAAAAAAAAATTATTTGTTTGTTTGTTTGTTTAATTTTTGCTCCCCAAGGATTTGGCTCTTTAAAGCTCAGATCCTTTTGGGAATGAGACTCCATAGAATTATATAATTGATTCAATTTTTATTAGCCCTCCCTTGGCAGTTTTACAAGGCTTTTGCAATGTCCCAATGCACTCCTGGTCACCCTCTTGCTGTGCCAGACACCACATCCTGGCCCCAGCTGTTTCCTGGGGATGAGCCTGGGGATGCAGCAGAGGAAACAGTTCCAGTGCCTGACGGAGGCCATGAGGATGCTCCAGGCAAGGCTCTGGGCACTTCCTCATGGGAAGGTGATCAAGGTCTCCCATCTGGCTCCAGCTCCCACCTGAATGCTGCCCCTTGTTCCTGTACCCCAAAAATGACACCCCACTTCTTCCCTCAGGGTCACTGGCTGGGTTACTGGGTGGGAAGCTGCTCTGGCACTTGTTTTAAAGGAACGATCTCACCCTCATCTCCCGCCAAGAACTGTCATTCTTTGCCATAATAACTTTTTATAATAAAAAGTCCTTAATTCAGTTTAGCTTTTGAAACTTTTTGTTTCATTGTTTCTTTCTGCATGGAAAAGGTGTGCTGACCACATAGAGTGTATAAAGGTAATTTACATTTTCATCTCTGTGTTGATGATACATCTCATGTTTTGGACTTACACAACTGATCTTGTTTGTACATCCAAATTTTCTTCCTCATTTTCTGGAGTGCTGCGTCCAGTTCTGGGCTCCTCAGCAGAAGAAAGACAAACTACAGGAGAGGGTTCAGTGGAGGCCACAAAGATGATGAGGGGTCTGGAGCATCTGCATGTGAGGAGAGACTGTGGGAGCTGAGCCTGTTTAGTTTGGGGAAGACTGAGGGGGAATCTCATTATTGCATACAAGTATCTCCAAGGATGCCAAGAGGATGATGCCAAACTCTTCTCTGTGGTGCCCAGTGACAGGACAAGGAGCAATAGCCATGAACCAAAATAGCCATGAAATTCCATCTCAATATGAGTAAGAACTTTCCATGGAGGGTGGCACTGAACAGCTGCCCAGGCAGGGTGTGGAGTCTCCCTCTCTGGAGACATTCCAATCCCACCTGGATGTCTTCCTGTGTCACCTGCTCTGGGTGATCCCTGCCTGGGCAGGGGACGTTGGAGTCAGGGTGATCCCCAGAGGTCCCTTCTAACCCAAACGATTCTGTGATTGTTACTTTAGCTCGTTTATTTTGTACTGGCAGAGAGGTGAAAAGCGTTTTGACTCTTTCCACGCCGCTTCTATATATTAGCCTGGGGAATTTCAAACTTCGGTATAAAAATCTCTCACTAGCTCGGGACACAGCCACCCTCGCGGGAGAGCAGCGGTGGCAGAGCTCCCCGATATTCTCGACACGACCGCCCCTCTCGTCGGGACAGCCCCGGAATGTCCGCTCCGCCTTCGCCGTAGCGCCGACCCGGAAAGCGTTTGGAGGTCGCGCCGGGAAAATGGCGGCGCCCAAGCGGTGAGGGGAGAGCGGCGTAGCAGCCGCCTGCCATGAGCGCCGCCCGCCGCTGCTGCCCGCCCCGGGCGCTCGCAGGTACCGCGGAGCCGTAGGGCGAGAGGGCCGGTGTGCAGCCAGGGCCAGGGAGGCCCGGGGCCGCTTTGTGGAGCGGTCCCCGGCGCCTGCACAGCCATGCGTGTGCGGGGCGTTTCCGTGTGCCACACTGCGTTGTGTGTCCTCCACACGTGTTTGACTTTGGTGCTGTCCTGTGGCAGCTGCTTCCTTTCTGCGCTGCTTTCGAAAGATAATCTTGTGTATATAGTCGTGGGGCAATACTGTATCCATCACCAAGGCTGCCTGAGCTTAAGCAGCGTTTGGACAACGTTTTCAAGGTCAGGGTGGGTTTGTTGGGGTGTCCTGTGAAGGGGCAGGAATTGAATTCGCTGATCCTTGTGGGTCTCTTCCAGCTCAGGATATTCTGTGAAAACACGTCTTATTGGAGCTCAGGAATTCGGAAGAAACACCCAAAATTACTGAGACATGTCTACAGTTCAGTTTTGTGCCCCTAGGGATAAGAAAGAAAAGGGGTTGAATGTCTCCAGGGAAGGGAACGTACCTGGGGAAGCGTCTAGAGCACTAGAAGTTGCTGAGGGAGCTGGGAGCGGCGGGGGAGGGGGGTGGGGCTCAGCCTGAAGAAAAAGAGGCTCAGGGGAACTTCCATTCTCCACAATTCCCTAACACGAGGGTGCAGCCAGGTCGGGGTCAGGCTCTGCTCCCAGGGAACAAGGGACAGGATAAGAGGAAGCGGACACAAGTTGAGCCGGAGATACAAGGCAAAGTTTCTTCACTGAAGTGGTGGTCGGGCACTGGCACAAGCCGCCCAGGGCAGTGATGGAGTCGACCATCCTTGTAAGGGTTCAAAAGAAAAGTCGACGTAGCACTTAGGGGCATGGTTCAGTGGTGGACCTGGCAGTGCTGGGTTAATACTCAGACTTGATCTTAAAGATATTTTCTATCTTTAATGATTCCATGATTCTACAGTGTCAGGTCTTTCACCTGGAGCAGCAAACGTTTTCCCTCACCTGACCCTGGTTCCCATTTGTTGGGGTGTCCTGTGTCACAGCTGACAGCCGGCACTGTAGTCTTAATTAGAAACCAACTCAGCGGCAGAGAGGAAACTGGAATCTGCTATTATCTTTTATCTTGTTTTGCTTTAAGCAGGATTATTTGTTTGGCGTCTGAGGAGCACTGGTGTACCGCAGATACCATGCCGGTTTATGCGCCTTTACCATGTGGCCAACAACAGGTTGATTACCTTTCAGTACTTCAACTTTCTCAAACGAATGGTAAGTCAGGGAGTGTATTTATCCTGTGTTTCTCGTTCATCCCATGTGATAAATCTAAATGGAGACTAGTTGTTGAAAGTAGTGTTTTTATTATCAGCCAAATTCAGGCAATTCTAAGCGTCTCCATTTTTCACTAAATCAGAGTTAAAACACATGGTATCCTAAAATGTCTGAGGCTGGAGGAAACCTTTTGTAGCAAGGACAGTGCCTTCTGCAGCAAAGTCTCCTCTGCTTGACAGGAGGCTTCTGTGCCCTTGAAATAGGGCACTTAATTTCCTGTTGAGAAACATGACATAAAATTATTTAAAAATCATTATTTATAAAAATGCTAGTAAAGTCACATCTCTAGCAGTCATACAAGTGGTAGACGGAACTAATTTGTGGAGGTGGTGTGTTCTGAGTTAATCAGTTTATTTGAGTCAAAATTCCTGAGCTCATTAAGTTAATGGGTTGCATTTACAGTGTGCTGTTAGTTTTAGATATTAAAAGAGCTGTAATTATCATTCAAACCCTTGAAATTGCATCTTTTTCTTTGACCAGTTGTATCATATGTAAGTGGATGGTAGTAATTTTTTTAAATTGTGCTGCTGATTTGAACTGTATTGACATTGTTCATTCAGAATTGCAGACCACTCTTTCTCATTGTAATTATTGGTTGAAATTTCTGTCTTTCTAATTACTGGTTGAAGGTTCTTTCTATGCTTCTGGTGCTTGAAATATATAGAATATATATGTATAATAGAAAATATGAAGTAGAATCTAAATGGTCTTTTTCTTATTCTGTGTTTATTCTGTGAGCTCTAAAAGAGAGCAAACAACTCTCCTAATTTGTTGTTCAATATATGTTCCTTTGAATTTTGTTGTCTAATTAATTTAAAAAAAGACTAATGTGGGAGATGATTTTATGTCATAGGTGGTAGACTGTATTTTTTGCCATGTTTTTAATTTTTTCATTTCTTAAATGTGCACAAGTTTAGTACTTATATTTGGAAACGGAAGTTGTATGGGCATTTGTATATTTTTCTGTTTAAAGGTGAATTTTATTTGCTTAAAAGTTGGACTCAATCTTGGAGGTCATTCCAACCTTTATTATTCTGTGGAATTGATTAGTTGTAAGTCAAGTTGTATTACCTGGTGGTTTTGAATATGAACAAAGAGTTTGCTGTTGTAGCTATAGGGGAGGAAGTAAACTTATTCAAATGCAATTCTCCAAGCTTACATAAACACTATTGATTCAGCTGTGAGTTGTAAAGCTGCTTTTGTAGTATCTATGCCAACTTCAGAAGTCTTTCTGTGTGTGAAATAAGTGTCTGAAATTCAGACTAACTCATGGCTCAGTTGTGTCATGGAAGTAATTCTCCTAACAAGAATAAAGTAGCAATAATATTGTTGGTGTTAATAAAGTGAAATGGACAGAAATATCTTTATCAATTTGTTTTAACATTTCTCATTGTATTTAGTATGTAACACAGTGCAACAAAGACCTCAGACAACGAGCCAAACCCAAGTCAGATTCAACTGTGTCTCCTTTTCATGAGCTTCAGCAATTGGATCAGGAAAAAAAGGTTGTACACAAAATTAGCCCAGTTTCACCTGTTCATCAGTCGGAGTCTGAGACATCAAGCAGAAATGAGTTGAGAGAAATGAAATCAGCTGCAGAAACTGAAGACTCAGTCATACAAGTGGGAGCTGAATCCAAAGAAGACAGACAATGGAAAGAAATGAAGCTACGGCTGGATGATTTGCCAGGAATTTTGGCACGCTTGTCCAAAATCAAGCTTACAGGTATTACTGGTCATTTTTTCTCATTTCTCTGCATTCTGCTTCATAGCAGAATTCTTTGGGATCTTACTGGTATGGTTTAGGTTTGCGTGTGTTAATTCCCACGTAACTGATGCTAAATTAGATCAATTTCATCAAGTATGTGCTAAGAAAATTGTTTTGTGGAAGCATTTAATACTTTTCCCATTAAATTTGTTTAAAAACAATGAGAGGAGCTTGCATCTTGTTGTCAGCTAGTTTCTGGGAAATAAGGAAGCTTTAGTAGCCAGACTATGGTGAAACTGGATAAGGAAGTGAATTTACAAATAATGTGTTCAGTATTTGAAGTTGTCTTGCTTAAGTTTACCAGTGTTCTGTCTTATTTACCTGCCTTTCACTGTAGTATTGCTGGTTGTGAAATTAGCACTAGAAGTCCCAACATAAGATAATCCAAATAGTTTCTAATATTAGAAAGGAAAATGTTTGAGTCTGATGAATTGAATTTTATGAAAGAAGATCGGATTTACTTTTCAATCAGTGATAGTATTGTTTCTTCAAACCAGCAGTTTGTTAAGCAATTGCCTTGCAGCCTTAACAAGTCTTGTTCAAGTAGTAATACTTAATGACTATAAGTTTCTCTTTTGCCTATAGGAACAACAATAAAATAGCCCTTTGCCAATAGGTAGTGCTATGTATGCTTCTATTTCTAAGGAAGCTCTAATGATCTGACTCACATCTTGTCTATGATAAAAAGTCCAAGAACAGAAGTGTAATTTCCTAAGTCCTTGCCTGGGTGCTCTCCAGGTAATCTCCTGATAACAAGACTGTTCTTTGTCATAAAAAATTGTTATAATTACTGTCCTGAATTCAGTTTACTTTCAAAAACATTTTTTCCTTGCAATGTATAAGATTTCATTGTTTGTTTTTCTGTGGAAAAATCTTGCTGACCAAGTAGGGTGTATAATAGTTATTTACATTTTCATCTCAGTGGTGATGATACATCTTGTGTTTTTCGTTTGGCACAACTGATCTTGTTTGCACATCCAAATTTTCTTCCTCATTGTTTTTGGGAAGTCTGAGGGCATTTATTTTGTGCTGGTAAAGAGTTTGATGAGATGGAAACATATATTTTGATATTTACTTTGTCACTAACACATTAGACTTGGAAATTTCAAACTCAGGTTATATAAAGCTCTCACTAGCACATTGAGCAATTATCAGAATTATTTGCAGCAGCTTTGTGGTACATACAGCCTCAATTATTGCCTCATCTTTCTTTCTGCATTATACAGGTTTGTCTTTTTTTCACCCACGCTGTTCAGTTTTAGTAATACTTTGCTTCTCTTGGGTTCACCATGGGTAACTTGGAAGTGCTCTTTGGACAATTAGCTCTTCTGGCATATTTTCATTGAGGTGATTTTATTGAAGTGTCTGTCATGTGAAGTTGAGTGCTGTACTAGCTGTCGAAGTAGAACGAAATAAAAAATTTCACTAGATGCAGAAATAAAAACTTACAATGGTATGATTAAGGGACCAGAGAGAGAGAAAATTGATTACTGTTGAAAGCACTTGAAATGTGTTTTTAATGTTTGCTGATGGTTAAGCTCAGTGCTCGTACCACATCTCAGTGTGACTGGTGCTCCTCGAAATCGGATTTTCAACAACTTCAGCAAGATGTGGGAGTGTCATTTTCAAGAGAAAATAATTTCATGTGGTACTTTATGTGGCCTCAGAGTTGCTGGAAAACTCTTCAACAGTTCCTGGTAGCCTCTTTTAACTAGGCAAGCACCATTCTGGATTTAAAATAATGTATAGAAGGCAAAGGTTAAGGAATTTCGTTTCCTTCAGGATTGTTGTTTTCTATGGGAGTGCCTTTAGAGGTATAAGCTTGACTACTGATTTCTGAACAGCTGTACAATTTTTAATCCAGCTTGCAAGCCTGTTGGGAAAGGGGCTATGATTTTAGTTTGTCTCTACTGTGTCTGGAAGAGTTCTTGATCAAAGGTAAGTATGGTAAACTTTACCTATCGAGAAGGTATAGAGAGATACAGAAAAAACTTAACCGCTTTTCTTGTGATCTTTGTGTGTTTGGTGTGCAGATTTTTTTGGAAGTGGAAAGTGTAAAAGAATAAGTTGGATGAAGAGGACTTTGTAGGAGGGGAGTTCTATTTGTTAGTCTTTATTGGTCATGGGATAGTGTAGGAGATAAGCAGGAATAATACTGTGTGTAACATGTGGAGCAAGGAAAATTTTTTCGAACTTGTGTAATCATTTAGACAAGTTCTATGTTCTGTAAAGACTATGCTGTTGTGGTTCTTTGATTTTATTTTTTTTAAAAGAAGAATAAATTCTCTGAGGTTAGTTTTTAAGATGCAAATGTCATACGACTCAGTTCCTTTTGCCCATGAAGTTCTGATAGATCTCATATCCTGTGTGGTTTTTTTGGCAAACACTTTATTTATACTTCTTGGAGTATGAAATAACAAAAAAAACAAACTCTGCATGATGCTAAAATGGGACTTCCTTATGCTCTGTCCTTTTCCCTCTGCTGCTGGAAGGAGATTTTTTGTTTGTAGTATGAACTGTACTTCACCTTGGAAAGGAAATGAGTTTTGCTATTTCCATACCCTTCTGCTTCATGTAAACTGCAGCTTTTGTGACTCTGCCATTAGAAGCTCTGCCTTAAAACCAGGAATATATTCTTGTTTCTATTCTTTTGCCATAGAAAACAATTAGGAACTTTTAATTAAATGTCACATAATCTAACTTTCTGGGTTCAGTTTCCATTGATTCTCATCTCTGTGGTGTTTTATGTTGGCTGCTCTCTGAACAGCTGTATCCTACCATCCAGGCACTTGGAAAGCTAATGCATCTGTCTGATAGGTTTTCAGAATTATAAACGCATTGCTTTCAACTTAATCCTAAAGTTGATGTGTAACTGAAAATAGGAGAGAGGCAAGGGGAAGGTATGAGAAGAGGAGGCAATTCTAGCAATTTATAATGCACACACATACATGGAATTTCAAGTTTTCTCGTCTTCTTAAATTTGACTTCAAGTTTAGATTTAAGACATGTTTTTCCGAGGATTACAGATGAAAACTCAGATGAACTATATGTAAAACCACAGGAAAATCAAAGTTCAGTTTTTAGTTTGGGCAAACTGATGAAAGCATGATATGAAAAATGCTGAGTATTCCCTTGGATTACACTTCTAGGGTTTGTGAACGTTTCCTTGTTGTTGCTACTGTAGCATGTTGGTCTTTCTGTGAGGACAAGCAGCTGAATTGGAACAGGCTATCCCATCCCTGGAAGTGTTCAAGGCCAGGTTTGACAGGGCTTGGAGCAACATGGGATAGTGGAAGGTGTCCCTGCCCATGGCAGGGGCTGGGAAGTAGATGATCTTCAAGATCCCTTGCAGCCCAAACCATTCAGCGATTCTATGATTCTGTGATGTACAGCATCCTGTGTCTTTAAGAAAAGACTGAACCTAGCACTCAGTGCTCTAGTCTGATTGACAAGGTGGTGATCAGTCAAAGGTTGAACTTGATGATCTTGGAGGTCTTTTCCAACCTCCTTGAGTCTGTGATTTCATAGCACCTGTCTGAGAAGTGGATCAACATGGGTGGACAAATACGCTAATTTCTGAGCATTTTCAGTTTTGAAGACTGAACTAGAATTTTTTTTTTCATATGTCTTGTTATAAGAAAATAATTCTGTTGTTTGTACTAGGAAAGAGATGAAATATATCGGATGTTCTGTATTGCTTCCGTATGGATTTGTGTCTGTGAAGTAGTGATCTACTAGCACAAATGTGATGAACCTGAAATCAGAAGCCTGAGATGATTGTTAACCTCCTCCTTCATCTCTTGTCTGTTGTATATTGGTGACACAAAGATCATGAAGATCCAGTTTTGCGTAATGACTCTTGACTCTTACCAAACTGCAACAATGGCTAGATAAGGGGCCTGTGTTGTGTTTGCAGGCTGAAAGTCTGGCAACAGCTGCTATAGCAAAGAATGCATTTGCCTTGGTGGAGTTCCCATATGTTCAGTTGATTCTGAAATAATGGCATTTATTCTTTAAATGGTAACTTCAGTATAGCCGGTAACTTCAGTATAACCAGAAACTTTGACAAAGATTTATTGCTTTTTATTGTTCTGATTGTTGATAGTCTACATTTATTAACAGTTCTAAATATGGTTCATATACTTGTCAAAGTAGTTCTTCTTTTGTGATTATTAAGCCAGTAACTATTATCCCATGAAAGAAACTGAAGCTGAATAGTGGTAGCTTTCTGGCATTTGGTTTTCCATGCTACAAGAAAAATGAATGAAATAAAAATAAACTAAAATTAATGTTCATTCTTAGTGAAGTATTTTAAAATTGTTTGATGGTAAGAGGAGATTATCTGCTCTGTTTGTAATATTGCACTTGAATTTTGCATTATTTGATGCAGACTTGTTTCAAATCATTATCCTAAATTTAAGTTTGTTTCAGGGGCTTGGTCTTCATTAGTGTGCAGGATCTGTATCAAAACTTTGATGTGCCCGAACAAACCTGGGTTTACAAAGGACATGTTGGTCAAATGGGTAGCACTAAATGCTGCTGCTACAGTTGGCTTTCGAGAAATCAAAGTGTGAAAACTCAGGAAGGAATATTTCTTGAGCTTTTGGGAAACTACCTTCCTTTAAGGGCTATGTACTGCTATTTATTTTCAGTAAAGCAGTAAAATTGTTTCTTCAAAAAAAAAGTACAAATGCATTTGCTTTTCTCCTTCCTTATATACTGATGTATCACCAGTGCAGGAGTAGACGGGGCTTCTAGAGCAGGATTGATTTGCTTTGGCTTTCTGTGCTTTTATTTTGGCTTGGCTACTTTTTAATAGTAGGTAAACAAAATATGGCATAGTGATTCACATGCTATAAATACAAAGGATTTATAAAGGCAGAGCACATTGTGGTGAAGTGGAAAAGGAATGCAAAGAACACACTAAACTTTTGGACTGTATTTTTATGCCAGAAGCATTATAATTCACTCTTTGTCACCAATCCATTAGTATTTTCTTTTTCATCTACATTGACAAATGGGAGACAAATGTCCCCTGTTAATTCTTGTTAAAGCTAAAAATGTTTAAAAGACTGAAAATAAGGCTTTGGCTGAGATCATAAGTTTAAATCTTGGCTTCTTTTTGAAGAGCATGTATAATGCCAGCTCCCATGAACAAGTCTTAAAAGGATCGATGCCATCTATTATGCAATAAGGTGAAGTTAATTTGGCCCCTAATGCACTAAACTAACGAGGATTAAAAAACAAACAGAGTTGATGACCTCATTCCCTTGATGTGATCTCAATTAAATATACTTTTCCTCCATGAGGGAAGTTGAAGAGTAAATGATGGCTTCCACAGTTAAAGAAAATAAACTTACCAATCCAAAGGGAGCATTTTCCTATTTACTGCTAATGTGTTGTATTGGAATATCTGGGTAATGAGGGAAGCAGGGGATGCCTAGTGTGCAAACCCTGCCCAAACAAGAAAAAATACCTGCTTTAATGGGATATGGGAGAGGACGTACTGCAGCCTTTTTAAATGAGATCCTGATCAGTTATGCTGAAATGACTGGCTAAAATTAATCTGGAGAAATCAGTGGGGACTTTAATTAGTGCTGTAACCGTACAGTGTTAGAATTTCTTTGGGGTCAGGGTAGTGGTAGTGTTACACTGACTGTTTGCCAATCCATTCCACCTTTCTTGTCCAGTAAATGAGTTGGTGTTTTCCCATAATAAATTGGTGTAAAGTGCTCTCTAAGATAAGTTTTAATTAAATTTTTGTCTAGAAGTGAGTGTGTGATTAATTATGCAAAAAAATGAATGTAATCACTCTAGGAAATGCATATGCCACTGTTCACTGTCATTTTCAGTGCATTTTTTAAACTCTCTCAGCTGTACCGATGCATTTCATGTTTTCTTGTGCATTCCTAAGGAGGATTCAAGAGTTTGGAAACTAACATGGTGTTGTATTTATATAATAAATAAGATCTAATCTTTCAGAATGATCAGTACCTTCATGTTCATTTGTCTGGAGAGGCAGCAGGATCTGTGGTTCTTTCAGAGCTCCACAGATGGCTAAAGTTCTGTCATAGATTCACTGTATTGTAGAAGTAGCCTTTGAATCTGTAAAAAGGCTAAATAATTAGTGCTTATTGTAATATGCATGGTATTGCAATAGTATTCGGCAATCAATGGATTTTAATACTTCAAGAAAAGTGATGAGTAGCAAGTTTTCTCCATTGTGTTTTCAGGATTGAATCCTAAGGTTCTTATGCAGGCACAGCTCTTGAAATGAGCACTTTGCATGTGCATGCTTACTGGCAAGTCTCTGCCATGATGTTTAGTTTTTCATCTCAAGCAGTGCTGCTTAATAGATAATCCAGGTATCCTTGGTCAGCAAAGATTATTTATTTGTCATTTAACTTTAGATGAAAAGGAGACTTTGTAGGAATCAGGAAGAGAAGGACGTTTTGATGCTTTGATTTAAGGTAGCTGAGATCTGAAACATGTAACTACCTCAAAATAATTTAAGTAACTTCTGTTTAATAACTAATAATTTCAGATTGTAAGGTTCAAGGTCATAAGCAAGATGTTCCATAAGTGTGCTGACTTTTATATTACAACAAATTTTCATGCCATACTATTTCTTGCCAAAAGTGAGGCTTTTGAGACCTATTATTTGGCTAATTAAAATATTAAGATTGAAACTTGGGTAATTTTTAAGGATGTGATTTGCAGTACTGTACTAAAGTTACAATTTTGCATGACAAAACTGAAATAGTTTTTTATGAACCCACTCAAATTTTGAGGCCATTAACTGTCGTTGGGTCTCTGTGATGATGTGATTGTACTTTGAGCCCAAAGTGGGCATGTCAAATAGGAGTAATGGGAACAGAGATTGTGCAGTGAAATTACTGTAGCTACATGCCCCAAGTCTGACTCCGCACTGCTTGAATTCCTGCTATAATTTGATATAAAGTATGTATGTCAGTGTGGGATTTTTTCTTACTGTTTTTCTTCTGTGTTAGACTTTGCAGTGATGTGTGAGTTACTGGAACAAATATTTGTCCTGTACATGTTGTGTGGGGCAGTTTGGTCTAGTAGCAAAACCCTAAAATAGGGAATACAGAGACACAAGTTGTATTCTCACATTTTCTGCTGATGTGCTGCTCCTTTTGGGTTTCTTATTTCATCTCTGGCAGTTCTCCTTCTCATTTTTGATTTCTTTATGTAGAGTGTTTGTATTAATTGTACCCAATTCCTGGAGCCACTGTGAACCATAAAAATAGCAAAAAGTTAATCTACACAAGAGCGCTTTCGGGGTTTGAAAGCCGTAACTCTAGTGTTACGTACAAAAGTGGTTTCTTGTTGGTGCTTTGAACTGTGTTCTCACATGTGTTGCAGCTCTGGTTGTCAGCACCACATCCGCTGGCTTTGCCATGGCCCCGGTCCCTTTTGAGCTCACCTGTTTCCTGCTCGCCTCCCTTGGAACTGGCCTGGCATCCTGTGCTGCCAACTCTGTCAATCAGGTAAGTCTGTCTCTTCATCTATACAGCAAACTGGTGTCGTCCTGGCTTCTGAAATGCTGCCAGGAGTGTGACTGGATGGCCGGGAGTCCCGTGCCTTCAGCTGCTGGCTGAGCTCTGAGCTGGTAAAACTGACGCCGCAGAAGTAATGTATGCCTGAGAATTCAAGTGGAGTTGCTAGGCACAGTGTGTTTATATAGAATGGAGTTGATGAGGCTTTAAGCCTCCCAATAATAATGTTTATCTTGATAATATCCAAGCCTGGGTCCCTGGAAATGACAGGAAGAACTGAGTAATTGGAGTGTAAGAATAGCCAGTGGTGCTCCAGCCTTATGGGCTGGATTCTTCAGTTGTGGTTATTGTATGACCTTGTTGGATTTGTCTTAAAGGGTGGCTCAGATCCACTTAAAACGTCTGTACTGGGACTTCAGTGAGATTTTGTCTAGGCTGGGATCATGGTATCTCCTGCACATCTGCAGAACATACTGAGAACCTCCATCGTATGGGGGTTGTTCCATGCCAGAGATGTTCCAGGTGCCTGAACTTGAGCTTCCCTGCATGTGTCAACATGCCTGTGGAGCTTGATGCTGATCTTGGCTTTCATGCACCCAATTGTGAAGCACAGTGGCTCTTGGGTTCTCCTGACCTCCCAAAGGAAAGCCTAACTAGTGAACAGGTAATAACACTTGTGGGTGCTGAATAGAGTTTCAAAGTGTAGTAGCCATGATCACTTTCAGTTGTAAATGTGACCTGGAATAAGAAGGAGCAGCAGCAGTGCTCATTGACATTTGACAGCACTTCAAGGTTTCAGCAATCACTTGTGAGTCCTGGGACTCCAGTAGTGGAGGTTTCCTGTGATCCATACTCTGGAGTCAACTTGTTTGAGTTGGGCTCTTTGATGTTTACAGCTTGTAACACCTCAGTTGTAGCATGTGATGTGTTTTCCAGGATTTCATCCACCAGCATGCATTTTGCTCAGCCTGAAGTAAGTAGTATTTACTGTTTTTACAGGTTTTAGTGTTTATTTCATTGAGCTTAAAACTGGGGCAGGCAGCTGACTGTTTTCTCTGCAAAATGGGAAGGATGATGTATGATTTTTAATTGCTTGGAAATGTTTAGGTAGCCTGCCTAACTTGGAAACACATAGATAGCCCTGAAAAATATTTTTAAGTAAGTCACGCTATTTTCTGAAGAATACCTTTAGTTATCATGTACGTATTTTTCACACAAACGCTGTGTAGAAACGCTGTCATAACTAAGGTGAACTTTTGCTGGGTTTTGATAAAATTTTAGATGTACCCTTTTTTCCTCCCTTTTTTCCTTTACTACCTTTTTAATATTAAAAATTAAATTTATGGATTATCCTTTGAAATATTTACTATCATATGTACCTTCACTTTTGATGTGGATACTACTGGACTAAGAGAATTAATGATTGCTTATTTAGAGGTGCCTGTGCACCTTGTTTTGAGATTTTGCTAGATCTTCTGAAGAGGTGACATTCACACACAAATAACTGGTTTTCTTTGTCTTCAGCTTCCATGTATTGCTCATCATATTTTGTCCCAAAAGTAGGCACTTTTTAAACTCTTGGAAGCCATTTTTTAAGCTCTTGAATTACTCACTGCAGGAATTCTGTGCTGTAATTTGGAGTTGGACACTTGGGATAGGAAAGGGGAGTTAGGAGGAGTGCAGGAACTTTGTACTGGGGCTTGTAATTCACTCTTTACTCACTGTAAGTTACTCCAGCCTCACGATGTGTCAAACTGCCTTTCACAATTCCAGCTGAATGCTTTAAATTTTCACACTTGGTCATGTTGAGCCACTTGCCTGTGTAGAGAGACCTTGAAGGCAGATTACTTCCACTAAAAAAAAAAAAGAAAGCAAAAGGAAGGAGCTGTGGTTGGTGATCTGTTGTTTATCAATGGATCCTTTCAGTCATTGAGTGTCATTTTCCCAGTGTTACTGTGTCTGAATTGGCTGGGAATTTAATTTTCTATAGATACTTAAAGCTTAGGTAATCCATCTTGACCGTTGGAAAGGAGAACGTTTGACTTGGAACTTCCTTTATGGCTACTTTACTCTGTCCATTGCTCCCCATACGCATCCACTTCTCTGGCAGCTCATGACTCATGTTTCCCCTGTTGCTCCTCTCTATCCCTTAAGGACCTTTTTATATGATAACCGTCTTTCCGCTTACCATATTGCAGTAAATCTGTACATCTTTAAGGGCAACTCATATTTCCCACTCCTCGTTTCTCTGATAAATCTATGTGCACGATTTACAGTCCCCCCCCATATGTCATGGGAAGGTGAAGTGTGAATTGTGTAAGATTCTTCCCTGTGATTCAGGGCAGGATGTGAGGAGCCTGGTCCTGTGAAAATGTAATGAAGATTCTGTAAAATTCATGGAAGTATTGATAGAAACTTGTTACTGGTCAGGTTCTGAGATTTGAGAGGTTTTTCCCTTTTTTTTTTTCCCTTCTCTCAACTACTTGATTTTAGTGATGTGGTAGGAGCTGAGATGGTTTTACCCCCAGTGAGTTAAGCTGAATTAAGTATTTAAGTTGACTGAAGTCCTGGGGTGGGAGCCAGGCCTGTGCTAAGTTGTACACAGACACCAAAACATTGTATTTTATTTTTTTACAGAGTTGGTCTGAAACAATTTTCGAATTACCACTTTCTCCTTGTTTTCAGATGGTTGTGTATCATACTTTAAACTTATTTTTTCCTGTCTGCAAGAGCCAGAAAATTGAAAAATGTGCTTAAGTCGAGATTCTTGCCTCACTTTCACTGTTTCTAACAAGAAAGCAATAAAAAAACCTGGTGCAAATCGATGACTTTGTATTTTTTCATTGTTCGTAGAAGTACAATCTGGATATTTATCCTGTTATGTGTTTAGAAAGATGTTTCACAATCCACAAATTTTAGCAGTGCTTTCCAAGGCAAATGGAAAGAACGCATTTTGATGGTGATTCTTTGAAATTGGACAATGATTTTTAAGGAGCTTGTGACTTGCTGTTTCGTGACTTGAGAGTGAAAAAGTCTTATTGGAAAACACAGACAAAAATTACAAAAGGGAGATGTGGTGCCTGCAAGGTCATTCTAGAAACATTTGTTTAGAAAATGTCAAGAAAAGTATCTCAGAATAATTTATGTCAGACAGAAGTTTTAGAGAAACAGACTCAGGCTGGAGGAAAACGTTAGGAATTCTGGGGATCTTGATAAATATCAGAGAGTCCTTGGGTTTTCCCGTGGAGTGTTTTGGGTCCTTGGACTGTGAGGGAGGAAACTCCTATGGGAAGGTGCCAGAGAACACAGTGTTTTATTTCTCTTGTCTTCCACCAGTGTTTCTGCCTCTGCCTCACTCCTTTATCACAATACTTCAGAGTTGTACCTCACACCTAATCCAGCATTGCAGTGGCTCCCAGAGACAGTGCTCCCTGGTTCTCTTCCACATCATCCAACACCACGTTATGTCCTCCAGCCCTTCAGAATTTTACTACAACATGTCACCACTTCTCAGTCCCACCTGCTAAAACGGCTTTCGTCTTTTTTTTCCCTCTCTTTCTAACAGCATTCTTTCTTTTTTTCATCGTTGAAGTAACTTAAAATTATTTTGGACAGGTGTTCTTCATGGGTACTCTGTCTTTTGAAAATAGCCATTATTTTACAGTGGGTTTTAATTTAAAAAAAATCACTTAATGCATTTACCAAGGACTGGACTGAGACACACTGTGTCTTTAACATTACTAAACTAGCCAAAATCTCTAGAAAAATCTTGTAAGAAGGGACCAGTCTTATTAATTCTATTATGATAATGAAATGGAAATATATTCTGGGGTTTTGTCTGTGTGTTAATCTTGAATCAGACAAATAAATGCCTTAGTGTTGTTCTTTACCAGTTACAAGTCAATTAAATAAACTCCTGGTTTTTTGATTAAGGAAGACTAATTTTGTAACTTCTTTTTTCCTGTACGCCATGGCTCTCATAGAAATGGAGTGGGAGAAAATTATATTAAGTTTTGCTTTTCCACAGCTCTGGTTTTTGATGATTTTTGAAAACTCACTCAAGCTTCAAGGAGTGGAGGCTTACATTTATATTAGAGAGAAAACATGTCATTTCTGAGACTTCTAAGATAGTCACCTCTGATTTATGGAGAAGGAGATAAAACATGAAGAGATGTTTACACCACAATACACGGCATTAAAATGTTAGAGGAATCACATGCGCATTTTATATGTCAAGTACATTCTTTTGTAACTGCAGCATGGCTAAAAAGTGGGAGAGAACTATAAAGATGAAAGCAGGATGTTTAAAGTGGTTTGAATTTAGTAGCTGAGATAAAATGATGGGCTTAGGTTTGACTGATGGTACCTTGAGAAGGAAGTACACTGGGCCAAATGTCTTGGCTGAAGTTAGAGAGCTGAAAATGTGGAAATCTGTAACTATGTTAAGCAGGATGAGAGAATAAATTAAATTAACATTCCTGTCCCTTCACGGTCTGATCTGATGGCTGTGTTCTGCTCTTAAAGTCTCATCTTCTCCTGACAGTGTTGATTCCTTAGAAGTGTAGCTGTAAGGAGTGGGAGGCGTGGGTTATTGTTAAAATAATGGACTGAAATTTGGGATTCGAGTTCAGCCCAGGGAACCTGTACATGATCTTTGGTGTAAGATAACCTATGAAGGTCATTTAGATGCTGCATGAGGCTGAATAAAGTAAAAATAGTGCAGCCTTTCCTGCAGTTGTCAGTCCACTTACTGGATTATCCTGATGGAAGAAAAAAGTCTGGTCTTCTTTTATCTGGTCTAAATCTAATGTCTTTTGAATTTTGAAACCATCACCTCTTGTCCTGTCACAACAGGCTGTGCTAAAAGTCTGTCCTCCTCTTACAAATCCACTTTAAGTAT
This sequence comes from Illadopsis cleaveri, assembly GCA_013399915.1. NCBI lineage: Eukaryota > Metazoa > Chordata > Aves > Passeriformes > Timaliidae > Illadopsis > Illadopsis cleaveri. The sequence continues at coordinate 80,165 of VXBB01003835.1, forward strand.
TGAAAGGCTTCAATGAGCCTTCTCTTCTCCAGGTGAACGCCTCCACCTTTCCTAGCCTGTCTCCAAAGCAGAGGTGCTCCAGCCCTCAGAGCATCTCCATGGCCTCCTCTGGACTCATGCCAGCAGCAGCTCCACATCCTTCCTGTGCTGGGACCCCAGGGCTGGAGACAGCTTGGCAGGTGGTGTCTTACCTGAGCAGAGCAGAAGGGCAGAATCCTCCCCCCTTGACCTGCTGCCCAGAAAAAAAAGAAAAGAAAAAAAAGAAAAAAAAAGAAAAAAAAAAATAAAAATTTTTAGAAACTCTGTACCAGAAAAAAACCCCACCACCCCAAGGGTTAAAGTAATACGTAGGAAGTGGTCTATAGTGATAGATGCCTGGGTTATTGATGAAGTGGAAAATAAAAATAGCATGATTCCAGTAGTCCCTCTTTCCCCTTTCTTTTTAATCCCAGTAAAGAAATTCAACACAAAAGAGAAAAGCAACAGGTCTGTTCCCCAAAACTAGCTGTGTTTTTGGTGTTATCTCCATACCAAAAATCTCCTACCAAAGAAGTATTTTATTGAGTGTCCATGAAGTGGGAACTTTTTATTCTGATGCTAATATTATTAATATGCCCTGCTCCAAGTTGGAGGAGCTGACCTCTGTCAGATCATGCAACCTACCTCCACTTAGTACAGGAGGTTTTTGCTTAGTAAACTCCTCAAAGTTCTTTCTTGCCCACTTTTGAAATCTCTGAAAATTTATTCTTTTGCCCCTTCCCCTCACAGATAACTGCACTGTCATACTGGAATGAGAGAACTCATTTTGAATGCCAACAAGATTTGCCCCATACAATGTATGTAAAAATGATATAGTTGAATGATTGAAGTGATTTAGAAATTGTCTAAAATGACTTTCCAAGGTTTTGGCTTTCCTTATTAGAATATTTCATGCCTAGCTTATAGCAGCTTTCCCCTCCTGCCTCTGGAATGATCCCATTGGCAGGTGCTTACCATTTTCCTGGGAATGACAAATGTCAGTCAGCTCAGTCAGGCCACACTCCCACATTCCCAGTTGCTCATCTGGGATTCACACCTGATGCATCTCTGTCTCTCCCTGAAGTCCCTTTGTTTTGACTGAACTGATTGCCTGCAGCAGCCACCTGGTCTTTCATCTCTCCCCCTTCTCCATTCCCACCAGCGATCAAACAAGTATCAGGAGAAGTTATTAAAACCTGGTGGTGAACTCCACACTTCAGGACTGTCAGTGGCAGAGGCAGCTTGGGATGTAATTTACAATGGATAATAAATATAAGAAAAGTGCAACACTGGAAGTCTATCTTGTGCTCCAAACTGGGTTGATATATGCTGCTTTGATATTTTAGCTGCTGGCAGCCTTCATTAGTGGTCATTGAAGATCATAACTTACAGATGATTCATAATTGCAACAGTTGGATCAAGTTAGGATGGTGGAATTGTTGATATGGAGTAGAACTAGCTCAGCTTGTAAGGATATATTTCATGAGCAGTGAGAATGATGAGCACTAATGAGAACCACCCTCTGAAGGACCAATAAATTTTACATGCAAAGATTATCTTTCCAAAGCATGAATCGTTTGACTCACAACTGAAGCTTGATAAAGGATCTTAGAAAAATACTATAAATTAATGCATATTATTGAAAGAAATTCTCTTTGCTTGCATGTATGTTGTGTGAGTATGGTAGGCAAAGAGTCTTAAAGTGGATGGATTCAATAACCCTTAGGGACTTTGACCCCAGTCGCCACTATGATGTTCAGCAAAGACAGTGAAAATTAGTATAATGACACCTTTGTTATTACTTTCCCACCCTCTGTGGCTCTTACTATTAGCATAAAGCTTCAGATTTTAGGGCAGTTAAAGTCAAAATGTTTTGATTTGATTCCTACTCTTGTGTTGCACCTCATATATATTCAAATCCAACAGTGACCTAAACAGTGGATAAAAAAATGAATTTAATGTTGTGCCCCCTTTTTATGGGTCATCCTGCTTCCTGGTTTGAAAAAGGTGGTTTTCTGTGGATACACAAAGTAAGTATGTGCCATTGTTAACAGGGCAGACTCGCTTTCTCTCCCTGGTTGCAGTGTTGATGAGCAGCTAATTTCCTAAATGAACACCAGCAAGGTGGTAGGGTGGTAAAGGGGAATTTTTGGAAATGTCAGTGTGGGGACTGCAGTCTCCTTTGTCCTGCCAGGACAGAGCAAGGGAAACGTCCTCGTGGTCCTCTGTTTTCTTTCCATCTGAAACTGTCCTTTCATCTGCACAGGCATTGGTGATAGACATGGGCTGGGAGTGATGAGATTCCTGTTATTCTGAAATACCACTGTGATGGACAGGAGCTTTTGGGTGACACCTTCAGAAGCCCCTTAACTTTTGTGCATACAGAGTTCCTTGAGATGATGTATTTGGATGCAACACTAAGTTTTGTCTCATTAGCACCATGCTTACAGGTTTTGTGGAAATACTGGGTGCAAGCAAGGTAGGGGGTAAGAAAAAAATAATTTACCAAGTGATGAATTGTCAGGAATACTTCAGTGACGTGAGATTTCCTTTAGATCCAATGCCAGATTTCCCCCGGAAACCCTGATCACGGACAGAACAAAGGAATTTCAAAGGGCTGAAATGAGGGAATGTGAAGAGAAGACTAGACAACAGGGAAAACCTAGTACTTAATAAGATTTATCTGGCCTTTTGATCCATAGGGGTATTGCCTTTCTAAGCTTAGAAGAGTGAAAATAACTAGTGTTTTTTGCCAGTCATTAAGTACATGCTTTGACATTTTCAAATAGCTCAGAGTTCCTTCAGCAGTGCAAGTATTAAATTCTAACTTTATTAGATAAGTAGTGAAATGTCTCTTTTTGTAATTTAAATGGTGCCATATTCAGCCTGTTTATTGCCTTGAATTAGACTCCTGACAGTTTCAGAAACAGCAATACAGGACCTAGTGTACTGTGCTGTATGAAAAATAGCAACAATGTGGCAGAGTACAACTGATAAAGCGATACCATTTCTTTGGGGAGTAGCTCATTGAAACACAAATCCAGAGCATTCTTTCAGTCCCTTTCCTTTGGAATTATTTTAGGGTTCTCTTCAAATGTCTGTTGTTAAAAAATACTACATAAATACCATGAGTTCAGATTCTACTTCGTCATCTTAGCTTTGGAAAGGATTTATGTGCAGTAAAACCAAGTGAAAGTCCTCTTGCTTTAATTTTCCGTGACTGTTGTCTCTGTTAAGATAAAATTTCATTCTGCTTTGACTTTTGACTTTGTTCCACACTCTGGTTGTCAACTGCCTGTGAAGAGTTGATCTGCCTAGGAGAGAGATCATTGTGCTTTGCTGCAAGCCTCGGCTGCAGTAAGCACTCAAATGCTCTTGTTTGTATGGGCTGCAAGAAAAAGGCCTTCTAGGGTTGTCAGGGTGGCAGGTTATGGAGAGCCTGATAAGGTGCTCTCTGACAGAGGGGATGCACCAGTGGGTGGGTTTGCTTCCAGTTTGGAAAACTCCCTGTCATATGCAATACCAGTTGACTGCTCCTGTGCCAGTGCTCATTTAAACATTTTTGAAGGCACTGTAACAGGTCTTTCAAGTAGTGTATGTTACAAAAGATACAGGTAACAGAGGAGTCTGTGGTGGTAGCACTGGATTTTCTTATTTTTTATATAAATTGCATATATATAAATATATGGTTTTCCAGCATAAGAAGGTAATGATGTGTGTCCTGCAGAGTTTGCAATCTGGAAAGTTATAGTGGGAAAGTATGTGGGTTTGCCTCTAGAAACCGAAACACTTTTGCGAGTCCCACACTTCAGTTTTTCAGGGGAGCATAGAGAGAAGATTGAAAATCGAGGTGATTAGTCTGTAAAAATCAAAGAAGGTAGTTATTGTTGTGAGAGATATGGTCTTGAATAGAAACAAGCTACTTTAAGCATATTAAAACTCAAGGACCATCCATCTTTCTGGGCATGACTTAACTGAACCTTGGGAGTGCTGCAGGAATTATTAAGATCTGTCAAAGCTTGTGAGTGTTGGTATAGTTACTGAGTAGTGCAGCTGAGAGTTGATTGAAGATCAACAGACGTCACATCCTACAAGAAGCAAGAAGCTCACTGAGAGTTGATTTATGCAGATTAATATTCCTGCTCACAGAATGTTTTTTAATTTTTCCCTGTATTGCTGTTCACATATTGGGTTGGATGTTGCTCTAGGCACTAGCAAGGTATGTTGAATCTTCGATTCATGCTTAGGCTGTGCAAGAGCTTTCCAATATGTGATCTACCTAATTTACGATAGGAGGAGCATACATGGCATGTACGGCATCCATGTTGCCAACTCTTGGGGCATTTGTCAGTTGTCCTAAAAAGATCTCTTGACCCGTTGTTGCTAATGGCTGGATTTTTTGTTTTAAAATTCATCATTCATGACACATTTCTTGGGAAGGTGTAGACTATAAATATATACATACATGTAGCTCTACAGTTTCTTGGGTTCTGGTGGGAAATGGCCATTCAAATTGCACAAAAAAATCAGCAGTATCCCCGGTGGGATTGTAACACGGGTATGAATAGAAAGCTGTAGTGAAATTTTTTTTAGAAAATTTTTATTTGTAGTGTTGAATAGTCATTTGCCACTAAGTGATTTTTTAAGAGGATTCTAAGCATAAGCTGTTTAATGGACAAGTAAACCACAGCTCTAGGCAGTAATCCATTTCTTCGGTCTTTTATGAGATCTGTATGGAAACCGAAGGAGGAGGTTAGTTTTCAATACCAAAATCATTAAGTACATTATCCAGATTAAAGAGCACAGGGCATGTTGGAAGTATGTTTAAACTAGGACAAGAAATAAAATTGCACACATGGATGAAGATACAAGAGTTATAGCAGTTTAGTAATATAAGCTTTGACTTTAAACCAGACATGTCTGCAAATCTCGGAGGTCTGGTATTCTCGGTCACTAAAGGCTAACTTTGCCTGTATCTGTATAGATTATGTAAATTTTTGAAGCAAACCAGGCTTCTAGAAGATGAAAATCTGTCTCTATAATTCTTCTTTTAAGACTTCTTATTATAATTGAGATTTATGTTGGTGCTCCCAACAGACATGACAATCATTTGTAACTTCAGAGAGTACTATAAAGGTGCTGGCGTTTGAGAGCAAGCTGGATAGTTTGGCCTCAAACTCATTTTTATGTTCTGAAATTAGATACTTCTAAAAATAATAACCTCTTACTAGCTGCTTAAAGACTTGGAATACCTTGTGTTTATTAAAGGGCATTAAAAGTAAAATATTATCTTTGGAGGGCATCCATTATAAAAGTGTTTATCTGAAACGGCCTTAGGCAGCAAGGGAGCAGAATAAGGAATAAAAAATAAAGTTACAGTGAAGAGAGGTCTCTGCTGTGTTTCTCTTGCTGCTTGTGCTGTTTACAGCCTGATTCCCAAAGTTTTCTTACCATTATTCTTGGTCTCTTCCTGGCAGCGGGAGTGTGCAGCAGAGCCAGCCCTCCTTCAGGCAGGCTCATTCTGCTCAGCTGAGTTTTCCTCAATGAGGAAAGCTCCTATTGGTGTGAGAGTAAGTAGCAGAATCATGTCTGGAAGGGACTAGTGGAGAATATCACCTGGCAGAGTTCCAGCTGTAGTGGGGAGATGTTCAACTGTGATCTGTGTGTTGAGTGCACATTCTTCATCCCTGATTAAAGTCTTCAGGGCAAGGACCAGTCCTGGTGGAAATCATTTGTGCCTCCCCTGTAAAATGATGGTTGACTTCAACTCCCTACTGATCTGGATGTTTCTAATGTTTCTTTTGAAGTGGGGCCAGGAGGTGATGCAGAGGCTTATGAGCAATGCAAGTTTTGTAGGGAGATTTCAAGCATTTTATTAGAATTACTGCTGGAGTCAGAGAAAATGGATAACCTATAAAGCACAAACTTTCTTCAAGTCGTCATGCAAATGTGATTCCATAGCTCTGGTCATATCTGGGATTAACTTAGAGTAGAGTTGGAGTAGAGTTGGGTTTGTGCCAGGATTGTGTAAGAATAAATCAGTAGTATTATTACAATGTCATAATTAGTTTCCAAGTAGCATTAAGTAGGTGACAGTGAGGCAGAGTGTCATGAAGGGCTGTAAAAACACAACTGGCTGGGAGAAGATGTTTAGGAGATGTTTATTTAGTGTCTCTTGAAAACACGAATGAGAACATTCAGGAAAAGGCAAGTTAGAAATGAGCAAGAGAGTGTGGTTGGGTACTGAAGAGGCTTCTCTGGGAACGGTCATGGCCCCGAGGCTGCCAGAGATCCAGGAGTGTTTGGACAACATCTCAGGCATGGAGTGGGATTGTTTGTGCAGGGCCAGGGCTCCATGATTCTTGTGAGTCTCTTCTGACTCAGGATATCTTGTGACTGTGATTCTTCAGACAGTGCAGAGGTTTGGATGTTCAAGGTGTGGGTGGTGGTGTTCATGTCTCATTTGATGTCTTTGGGATTTGCCTTATTTTTGGGATATGATTGGGATATATTTGGGATTTGATTTATTTTTCAGTTTCAGTTTCGTTACTGAATTACATTGAGACGTAAATTGAATTACTGTTGAGACATAAATTGAATTACAGTTTCGTTAGTGAATTACATTGAGACATAGAAACTGAACACAAGATCTAGGAAAAAAGTCCCAAACAACCAAAAACCCAAAACCCCAACAGATTACACCCCTAACAAGCTGCTACTGAAAATTAAAGGTAGTAGACAGCAAATTACTTTTCTATCCAGAAGTCCAGCTGCTGGATTCACTTGACTCTCAAAATCTTTGCTTCTGCTGCTGTCGCTGCTAACCTTTTGTTACATTTGCTTGGACAGCTGTAACCTTTCTTTCTAAGTCTGGATTTTGCTGCAAGTGCTTTTTTGTCTCTCCTATTATGGGTTGTGACACTTGTGTAGTTTATTTTGTGGTTAAAAAGAGAGGTAGGAAAGGCTGATTTTAAGTATTTGTCCCAAAGAGGAATAGAATGAAGAGCCACGTGCTTAACGGCTTTGAAATGAAACATACTTGTCACAAAGGGCTCTTTATGTTGCTGGAGAACGTGAAGAACTGGTGCTTGGGGATGCTTTTGGAAGATCTGCACTTTTCAGAGCAGAACAATGAGTAGAAATGGTTGATTATATCTAAAAGTAGTCTTTCTCTCTGTTTCACGTTTAATTCTCTGTTACTGCTGAGAATATAAAATTTTAACTGTGCCTCAGGCAATAGAAGCTTCCCCCTTACTACTTTGCCAATTTTTCCAAGAAGATCTGTCCATAGAGGCCAAAATTGCAGAGCATTTCCTTAAGCCACTCTCTCCATGGATCAGTGTCTGTTCTGGTGCTGCTTTGGTGATTCCATGTGTACAGATTGCATGTGTAATTGTGACTGCAACACTTCCAAAGAAACTCCTCAAATAAGTTATCCCATGACCTATTCATTGTGTAATTTTGCTGATTTCAGATTTGCAGCTCAAGTGCAGGAGACTTTTTCTTCTGCATCTCCAGGCACTGGAGATATACTGGACACATATGTTTGGATACATGCCTGTGAGTTCTGTGTGAGCATTCTTTCTGCAGGCGACAGTCATTGTGTTTCAGAAAGTGGCATTAATTGTGATAATGTAGCATAGAGCTCCTCTTTGTGAAATTCAAGCATTTTTAACATCACCACCTTCAAAGACAATAAAAATTCCAGTCTACATTTATCTATTCCCATGTGAGGAGTTACTGCAGTGTATATTGTATCATTCCATATGAAATTCTTCTGCTTAATAGTCTCATTTATACACAGTTGTCTGAGGTCAGTTTTCCATTTTGCAATTGTCAAACAGCTGTTAAATTAAGAGACCAGATCCCAAAGTTCATTTACATTTTATGCCATTCTTTGGGTGCCTGTTTCAGATCTTCATAAAACTAATGATTTATCTGCATATCTTAGTCTTCTTTCTGCACTTGTTTTTCACAGATGTTCACATCCTCTCTTTCTTCAAGAGCAGCCTTTAAAATAAAACTTGTGTAACATTTCATTTGGTGAGGCTTAGTTATATAGTGAAAGAAAGATGGTTCTGTATCTTCAATGCAGGCAGTGAAAACAGTTTAAATTTTGCCTCATATTAATGATAATTTGTATTTTGAACTGAGAAGTAGAACAATAAAAAGAAAATTTTGAAATGTGCTGCTAGAAATTACAAAAGAGAAAATCTCTATTTCATTCATTTATTGTTGATTTTGGCTAATAATTCACCCAGCTGTTGATTTCCTCCTTTAACTTTATATTTCTTGTTCTTCAGTAGGAAGCCAAAATAAAAAGGGCTTTGTTCACAAATGATATTTGCAGTAAAATGTATTCATTTTTCAACATGGGGAATATCAAAGGCTATCACATGAGTGAGAACACAGAGACTAAATTGAATACTATGTGTGGTTCTGTGGTATGATGATTCTTAACGTCGGTGAGTTCCAAGCATAAATTTATATGGTGAAGATTTAGGGGTTGTTTTCTTATTTATTTCCACTGGTGTAATGATCAAAAGAATATCTCATTAGATGCCATTGATGTCTTAGTACAAAGTACTTAAATAGCCTGAGGTAGCCATCTAGTTTATAAAAATTCCTGAAAGAGAGGTAGGACCCTTGGGAGTTAAAGGTATACTTTTGAGCTCGGTGTGTTGTCAGGGGAGGAAGGCAAGAGAGATTCTGTTACAAGCCTCAGCAGTTCTCTGTAGTGCTGAGATTTATAGGGCTCTTTTTAAAATGTTACCTTAAATTATGGTCACTGGGGAAAGTTTGTCTGGGATATGCCGGGCTAGAGAATGTTTCTGTGCCATTTCAACATCTTTCACTAACGTATTCAAGCAGTGCAACTTGATTAACTCTTTCCAGGTTTGGTGGGCAACATTCTGGTCTACACATATGTGTTTGTAGCTGCTTTACGTTCTTGAAAGAGATTGTTTCAAGGCTGTAGATCCTCCTTTGTGCCAGTTGCCTCAAGACACTGTGCTTTGCTAAGGAAAAGGAAACAATATCTGTGCTATTTGCTGCATTTCATAGGCATTTCATAGGCAATTATTAGTCTTTTCAGTTGATGGGCTCTGCATTGGGATTGCAATAAAACACAAGTCAATGTGAAATTGGATGCAGACTAGGAGAGAAGATAAAACCAAATGAAAATTAATGACAGATGTAAAAGTTACTGTAATAATGTAGTCATCTTCTTACAATTTTTTCCAAACTATATTTTTATTTCAGCAGATATTTCACTTGAAATCTTTGGAGTAAGTCATCTCTTTGATTTCAGTTCTGGTCTTCAGTAGTGAAACAGCTTAATTGTGATGGGTTCCGACTTATTTATGAACAGGTTTTTACATTTGAGGGCAGTTGCGGAGTTGTTCTGAATGGAGGATGCAGAGTGCTCCAGTGATTGTCCATAAGTCTCTTTTAATGGCTTCAGGTACCACTAGTGTTAACTCCAGAGTCCACAGACCCTCTCTGAAGCTGGGGATCTGTCATTGTCACACCTGGGATATGGGGAGTGGTAGGGCTGATTTGTCTGATGTTTCCTAAGAAAAATTTGGAAAGCTCAATTTTTTGGTACTTGTTCAGTGCTGAGCATAAACAGCACTTCTGCAAGTAACTGCAAAAAGCTTTCCCCACTTGTTTTAAATCATAAGCAAGCTTTGTTTTAGTTTCTTAAGGAAGACCATCCCTGGGATGGTCAAGCCAAAGGCTATCTGATGCAGGATTCTCTATTCAGCAGGATTCATGAATCTGTCTCTGTCTCAGACCCATTGGATCTTCTCATTAATCTCTTCCTGGCCTTGTTGCCTGTTGGCAGCACTGGAAGGAGGATGCTGGACTGTGGAGTTCCTAGGAGCTGAGACTTTCTTCTTGTCCTCCATGAAGCATAACTGGGCAGGTCCCACCCACTCCCTGGGTGCCTGCAGGGATAGTAGGAATTCCTGGGGAGTGAGAGCCTGGGAAAGGCTGGTTGGTGCCTCCAGCTCTTTCTCACTTCTGCACTGTTGAGGTTCCTTCTCCTTTTCATTGTCCCTTGAGCTTACCCTGCAACACTTTTTTGGAGTGGAGATGGAAAGGCATGTTTTTCTTTAGAAGATGAAATTCCATAACAAAATTGTATGGTAGTAGATACTTAACCTTAAGGTGTGTACAGACATGAGGGGATAAGTCTCCAGAAGACTTTCCAGCAGGTTTTTTGTCAGAGACAATGATGGTGTCTGTATCTGTGCAAACTTCCCTCCATGGATTTGTCCAATTCCCGTTTTTGGCACTGGGAGAGGCAATGGCCACTCATGTCCCAGTTGGTACTCCATGCCTTTTATGATTTTGTGGACATTTCTTGTATTCTTCCTCTCTTTTTCCAGGCTGAGGAAAGCTGCTCCATCTTGGTTCTCTTATATGGAGCTGTTCTGTACCTGTGCTTATCTTCATCTTTTCTTGGTTTGTCAGCTTCTCTTTGGGAAAAGTGGACCCAAACTGCACCCCCCAGATACACAACTGTGTAGGAGGGATTTATACAGTGATTGTGTATGTGCAGGGCAGCATCCCTCCCTCAACAGGCACATCTGTGTGTACGCACACACTATTAGAGAGTGCAAGTGAGAACAGCAAATTTGATTAATCAAATCCTTAAGATAATTAAACTGTCATAAGATCTCTTGGGACAGCAGTCAATCACAGCAATCAAAGTCTCTGGTACAGTGCCTCTAGCTTTTGTTTCTCTTTTTTAAAAAAAATTTCTGAATAGTGACTGACTCTTCATAAACCCATCTATTCCTACCTTCTGGTGTCCTTCTCCAGGAAGAAAGTTGGAGTTGATTGGTTTCTTTTCCATGGGTAACAGAACATTAACATATATACTTACACACAATTTTCTGCCTCTCAGTTGGTATCTAAGATGCTACTGGAATTCTTCACTATCAGCTTCCACCCTTAAAGGTCTGGAATTTCTTATGGATCACAGAAATATTTAGGAACATTGTTCAAATCTGTGCATTAGGAACCATATATTTTAAAATCAGGCATAAATTACCCATCTGGATAGCCTGTGGTCTTGATGTGATCATGCCAATAAAAGATCTGATTTACATGGGCTGAGCGTGTGCAGTTTGTGCTGAGCTTAAGCAGAGCCAGCTGGGAGGTGTGACCCCAAGTCCGCTGCAGAAGATACAGATAACTTTGGGCAGCCTTATCCTAGTGAGGGTGTTCCTTGCTTTTGCTGCTCAAAAGTGACTGAAATGTTGATTTTGACGTGTGGGAACAATGATTTAATTTCTTTTTTTAAATCATTGTTGTGAAGTCAGATGTTCAATTACTGTGTGGAGGGAGGGAGGTTCAACAGGTTACAGTGTGGTGACTTCAAGATTAACCCATCGTCTAAGGGATCCAAAATGTGCTTCATGTGGCTGGCTCGAAGAATGGCTTCATTGCAGTCTTTTTCTTGGTCCTTAGTGCCCATTCCAGAATGCTTTTTATTTGGTGGAGGAAATGCACACATTTTAGCTGCCTTTCAGAGTGTTACTGCTCTCATCCTGTCTTTCTCACCCCGGGGTTGACTTTTCTCACGAGGCTCAAAAAGATGTCTCTCTCCTCCCATGCCCAACTCAGCTGAACAGTTGCATCTGTTTCAGATCGGGTGTACTCAGAAACTTGTCCCTTTTTTTTCTCCCTGAACTATATAATTTGTTCCAATAAAATGTTCTTGATTTTTTTTTTTCTGTCTGCTATCCTATAGCAGCCTGGAGGCAAAAAGAATTTGAGAAATATGTCCTAACTATCCTGTACTGTTGTGCCTCCAATACACGGTTTACCATATTTGTGAACACCATATCCTTTTATCTCTTTATTTACCCCAAATGGACCCAAAATTGAAACCAAATCAGTGTCAGAGTAGTGTGTGAACCAATGGATCAGACATGTCCTAGGCAGAAAAATAGCACATCCATTGGTGAAGAGTCAAAAAAGTTTAGACATGTTAGATAGGCTGCCTCTAACAGGCATGGTTATGGTTAATTACTGAAATTAAAGGTATTAGAAAGGCAGGAACATTCTTCTGTCAGGATTCATTTGGTTTGGCCCTGAAAATCCATGCTTAAAACTGGATGCTGATAAATTATTTTTGCACAGATCATAAAATTAACAGTAAATTCAAATAAAAAGGTATAAATTAAGTATTCAAATGTTATTTTTATGGCATATTAGGTGGAATTATTTTAATGTAAATGGTCTATCTCAAGGAAACTGTGAAATTGTTAAATAAATCTACTCTGTTCCAGTGATAAACGTGTGAAATGTAATCTTCTTGAGTCTTACATCCGCAAGTCCACATCTTTGTGTTTGGGAGTAGGATGTAGGTACTACTAATGTGTGTAACAGGTGCATGTAATTTAGCTGTGGATCTAGTCAAAATACCTTTAATCAGTTACTGTTAAGTCAAACCATATGTGTCCAGGCTGTTTTTCTTGTGTTCTCCCATCAGTGCTTTTGTGGCTCAGCACCCTGCAGGATCCAGCAGTGGGATGGAGGAAGGACCTCGTTGCTGAAATTTTAATCTTTGTGCTCCAAAGTAAAAGCTGCAGGTACTGGAAGTGCACAGTGATCTGTTTCAGCTTTTCTGCTTTTATGTAGGCATTGGTTTGGGAAACCGCAGGGTTTTGAGTGATGCCCTGAGGCGCACAAAGACCAGTGTGTTCCTGGGACTGGGGAGCTGTTAAAGATGCTTCAGCATCAGTCTGTGTGAGAAACATAGCTGAGACTTGAATGTGGAGAGAACAGGGTGTTCATATGGTGAGTTGCTTTCAACACCAAGTTTCTGGGATATTTTAGAACAGATGCAGTGAAAACAAAGCATGGGACCACTCACCAAACAGGCTTTTCCTGCAGTGGAAATATATAGCAACCAGAAAAGAGATTCACTGCTTATCCAAGGCATGGGTATGTTTTTATGCATGTAAAAAGCAAGTTGCTTCCTCACTCTGGAATATTAGTTTTGCCAAAGATGATTTCAGCTGGGACAGAAACAGATTTGGTGGTGAACTGGAGTAGTGTCAGCATCTGACAGCACTGAGCAGCAAGTGGGTTTAGTTTGTCTTTTTGCAATAGGTAGATTTCTGCTTGAAATTGTTTGCAAGGATTTCATTTTTCAGGCAGTGTATTTGGTATGTGTATTCCCTGTTAGCTGGTACTGCTGGAGGAGAGGTGTTCAATCGGATTGTCTTTCTGGGTGGTCCTTCCAAAGCTGTAATCAACGTACGCACGGCAGGTCTTGTCAGCGTGGGGCTCAGCGGCACAGATTTATCATGTAAGATAGCAGCAGCCAGAGAGTGTGGCCAAGGAGCTGTTCAAAGATCTTGTATACAATTTATAAAACTAACTTTTGAAGTAGCCTTTTTCTTTCATTTTACTAAAACAATTGGGACCATCAAGTTTTCCCTTTGAAGTTTAATTTCATTGGCTGTGGTAGTGGCCTTTATTTCTGCAGATCACAGATTCAAAATCTGTGATAAATTTATTCCTGAGACTTTTGTAGAATTTGTTTTCTGAAAAGCTAACCTTAATTAACATTTAAATTCATCTTTAGAGTCTCCTCATCAATTAGTTGCAGGCAAATGCACACAAATAAAACGTTCCTTTGACAGATATTTAAAATAGCCGTGGTAATAAGTACAGTATTAAACACAAAAATACCATCAAAATAATTTTAGAAGCCTTTTTTATACTTCTTTAAATCTTTTTACTTACAGTATTTTCAAGTCATTAATTTAGTGATTTTTTTTTTTCCTGCTGATAGAGTCTAAAATGCAAATGTTGGTTACTATTATTAAACTTTTTTTTGGAAACCTAACTTGGGAAGCTAGAGAAGATATATTAGATGGCACACTTAGGCAGTGTCAGAGGGACACAAAACCATAAAATAATTTTGATTAAAAAATTACAGGAAAATAGCTTATGCTGCTAGTTATAGTAAAGAAAAAAAAAAAAAAAGCCAACCCAGCCGAAAATAAGGCAGAGCTGTACTACAGGGAGTGTGTGCAAGAATATTGGCATTTCTTTTATGCCCCTTGTGAAAAGATTTCATCTCTATTCTTTGCCCTCTGAGAAGACTTCAGCTCTAATGTTCTGGGTAGCAGAAGACATCTGCTCTACTTCCAGCTTTTAAAGCACAGTCAGCACTTAAGTTGGATAGACAGCAGCACTAATCATGTTAAGCACAGTCTCCGAAGGCCGAGTGAATGCAGAATTAATGCATTGTTTTAGGGTGCGGGGCTAGGGCTCAGGGCAGGGTGTGCAGCTCCCTGCCAGCGCTGGCCCAGCCTGGAGCTCCCTAAATCTTGTTGGTTACACCTCGAGCAGGAGCCAAGCCGTCAAGGAGCCCCCATTCAAGTGTTTGCCACACCGGTCTCTGGGGTAGTAAATGCTGATTTGGTGTCAATTGGAAAAATGCCAGTGAGAGGGCGCTGCAGTTAATCAGAGGTGCTTCTGTTGATTCCTGGGTTTATTCCCGTTCCCTGTATTTTGTGCATTACTCACCAGTTTGCTTCTTCAGTTTTAAGCAACTTCAGTGTATTTTGCAATTTCATCTCCATTGTAGATATTTCTCCAAGTTTACTTTAAGCACTGTATCCTTTAGTCACCTAGTGCAATAAATGGTTGTACACCCTCTGTTTAACCATTAAATGGTAGTATAATCCTTGGATCTGAGCATTTATGGTTGTTTTTTGGAATCAAAATTTAATGTTACAGGATTGAGTGTTAAAAAATGTGTGGCAGACTGTGCTACGTGAGTGTGTGGGTACTTTGTTGATAAATTTACTCTAAAGTGAATCCTTTCATCTCCACCTTAACTTTCAAAAGGTGTAAAATGTATGTTGCAGATACGTGGTTGCAGTCTGGTGCTTTTGATTTTCTTTTTCTTTTAAACGTTCCTGTGACAACATTGTTTCTCCAAGTTAGCCAAGTGTTAACCTCAAAAATGTTAGTTTTATGGGCAGTGTTGCCCTCATAAAACAAAAATGAATGGATAACACTTTAAAGAAAGTCTGCAGAGGAAAAGGAGTTTGAAATAACATTCTGCTCTGGCTTTCTTGACTAATTTAAACTACTGTTGTATTTTTGGTTAAAGGTTAATGTTCCTTTAATTGGCCTTTTAATCGGATGCCTGTGTTTGNTTATTGGCCGTTTCATCCGATGGCGTGGTTTTGCTGGGGGGGGGGGATTGCACTGAATAACATGCCCTTAGCATTCCCGTTTCTCCCTAGAAATCTCGT
This sequence comes from Illadopsis cleaveri, assembly GCA_013399915.1. Classification (NCBI taxonomy): domain Eukaryota; kingdom Metazoa; phylum Chordata; class Aves; order Passeriformes; family Timaliidae; genus Illadopsis; species Illadopsis cleaveri. Next base: position 95,479 of record VXBB01003835.1, read on the forward strand.
GGGATTTTCCCGTCTTTCTGAAGTGTGCTATCAGAACTAATTACCTCCATGCCTAGAACAGCTTTCTACTAACAGCTAGGATAATATTTCAGAAACTAGATAAATTCTAGTATTGACTTTTAAATCTTTTGAATAGCACATGTCTGAGCTTTCAGATGCTCTTTGGAACGATTTGGAGAGGGGGAATATAAAAGAAACTACTTTTAATTAGCAAAATAAGATTTTAATAAAAAAAGTAAACTGTATGTTTTATTGTATCGTGAAAGGTCTGAGAAAATGATTGATTTTTTTGATGTTTGAAGTTTATTTATGTCTTGTGTAGTGCTGGGCTCTATTCTCTTGCACTGAGTAGTGTGTTAGTTCATTGTATTCACATTTGCTTTAGCCAAAGTATTTTTGGACAGAAATCAGTGGTAGATTTATGCTGCATTTTGCAGGCATAGGATTGAGCCTACAGAGCTAAATATGAATATTTTTATGGGCTTCTAGAAAACAGGAGGGCAGTGAACCTCAAAAGGAGACATCTCATCGTGAAAGCGTATTTAATTCATCCAGCCATTGGCATCACTGCAAACATAGGAATGGCTTTGATTTTATAATTGGAGTAATCAAAAGTGCTAGGAGATAGTAAATTATTTTTTTTTCTTTTTTTTTTTTTTTCTTAGATCTCTGAATTCTGATGTGCTTGGTGTGTCGCCAATTTCGGTTTCCTGTTGAGAAATATGTACTGCATTTTCTATTTGATTGCGTAGGCCTTTCTTACATTAGTAGGGGACAGAGAAAAGTTGGAAAAGAAATGAAACATGTTAGCAGGGAGTCTCAGTAATTTTGTAATGCCTGAAATAGCTTCTAACTGACTTAATGCTATTTATCTGTTACAGAATAATAATTACTCTGTAGCATAAATAAAATGTGAATTAAATCATTGCTTGTCCAAGAGGATGGAAAACACGTGAAAACTGTGTGGTGATTTCTAGAAATAGCGATTTTATTTATAAAAAAGTACTTTGGGGTGCCTGTTTTTTTATGCCTAGTAAACACCAAGTGCTTCTTGATTTTAAAAACCTAAATGGTTCTGCTTTGTCTCACAGATTTACAATTTGCATTATACCTATGCTCTGCACTTCTTATCAAAATAATGGTACGTTTATTGTAGTAATATGGGGGCATGTAAAATGAACAGGTATCTTCAGTATAGTAAATAATAATAGGGAGAAAGATGCAAATCAAAGACCTGGTCTGAAGCTCTTACAATTTTCCTCCTTAGTAACATGGACTAATACAGCTGTATGTTTGTGAGTGTTTCTGCTCTCACTGAAAAATCTGCTCTGTGCCATGGAATGACGTGGGGCCATGATTTCATCCTACATGTTTTTCTTGTCCATGGCACCACATGCCTGACAGCCGGGAAGTTCTGCTCTGGGTTAGTTTGTTACCAATCCACTACTGTGTAGTGTCTGATTTTTCGCCAGTGCCAGAACAGCCTCCAGGAAGCCACATAAAAGTTTGGTTCCCCTTCCCAGGAGTGTTCTTAATTTATTCCGAAGTCACATTTCTAGTAGTGGTCTAAAGCTCTGGCGCTGTGTGTGGTTTTGGAATTACAGCAGCAAACCACAAAGGCAAAAAGCTCCCAGCCCAGATCCTCCCGTTCCTGAATGTAAAGCTGACTGGCTTCCCTCATTTTCTACAGTGGAGAACTTTAAAAGAATTCTGTCAGAATAACTTAGGATCAAAATCCAGGTTGTGGAGTGTAGTGGAGGAAGAAGTGATTTCCTGAATAGTTTGGAAAACTTGGTTAAATAACCGTTGTAAGTTGCTGGGGTGTGTTTTCCATTATTACCTGTGCTGTAAGTGTGCAGAGGTTTGTGGTGGTGCCCATGCACCTGTTGCTGTCTGGAGCTGGGGGAGGGTGTGCATTCTGTGCTTGCACAAGCTGGATCCGGGCTAGAGCTTGTTTCAAACTGAGTAAACTGCCCTGGTTCCAAAATCCAGAATGAGAAGAGTCAGGGCTTCTAGCAATGTTTTCCCTATTTTGTGTTAAAATACTCAAACACATTCTACACACACTGCCAGAAACACTGTGCTGAATATTTAATGTCTGGGGTTTGTCAGTACATTTTAAAACTTAATGTATATTTCAAAATTATTTTTTTTTAAGTTAACACTTGCTCCTTCAGGGAAAGCCTGTATCTACTGCTTAAACTTCATCCTGTGCTGCTGGAAAGCCTCTGATTGCTGGAAAAGGTAGCATGACTGTATTGTTTCAGCAGTAAGAAGTTGTTACCTAATCAGGAGAACTTGGCATGTAGGACACTACACATGTAGAAAACTCTTATGATGATTTTTTTTAAGGTCTTAAATTTATTTTTATTAATAAATTATTTTTAAAACTGCTTTTTTCATGTATATAGTGACTTGATAAGATGACGGCAGAGCTGTACTTAGATGAACTTTGTTTTTTCTTGCTGTGGTACCTGATCACTGCTGTGATCCCCACGGAGCCCACGCTGAGGGGGAAGCTGCAGTATCCAGTCCTTGGAATTTGTCCTCTCCCATCCCAGATATCTGTTACCAAGCTTGCAGCAGGGCAGACACCAGTGTCAGGATGGGTTCAGAATATTTTGTGCTAGCAATGTGAAATGTTGAATCCATTCTTGCGTATTTTTCTTTAGCAGCCCCATCTCCTTTCTTGGTGACACTGACAACTGTGCAAACCAGCCTTTCTCATATGCACTTTGATACCAGTCACTGATTTAAATCTCTGAGTGAGCATTGGAGGATGAAAATTGTGAGCTGGCTGGGTTAGAATACCAAAGCTGTTGCCCTGCAGGGTGATGATGCCTGTGTCTTACACCTCCGGTGTTGTGGCAAGGCCGGGGGCCCAGGCACAAGGGAACGAGTGCTGGGGAACGCCGGGCTGTGGGCAAGGGGGAACGTGAGTGAGACACGCTGCTGTGGGCAATTATCCTGCTGTTGGGTGGTGTCAGCTTTTAATTCAAGTTAACAGGGTTCTTACATGACAGTTGCAATGTTATATTTAGGCTACACTGGCGTATATTGCTTACAGGACTTGATTTTTCTGTTTTAATTTATAGAAGTGTTCATCTTCACATATGGTAACATTTTCTCATTTTCCAGTAATGTAGAAGTTTTGACTTATATTATACAGGATATTGTGGATTATGTATTAGTTGGTACTTTTCATAAGAGCCAGGATTTCTGCACTGACTGACTGTTTTGAGTGGTTAATTTGAACAATCCTTGTGTGTGCTTTTGAGGCTGCTGGGAGGGACAGATTACAGCAAACCCTTAAATCATAGGTAGCTCCATACAGAATGAAGTGCACAGCTTCAAATTAACCATGTTAATTATCAACTTCAGAAGAGAAAGTTCTTTCGTCTGTGCTCTGACTTATTTTCTAAAGTTCATTTTCTTATGTGAGAGATAGTATTTTAATGCATAAAAGATGCACCAAAGTATTTATCATTCAGGCTTCTGTGGTTTTGCTTCACTGGGTGCTCGCTGAAACAGGACTGAATTGTAGATGAGAGCTGGGTACTCACCCAGATTTACAACAGCCATGGTGTACGATTAAAAGCAGACCGCCTTGTTTATATCCTTTTATCAACTCAGTTTATTAAATCCTTATGAGTTTTAATTTACAAATATTTAGAAATTCAGTTATTTAATCACAGAGGAGGAAAGGAGAAATTCTGAAAATGGTTTAAAGGGGATTTTAAGGGAACAGGATTTATCTGTGTTAATACTTGAGTGTTTGTTATTGGAGGTCCATGCGTGTGGGATACAGGACCAGGTTTCCCTTTGGCTTCAGGTGAACACACATTCACCTGCCTAGTGAAGGACTAGAATACTGGTGACTGTTCATCCTCTTTCTTCCATATCAACTCTTCTAAGGGGTTGTCTGGACTGGGAAACTGAATCCCATCTGGAAAATATTTTAGGTTTTAGGGCTGTGCAGGCAGAGTCAGTCATGACTGACTTGGAAGGACAGTGGTGGCAGGAGTTGAGGTCCTTCAGCATGTCTTCCCTGGAGCCCATTGCAACTTCTCATGTGTTGTACCAACATGAACTTTACCCCCCTGTTTTACAAAGGGAGAATATTAAATAACTTGGGGTCCATTGCAAACTTTTCAAAACAACCTTGAAGTTTCATGCGTGTGGTTCAACACTGAAGTCCAGAATGGTCAGTGACAATTTTGAAACAAATCCTTTACAAAATTTTGCCGCCTTAAGTAACTTCGACTGTATTTTTGCTTTTTCCCTTAACTGTCTTTCACACCCTGGCTTGATTTCTCTGGGTTGTGGATAATGAAACCTGCTTTGTGTGATTTCTAGTGAGAAAATGTCTATTTATGGGAAAACCCTGCAGAGACAATCTATAGGAATTGGTGAAGTTAATGTTTATTTAGTTTGCATTTTAATAATTGCTTTAAGAATTAATTTACTTCAGATTTTAAAGAACTTCATAACCTAAGCTCACATCTTCTTGGCAAGGAGGTAGCTGTCTAGATTGTGTTGCTCATCATAAAGTAGCTTTTTTTTGCTTGGTGATTTTTTCCTCATTTGGGAAGAATTATTTGTTGAGCATGAAATTGCATTTAAGCTGAGAAATGTTTCTTAGAATTAGCTTAAAAAATGTGTGAATATAAGATAGCTTTTTAAAAAGAATGGCATTATAGCATTTTTAATTAATGTAAACGATGCATCCTATAACTTAGAATGCTGTATGGAGACTTCAAGTTCTGACATCTGTAAAATATACAGAAATAACATTCTATCAACCTCAACTCTATTTTGTATAAACATCTATCTGGAAAATGGGTTTTGTTCTTCTGCGGCCATAGGCTGGGACATGGTGTTGTTGCAGTCTCCTGCTTATAAGAAGTAAGATTTGAACATGAAGGGTCTTGCTTGGAGCAGTTCTATGGTGAACAATCACAGTCTTGTATTTTGCCTTGATTAAATAGTGTCAAGATCAGTTAAGCAGAACAACTTCTGAATTTTTAGAATGCTGACCTAGCATTGAAACTTCCACATCTCCACCAGACAGGAGCCTTTTTCGTACTCGGTCTGTGGTCCATTGAAAACTCGGGATGGAAATCCTACTGGGCTTCAGGGAGCTTGGAGAGCATCTCCTTTGTCATGTCCCATCATGTGAGTGCAGGCAAGTGTGAGCTGAAGGTTTCTGAGGGGGAGGGTGTTGAAAAAGTGTTTCTTGACTGTCCAGCAATGGAGATGAAAAACCAATTCCTCTCCAGACATGGTTTCGGAGCACAGTGGGGCTCTGCAGGGAGCCTGGGCTTGCTTTCTATGTGCCACATGTGTGTTCAGCCCTGGAGAAGGAATAGTGCTGCACCCAGGAGGACATCAAGTTTTTGGAACCTCTTGGTGCTATACCTAGGAGTGGATTTAAAAAACTCAGCAAGCTTAAAGCTCTGAAAACCTGCTCTGAATATAATCACCTGCGACTTAAGCATGGAAAAGTATGTTCTCAGTGGCAATTTGATGGCTGAAGTAATTTTGTATTCTTAGGGTGTAAAATGTGCAGTGCTGAGGGACCTGCGCTGCTTTGCAGAGGAAGGAAGAGTGGCTTTTTTATCATTCAGGAGGAAAAGGTGTGTCTAAATCCAGATAATCATGTTCATCAGCTACTAGCATTTCATAATTTAAAAGTTTAACCCTATAGCTGTGACCTGGGTAAAAGAGAAGAGTTTGAGTTGCAGAGCTGCCATGGCAGCCCTGGTTTGTAAGCCCAGATGTGTTTGTCACACCTGGAGTAATGCATGGCTGTGCCTGAGCCTCTCTGGAGCTTTAGGTACGAGTATTTTAATCACAGCTAATATGCTATTGTGCTTCAATTGCTCTTCTTGGAAGCTTCTGTTACTGCTCTGGAGTAATAAGGAATTTTTATCTTTATTCCTGAAGTAATTCATTGATGACATTAAATGGAGGCATGTGAGTAATTCAGCTATTCAACAATATTTTTTAGTCACTGGAATCTCAATTTTTTCAATCAATTCTCTTATCCTTGCATTCTGTTGGATTGATGTAGCTGTTACTTTGGGTGCTGGAAGCAGAGGAGTTATCTTTTGGGTGGACAAGTGATTGATTGTAGGCATTAGACATTCACTGCGATGTTATAAATATTTACCTTTTCCTACTTCTACTTTGAAGTGACCTAGAGGCTTTCCCAAATAGGTTAGTTGCCTCAAAAAGCTATTAAAATATCTTTATACTTTCTTTGCCATAATATTTTTAAAGCAGAGTGGCTGGACAGTTGGCTGTATGGAGTAACCTTTCCTCTTCACCATATGTGCATAACTCTCATTTTACTCATAGGACAGCTACATGTGCATTGAGGAGAAAAATAGATCCCAAGTGTCAGAGCTGTCAGGAATTTTTTTCTTCCACTACATTGCTTTGCTTTCTACCTACCTACAGGAACTTTGCAGCTTTTGCACCTTGTTATCTGCTGCCTGTCATATGTCACATTTTCTAATTCCTTATTTTCAGCTGCCGTGGTGCTGCGAAGATTTCGGGAGGACTTCTCAGCCATGTGTGTGTTGCTCTGAAAATCCTGTACCACAACACAAAATTTCAGCTGTAATTGGAGAGAGAAAAGTCAGGAACAGAGCAATTACAACATTATAATTTGGTCTTTCCTGTTCTGATATGGCACGCCTTTCTGATGCCCACCTGACACCAAATGTGAGCAGCACAGCTTTGCTCCATTCTCCCCTTTGTTTAAAAATGTGACACATAAAAATCTAAGCTATAAATAAAAATCATCTCTCCTAGAATGTTTTAAGAGCTATTTTAAACATTCATATAAATAAAAACCAATCTGGTGTTTATTCAGCATCTTTGCCCTCATAAGAACATTGGGGTCTTTTCAGAGAATCATGCATTTGTGGAGGCAAGGAGAGATAAGTTTCAAAAAAATATTTGGCTTAGTGAGGATCCAGATTCAGTAGGAAAAATGAAGCTTGACAGAAGTGGAGAAATACGTTTCTGTGAGAGGAGGTTCAGTAGGAGCATTTTGTGATGCACAAAGTTTTAAATTTTTTTTATCCACACAATTAATGTGGATTACTTTTTAAAAAGAAGTGTAAGTTGTGGAAATCAGAGCTTTCCTTCTGTTGTCAGTTTGTTCCATTCTGCTTAAAAATTTTGTTAATATGTCTGACACAACTTTCATAATTTTCTCTCTTGCTTTCTTTGTTTCCTCTTGCTTTTCTTCGAGAAAAGTAAAATAAGATTGGTTAAGAAAATGCATAATGTTCATAACTGTTTGCGTTGCTTGGGAGAGTTCAATAACTTTGGCTGTTGGGCTCTTTGCTCTGGTGACCTTGTTAGACAAAAATGCAGTGGTTACTTTTAAAATTTCTTTACCTGGTTTTGCTGATTTGACTTTGGATTTTTGGGACCTAGGTGATGGACATGAAAGGTTTTTCTTTCTTTCTTTCACCTGTAGCTGTGATTGCCTGTGGAGACATGAAACCACTATATTTTCAGTTAAATCCATTATGGGGCTTGTAAAAGATTCCCTCTTATTTGGAATGGGAGATACTAGGAAAAATAAATAAGTTCTTAGTAGTGTTATCCAGGGCTTGGACTCAGGGGTGGGGCATAAGCTGTTGTTTATTAAATGCCTCCTGAGTTTTGCGCTCTGCATTAGTATGACTTAATCCTGGCTTTTGTGTCTGTTTTAATATTAAGCTTTTGCACTGAGTGCTTAGCTTCAAAATCGGTTCCAAAATGTGGCTGTAGTTTTACTGGGGAGAGCAGTGAAGGTCCTGCTTTTGATGGCGAGATTGTCTAGATCTGCCCATGTATGTGCTGCTGTCAGTGCTGGTGCCCATTTCTAGCAATAAACACCTAAATTGACAGCATGAATTTAACTTCTGGATTTCTGCAAGGAATCAATGGCAGCAAAGCTTTGTGTTGTATAAACAAGTATTCCTGGAGAAGCTGAGGTTCCTTGGGTAGTAAGCAGGGTAAAGAGCTCCATTCTGGGTGGTAAGGTGGCTGCAGGCAATCAAGCTAACAGAAAAATCAATACGATTTCTGGCCCTTAATCATGCTTTGCAAAGATGAGAGGTGCCCCCTGTGTAATAGTGCTAATTGCTGCAGAGAGAACCTGCATTAATGTTTTGCAAGTAAGCTGTATTGAAAGGGGAGTAAATCTAACAGGAGGTTTTATGGAAATGCAGCAATTTCATACATACAAAATGTTTGGGGTTTTTGTCTATGATGATATTGTAAGACTATCTTTTCAATGCTGAGGACTTGTCAGCCAGGTCATGGCAGAGGGTAACCCTGCCTGCAGAAAGCAGCTCTTCTTGCTCATCCCTGAGTGCTCGCAGGATAGAGCTCCACAAAGGTAATGTCTTTAGGCCACTGTTAGATCCCACCACGTTTTGGTGGTTTTATTTATAAGTTAAATATGTATGTTGCTCACACATGCTCTTATATGTGAGATTTTCTTTAGGTTTTATTACCCATCATTTATTCTGATGTTCTACAAACACTTAGAAAATGCAAATATATCTTTTCATGATTGATTCCCAAAAATTTGCATAAGAAACTAGATAATGAATAAAATAGCTTGAACAACCTTCCCAGTCTGGCTAATATGATATTATTTCTACTTGTTTTCACTAGTACAAACATTGAAAATTATAGATTTTGTATCTCAGAGCAAAAAAGCCAGTAGTGTAACTTCAGCAGCACCTTTCCTCATCTGTCATCTGTTTTTCTACTTCTCCTTTTTCTACAAAGGCATGGCTTAAGAAATTCCAGGAAGAAAGCATGCATGTGAGGGGGCATAAGTATGTTTGCTACGTCAGTGATATCTGTGAAATTTATAATCTTGAAAAATCAATGCAATTCAACCCAGAGATATGATCAGATTACAAGCTAAATTATTTTACTGAGGGGAAGATTACTAATGCTGTATCTTCTAGGCAGTAATTGAAAACTGTGAGCAAAGTTTAATTTTGAGGCTTGGGTTCTTAGAGTTTACAAAGCTCCTGAAATCAAGAGTTTTTGTTGCCTGCAGTCGAATCATCTGTCATGCAGCTTTAGACAAGTTAAATCAGTAGCAAAAATCCTATACTGTAGTGTAATTTAATTAAAATTGGGTCAGAATTATAATTCATTATCAGCTCGTTAGTGGATGTGCTTGTATGAAAAATGTCTCTAACTAAAGGTTTTTTAAAGTAAACCAAACCTTTTCTGTTGAGTAAAAGCTCTGGGAATTCCGCTAACAGGAGATTTTTTTTCTGTATCTTCTCTGTCAGCAACTTGCCGCGTTTCTTGAAAATACGTGGATATCTACTGTTCCTGTTAACATCTGCCACTTAATGTTTCACATGTTCTGCTGTGTTATAAATAATTCATTATATCTGTATAGTTTTATGTCACTATAATGATTGTACGCAGGGGATTATACTGTAAAGGTGCTATGTGGTACAGTTGTAGAGGGGATTTGGGTTTCTAGGATTTGTAGTAGCATTGTAAGGCATAAATTGCAATCCAAGTGGAGTCCAGAGTGATCTTTTAATTTACTCTTGAACTGGTATTTTGCCTACTGTTAGCTTGGAATTCTTTTATAAAAGATCATATTTTGTTAATAATTCTTTGTTCTGCATCATTTCATTGGCAGTCTGTAACTGTTTCCAGTTGACTACAAGAAAGAATTGCCTAATGTGTAAGCTGCCGTAGTTCTCTCATATTATTTCTTGCAATGACCAGTTTTTTCTTTGAGTTGTGCCATATTTAACATAATTTCTTTTTAGCTTGAAACCAAGGTTTAAAACCATTGCATTTCCTACAACCAAAAAATTTCATTCATCCTTTTTCCTCACTTCATAAAACTATTTAAGAAACCACAAAGACTTGGCCAAGAACTTTAAAACAATAAAATTCATTGCAAGATTAGTGAATTTATCCAAGTCTACATGCTGATTTTTAGTGCTCCTAAATTAGATCCATCTTCTTGTATTTACAAAGAGAAATCTCCTTCCTCACCAAAGCCTTGGCTGTAAATCACTTTCCATCTGCCTGGCCAACACCTGATCGCACATGCCATCACCAGGAAGGTTTCAGCATTGTTCTTCATTATTTAATGATTGAAATAATTTTTTTACCTGCTCCCAAGGGTCAGAAGATTTATAACCCTTTGGAGACCTCTGGACCTACGATATTTCCTTTCACAGTTGCTCCTGTTCCAGTTGCGAATGGTACTTGCAGGATAACTAATATTATTTCCTCCTCCTACTCTTTGCTTTTCCTGAAGCCTTCAGATTTGTTTGTTTACTCTTACATGCTCTTGCAAGGCACTCTACAGCTCTGGCTTCTTGACTGACCAGATTTCACGTGCTTCCAGTTTGAGGGAAATGCCAGCAGGGATTGGGTTTTGAGATCGTGCTCCCTCTTTATCCTAAAATCTTTGTTTCCTGTGCCCTCTTCTATTGCAAAGGATGTGCAGGAAATAGCTGTCCAAAGTATCCTTGAAAAATGTCATGGAGTAAAACAGAAATCACTAGCAAATTGTCCTTACATGAGATGTTTTAGTATCTTGTATGTGATACTGGAAATTTTATGAGTCTTTCTTCACTGCAGTTGAAAATTGGGAATCTGATGAACACAATAATAATTGTATTTATTATTGTCTTTAATGAAATACCTACAGGGTTTTGCATTAAGCAATCTTCAGCCCATGAATCATATAATAGTGCTTTTCACTCACTACAGTACCTTCAAATAATATACTAAAAGTATTTGTTGCAGCTTCTGGACACAGTCATTAAATATTTTAGCAATCCTCTGAGGATTCCTGTTCCTTAACATCAGATGATCTTTACATTTTTCTAAAGTCTTTCAAAACAAGAATGAGAAAAAAGAAAATGGAGAAAATGTGACAAAAAGTAATGTAAAGTATTATGTTCAACTTGGAGATTATCTCTGGGAGTGAAGCATCACTTCATGGAAAACTTCATGAGGTCAATGAAATTATGCAGAGTTGAACATCTTAGGTGAAGCATTTTAGGAAAATAAGTGCCAAAGAAGTCTTAGTTTTGGCTGAACATGAGATGTCCTTTAAAATATCTTTAATCATCATCTCAATGGTTGAACATCAAAATATGTTATCCATAAGCTGAGATTGTTTAGAATGCACAGCAGTGGATTTAAGAGTGTGTGGTACTTCATTTCAGGATATGGGAAATCGTGTGTCTGTAGTAAGGAAAAAAAATTCAACTTCATATTTTGTATATCATAAACATATCATGTTTTCTTGAACGAATGAGCTTTCACAAAAAGGCATTGTGAATTGAATCAGTTTCCTCTTCTGCATCATCAAGAAATGTTATTTTTAGAATCCTGAATCTTATATATTTGTCTGGAGCTGTTTTACTCTTCTTTTTAGTTCACTTTTCAAACTTGAGTGGTGGTACACATAAATGTCATTTATTTTTAGTATTTTATCACTCTCAAAATCTGTTCTGTTCTCCTTCCTTCCACATTGTGACACTGATCCAACCTAAACCTCGCTTTTGCGGGTTTTTTAATTTGATTTGGATTTGAAAAACTGAATATTGTCCTGAGTATTGTTTTGGGTAACTGGGTGACATGAAAAGCATAACTTATTAAGCACTTCCCTTTCTTATTTTGTTACACTAGTGTATAGGATTTAATTTGTTTTTTCCCTGTGTATTTTTTCCCACTGCTTATAAATTTAAACGTTAGTATGTGGTACAGACTCTTATGGATTTAATCACATTTGTGCTTAATTTGGTTTAAAACACCCTGGTTTTCTCACTTGTGTAAACAGAGGATAATCAGTTTTTTGCAGTTTCTGCTCCTTGTCCAAACTACCATGGTACACAAGAAGATTTCCTAAAATCCCACTGAACCTTTAACCTGGTGCTTTTGACTGTCTTCATTGCAGTAGAGGATAGGGGCAGAGACACGGCAGCGTATAACCACAGCATGAGAATGTGAAAACTGGTCCCCAAATTTTTCAGACCATGATTTGCTTTATTTGGGAATGGCAGGGAAAGGGCTGCTGCAATTCGGTTGAGACTGTTGGATTGAGAAGTGCAAATGCCAGTACTCGCCTTGAAAAGCTGAATTCAGTTTTGTTTGTTTGATTTGTTTTTTTACTTAAGTTCTTCTCCAATCCATTATGAGAATCTGAAAAGCTTTATATTGTTCTATTGGTGTTGCTCAGATCCTGAACTGTCTATGAAAACTCACGGATTCTTGAAGTTGTTTTGGATATTGGATTTCAGGCAGTAAGCTGCTGGGTGCTGCTGCTAATTCTGTTAGTTATTTTAGGCAGTGTTCATATTTTAACTCTTATACATTGTATTAAATAAAAAGTGGTTGTGCCTTATTTTGAGGCACTAAAAAGCTCAGCATGTGACCGCAACATCTGATCTATGCCAGTGGCCCCAGGACTGGTGCATACCTTCCTTGGGCAGGTCGCATTGCAAATGGAACAAACTTCCCTCCCTCTTCCCATCATTCTGGAAGACAGCAACACACAGCTAACTCTTTCAAAACACAGAAGCTGTTCTGATACCATGTCATAGAATTTCAGAGGGATTTTTTTTTTTTTTTTTTGCTTCTTCTTTCCTTTCTTTTTTGAGAAGCAGGCGTCAAATAATACACAGACCAACTGAAATACTGGGAAAATACTCAGCATCCTATCCATTATGCACGGCAAGTGTCCTTCATGCTGTGGGGCACATCAGTAATTTCAAACCTTTCTGCAGCTCCTCCTGTGGTCCCAGTCCTGCCCGTCTATCACACATACTGCCAAGGTTGCCCCCTCTCTATCATTTGATATGGGCTGATAATGACAGGCAGGGGAACGTGGGCGGCCACAGGTGGGCAGTGGGACTCTTGAGTACAGCTGCCAAAAGCTGTCAGGATCTTGCCAGCTCATCCCCTAAATGAAGATCTTCCATTATGGTCTTTCTCTGTGGCTAAAGACTTTTCCAAATCCACTACATGCTTTTCCAGAAGCCCTGAACAGAAGTTGCTCTTTGTAGGGATGAAAAGCATGGCAGAGACTTTCCCTTTTGTGCCTTCCGCATTCAAACGCATCTCAGTCCTGTCTCATCCCCACACACCCTGGCATTGTTCAAAGCCACCTTTGTGTGTCCCTTTACATCATGTTACCACAGTTTGCTTTTCCATTGTTTATTTCATGCCATCTCTTATGTTCTGGAAAGCTTCCCTACTGCTATTGGGCAGCAACACTCTCTCTCTTTTCCCCCATCTGCCCTGATCTCCCCAGACTTCCTTTTCTCAAAGTACAATTTGAAGTGAGCTGTAACATTTCCCCATATCCTGCTCCCATTTTGGCTTACCATGTTTTGCCTGATAGGGCAAAGCCCACCTCCTCCTTTTTAATAACAGGCAGAATGCTGTCAATTACAAACCTTTCCATCTTGCCAAGAGTCATGGAATTAGTTTATAAACCACTCTGTCAAAAAATAAAAAATTAAAAAGAGCAGTTTGTGTTGATGTAACATTAGAAATATATATTATTCCTTAAATCATTATCCAAGGCAGTAGTAGCTGGCTCCTGGTGTGCAGTTTCCTGTTAAGCTTATAATGTAGGCACAGGACTTTTGAGTTAAAAAAAAACCAAAAACCAAGGAAAGGCTCCAAAAATACCTAGCCTACATGGTGGAGTGTGCTGGGAGTGTTAGTGAGGCACCCCATAACAGCCTGGCAGGGTGAACCCAGACCTCACATACCCATAGAAAGAGGTATATTGTCGCAAGACGTTTATTCATTAAACTGTGTTTATCCTGCCTCCCTTACTCACCCTGCACACTAAGCTACTACACAAGTAGTCCTATTTTTAATAGGAACATTCATACATAAATTAGCCTCAGGGGAGGCTGGGAAGAGGTTACATCTGTGGTTATAGATGAAAAAGCTCTACAAGTCCAGGATGATACTATTTACTGCTTGATTCTGTATTTCTGCTTACTGCTTTGAAATGCACAAAAGTCACAACGACTTCAGCATTGAGGGTGGCTTGTTTTGCAGCTGGAAATCCTGATTTAAAATAGTGTCAGTACACAATCCTGCATTTTGCTGGAAAATGGGTACTTGGTTGAACCTTTTTCTTCCCTGGGTGCCCCAAGGAGGTAATGCATGTGCTGATGATAAACCCAACAGGTGCCAGTGTTGGAGGGTACTGGAGCCAGTTGGCTTTGTGCCGGCAGCACACAGTGGCTGTATTGTGTCTCTAGGTTTTTGTGTGCTTCCATGTCCTTGTGAGGGATGGTATAACCCAGTTGAAGTACATACTTAAACTCCTGAGGGATTAAGTGTGTTTCCTTTGCTTTACAGTTCAGAATTTTACAGTTTCTTTGTTTGGAGGTTCTCAGATTGCTTAATGATTTTTTTCCTCCCCGTTTTGCCCAGATGTGAATAATAGCAGTATTTGAACCTTACTAGGTTTGCCAATTTTATTACTCAACATATGGTATATCCTTTTATTTTTGTCTAGTATATCATTCTTCTTCTGAGAAATCCCTTTGTACTGGCTTTTTCCTTACTATTCTTCATTGGTTCAGTTTGTAACTTGTCTGTACTCCAAAATTCAGCTTTTTGCTAGTTATTCAAGGGGACAAAATGTCAGATGTTTTGCTTCTGTCTGAAAAGTATTGTTTAAGCTGTCGCTTACTGGAAGACCTACGGTCAATTATTGTTAAAAGAGCCCCTTTTCCCAGCTCCCTGGGAAGCTGCTACTCTCTTGCATAGGAGAAGCACCAGGAGGAGGCCTGAGATGATGTGGGTGCTGCGGTGCTGCATCAGCCCAGAAGCACAGGTGACGTCCCAAGCCCATGAGTGACTCCTTGGTGGGTCTGCCATTGTCTGTGCTGGAGAGCCAAAATTTCCTAGTGAGGAGGATGAGCCCACATGGGTCTGCACAGCCAAGGCTGGTGGTGTTTGAGGTGCACCTTCAGCCCCAGTCTGGATTCTTGCAGAGGTTTGGGAAGTCAGTGTTTATTTCCACTTCTAAAGCATTCCCAAACCCAGACTCTTATCTGCTCTTCACTTGGCCGTATGGGGAGGTTACAAATGTGACTCACATGCACAAGTTGGTTTCCTATGATACAAAGCTACATTCATAGCTCCAAGCATTATATCTGTACTTTTGAGCACATAATATCCCTGCATCCCAAATCCCTGCATCTGTGGCTCATCCGTACGTATTTATTCTGTATTTATAGTGACTAGCATTTACAGAGAATGTGAGCAGGGATTGTTTTCCTGGTAGGCTTGGGAGCAGATTCTTTTGCGGTTTACATCTCTATAACTCAATTAAATGGGATTAGGATAGACTTACATCAGCTGAGTTCTCTTCCCAGAGTCGAAGTATAATTCTTAATAATGGTGGTTTTACAAGTGATTTTTCTTTATAAAATTTTATTAGTATTTTCTTCTGAGTGGTTTCTTAAGTTTTCTTCCTTTGTAGCAAAGTCCGTGTGTAAGAGACTTCAGACTAAGAATATTTTGTTTGAGAGTCAGAGACTCAGAATAATTTGTAGTCTGCTGAAACTATCCCCAGTGTCCTATTTGCATAACTCTTGTATAAGCTTCCCAATTCCGTTGTAAAGGCACAGATCACTTGAATTCTATCATTTGTTTCCCATGCAATGGGAATAACACATGGCTTTCTCTTGGCAAATTGTAAATGTTTGTATCTGAGTTTGGAAATTATTAATTGGTGTCTGGTGCTAATTGCCAATAATAATAATAATAGCAACTGCTCAGGTAATCTTCCAAATAATGAGAAATAAAAATTATTTCCTTAAATCATTCCTGTT
Organism: Illadopsis cleaveri; assembly: GCA_013399915.1. Taxonomy (NCBI): domain Eukaryota; kingdom Metazoa; phylum Chordata; class Aves; order Passeriformes; family Timaliidae; genus Illadopsis; species Illadopsis cleaveri. Next base: position 111,363 of record VXBB01003835.1, read on the forward strand.
ATTCACAGTGGAGTGGTTATCTTGTTATATACCTTGAGAAAAAAAAATAAAATTCTACAGTTTCCAAATATGTCAGTCATGTATCAGACAGGAAGACCCAGTTAGAAAAATCCTTTTCATTTTCTTTAAAAAACAGGCAGAGCAAGTTGTGTGATCCCTTGTGCATCGCATAGTTCCCCGTGCTCCAGGGGCAGCACAGCCCATTCCCCTTAGTTAGCACTTTGTTCACCCTCTCTTTATTCAACCTCCACATGAAGGTTGAGTAACCTACTCAAGTTTTACACCCAGCTGTTTAAAACAAAAAACTCCCATAAAAGCCTAGCTAGTTGTCCTTTCTTTTGATGAAATTACCGAAAAAGTATGGATGTTGTTTAATAGGTCCATTATTTGCCTGTTTATTCCTCTAATAAGGACTCATTCCATTTGGAAATCCAGTTTTGGGGATTTTTTCCCTATGAGTGGCCCTAGACTGAATTTAAAATGTGATATGTTTGCATCATGCAGAGCAATAGCTATTCCAAACAGCTAAAATCTGTCATGTTTCTTCAATCCAAAGAGCTGATGCACCTGCCTAGACCAAGAGAATTAACTAGAAAAAACCTGAGAGCTTGGGTAAGCTTCCCTTGAGCCCCTTTCTTGGAGGTTTTGGGGTTTGCAGATCTTCCAGATCGTAGAAACTGCTGTGTCTGAGGAACCCTGCTCCCTGGCAGAGCTCGGAGCTACCATCTCATCCATCCCCCAGGGCATCACTGGTGCCTTCTCCACAGGCGCCGTGGCTGCTGCTTGCAGAGACCTGAGCGATTGATGGTGCCACCTAATTTTAAATTGCAATTGAAGCCTTATTAGTCTGTGATTGCTAATCAGAATGAAAGTTGTTTTTTGTTGGCTATTATTACTCATTCCACTTTGTCCATATTAGTTACAGGCATAATGTGATTGCTGCTCTGCTTTGCCAATACATGGCATTCCCAAGGGATCCCCTTCACTAAAATCTGAATTTCTCTTTACAGCTTGACAGGTTGCTGTTGCAGCCATAGAATGCTTTTTAATACTTCATAGTTCTCAATGCAAAGAAACTTCACGTTGTTTTCGTAAGTGAGGGTAACATAAATGTTAAAGTGCCTTCTGTTACTTGATATTTAATTATGAAAGCATCCACTGGAAAAATAGTATGAGCCTGGTGTAATCAGCACTGGGACAGACCTGCTAATCTTTTCATTTGGTCTAGACATCAAGGATGCTTTGTACTAGTCTGGCTGTAGCCTGATAATCTAAGACCTTCTGGACTAAAAGTTTCGTGACTCTTTATGAAGGGAAAAACTCCTCCATAAAACCCCTTAGGTTTGCATATTCCTCAGGCTGATAAATGCCTGTTTGATTAGTTAGTGGAAAAGGTATTTGGATGAACCTGACAATGGAGGCAGCTTGGCTCTGTGTTAGTGCCGTGATGTCTGGGAGAGCAGCAGCCCTTGGGTGTCAGGACAAGGGTGCTGTTCCTGCTTCTCATGGCTCTTTGAACTCAGATAATTCTGATTAAACAGAATTTCCATGTTACTTAGAAAATATTTTTGTAATTAATTGTGTTCCTAAAGAGATTCACGATTCGTGGCAGTTGTTTGGAAGTGACAGATGGGTTTCCTTGCTCTTTTCTCCTCTTTCTGTTGTTAAATAGCAACAATTCTTCTTGTTACCTATTTTAAACAAATTAAAGATTCTAAATAAACACCAAAAATAATTGGTAACAGACTGTTTTCCAAAACCTATCCACGTACTTACTTCTTATGTATCACAGTCCAGTTTTAATCTGTAACATTGTTTACGTCAGACCTCTGCATGTTTAATTAAGGAGTGGGTGGGAGGGCAGCAGCCAGAACCCCCTTCACCTGTAAGATACATTGGGAAAGTCATTCAGGGTAAAAAAAATTCTCTCTCAACAGTGGCCAAAACTGAATGCCTGAGGAGTATCAGAACATAAATGAGGTCTTGTGTTTTTTATGAGTATTTTAGTTCTTTGCATGGAAAAATTTAGATTTTATCTAGCCTGGAAGAGTTCCAGTGCTGTCTAAAGAAAAAACTCGCTGTCTGAATAAAACCACAGTCTGGTCTGGCACCGTGCTGGGAAGCGCTGGTGCGGCTCCTCCTTTGGGAAGTGGTGATGATGTGAGTGCTGGGATGGGTGAAGCACAGTATGCCTGAACTTGCCTTTACGGGGCAGGAGCAGGTCCTAGTGTGCCCATGCCGTTGTGCTGACCTGCCCCAGCCAGTTTGTATTGAGATAAAACCCAAGTGCCCTGTAATCTGATGTTACCCGAGAAAATAGAAAACTCTGACATTAAGGAAATACAAGCTGGGAATGCACAGTGGAATTACTTTTTGTCCTCTGGATAAGAAGGCAAAGCCTGGCTTTGGCATTTCTGCAAATCTGTCACCATGGACTGTGCCCAGTGTGGAAATCCAGGTGAGGAAAGAGTTAGAACCCTGCAGGGGTGAGACAGCTGCATTGCTGACTTTTCTGGTTCATACTTGATTTGATCTTGTGCTGCTTTCCTGTAGTGCCATAGCTTGGTGATGGTGAAAATACCAGTCTTCTGTGTTCAGAGAGTTTCAGGGAAGGTGCAGATACACATCTCCTGCACTTTCAGTCCCACTTGCCTTTTTTCCTCTCCCAAAAGATATTTTACAGGTACCGTCTGTAAAATGCAGAACATAATCTGCTTATCTGTGGGAAGGAAAGACAAGATGATACAGCAAAATTAAATAATGGTGATTTTTGTCTTTGCCCTATTTTGAGCAGTCAAGTAGGAGAAACAGCCCTTCTAGAATATATTTATATAGAGATGGTGAGCCCCTGGCACATGTTTCCCAGAGGGGCTGTGGACTCCTCAGCCCTGGAAGTGTCCAAGGCCAGGTTGGTTGAGGCTTGGAGCAACCTTATCTAGAGGTAGGTGCTCCTGCCCGTGGTAGGGTGTTAGAACAAGATGGGCTTTAAGGTTCTTTCCAAACCATGCTATGTTTCTACAATTCTATATCTATAAATAGGGTTTGTTTTGCTGTCTATAACTTCTTGGAGCAACATTTTCTTTCTTTTTTTTAGTCAAAGGTTGTGTTTGCTAAGAACCGAGTGGTGCTGGACCACAGGATGGTTGACTAAGATGAGGTTTGACCGAAGTACTCTGGAATGAGAGAAGAAACTCAGGAAAAAAGAAAGGCTCAGGAATTGACTAGGTCTTTCTGTGGCATCTCAGTATTTGCAGATCACTGTGCCCCTTCCCCTTCCTTTCATTATCTCCCTGCCAGCTTTTATAAGCTTGGCTTGATTGTCAGAAGCTTGTCTGCTAATAGGCACAACTATTCTCCATCAAGGCTGTCTGAGCAAAGTGTCTGGAAGTGTGTAAATTCAAAAGAAATATCCCTGGTGAATCCCAACAGAGAAAACCTTTGCAGGTTGGGAGAGGGAGCTGCCAAACTATAAATATTTATATACTAAATGGATATGCTGGTGTGTAAATGAGGTGCTTGTAAAGCCTATGAGCAATCTTCCAAACCTACCTTGGGTATGGTTTAGTTTAAGAAATATATTTTAAACCTTTATTTGTATGGGCATATGTTTAGAGAGACACTGCCAAGGAGTGTGACAGGGGTGGGTGCCCAGCATTCCACTAGGACAAGGCACATGGTGCCAAGTTCCTTTTTCCTCTTGGCACTTAGTTGCTGGTCCTGGACCACAATTGGAGCTATTTGTGTAATTTCTGATTGTTTTTCAAAACTGGAATTCTTTTACATAGTGAAACTAAGAGTTTACCTCAACTTTTTAGACAAGCGCCTAAGGGTAGAGCTAATAAAAAATTGTACTTACTAAATCACACAGTTCTGTCAGTTATTTTGATGATTTGTTCAGTGTTTAAACGACTTGTAAAATGCACTTTGATTTCTTTCTCATTTTAATACTTCAATTAAATAGATGAGCTGAGCATTACCTTCTGCAGCAGTTTAGGTAAGAGAAATATCTGTGCCCAAATATTTATCATTTTACATTATTATTTTAATTTATTTATTCTTTTTTTTCCCCTCAGTATAACATACAGATATAGTAGCCATGTGCTTTGATCATTTAATTTCATGCGTCTTCTATAAATCTTAGTTCATAAGGAGCATTACTGAATGTTGCAATTCGTTTCACCACTTCATATCTAATGATTATCATGTAAGAGCATCTTGGGACTTGTCTACACAGGAACTACAATGTAATTAAATGGAGGGATATGTTTAAGAACGTACCTACATAGGGAAATTCATTTGAATTTTAATGTGATGTGAATTGTTAAGCATATTGTTTTTTGCTTGGGATGTATTTTATAGATACTTTTGTTTTGGAGTAAGAACTTCTTACAAGCTTGTTTTGGAATTGTAAAGTTAGTGTTTCTCAGGTATCTGCACACACTTTCCTCACTGAAGAACTTGAAATCTGGTCAAAAGTAGATTTTTCACCATATATTTTTGATTGTAGAAATATGGTAATATTTTTTTTGAGTTTCAGTTTGTAATGTTGGGGTTTTTTTTTAATTTCAAGAGTTTCCATTAAAGCAAGTGATTTGATTTTGCAATTCTTTTTTCAGAGGATCTCATAACCTTTATGTTTTGATTTTTGTATGATTTTCCTTTTCCGTAGGTGCATATATGTGTTGGGTGGCATCATATATGCATTTGCGCTTGAGAATTAGCAAATTAAATTCTTTGTTTTATCCTCTACTTGCCAGCAGTGATCAGTGGAACATTGATGCTGGACTTCCAGTCCTTTTGTTTTTTCTTCTTACACAGAAACCCAGGATAGTTTGGGTTGGAACGGACCATAACGCTCATCCAGTGCCACCCCTTGCCATGGCAGGGACACTTTCTACTATCCCAGGTTGCTCCAAGCCCTGTCCAGCCTGGCTTTGGACACTTTCAGGGATGGCGCAGCTGCAGCTTCTCTGGGCAATCTGTGCCTTCTCACCCTCACAGGGAAGAATTTTTTCCTAAAATCCCAGGTAAACCTGCCGTCTGGCAGTGGAAAGTCATTTCCCCTGTCCTGTCACTCCATGTCCTTGGAAGAAGTCCCTGTCTTTCTTCATATATGTATTCTTACTTGCCTAAACAAAGGTTTTGATCCAAGATGAGATACTATAATGCACTTCCATTACCACAAAAAGACTTTTTGTGATTCTGGGTTTAGTTTCATGGAGAATGAAGACAATGTCTGCGGGCCTTTGGTGCTGCTTACCGGCTAGCTCGACACCAAGCCCACATATAGGAGTCTTGTGGGTCTGAACCTCCGGCTGAAGCGTGGCAATGACGTGAAAGGAAGGAGGACTCTCGTGGGAAGCAACTAGGTTTATTCAACCCAGTGACCCAGCTGAAGAGTGAGCTCTGGGCGTCGGGTTACAGGTTAAGTACCAGAGGCGGCACCGAGCAAGGGAGAACTTAGAACCAATTAACTGCAGGGGGGGATGACCTGGAACAGTGGACACTTAACAGAACAATGAAAGAAGGTGGGAGCTCAAGATCTTGCCAAATCACTGAGCATCTTCACCAGAATCTTCCAGGCTTTAGGGAGTGATTACAGGGTGATTGACAAAACCCACTACCAGGAAAAACCAAAGGGGCTTGAGCATTGGGGCGTGTAGGGATAAACCATTATAAAACGAATAACAAAAACATACAGAATTTTGGAAAACCCAAAATGCACACCACAACAAATGCCCGAAACTCCCATGGTGCAGTCTGGCTTCAACGCCTTGCACGAAATGCCTCAGTCAAGTGTCCTACTGAATCCAGATGATTTTTTCCTTTTTTTCTTGTGTTTGAACAAAGTACCAGTCCCAACCATCCCACTTTAGCAAGACCCGTGTAGTCAAAGCTTCTACATCCCTATGGTTGCACCAACAGGAAGAAGTTGGAAATAGTCCCCCCAGAAGACCCGTCCTCTCAGATGAATGGATACTGGCATGCAGGGAAAATCAGGCCTCTGAGGTGCAAGGTAGGTTATTTTTTTTTCCAATAGATACTCAGAAATTTTCATATTAGACTGACATTTAGCAAACAAAGTTGACATTTGAGGCACCTGGAAGACAAACCTGACAAGAGTGGCATTTCCGTGTCCATATTAAAAACTGTTGGGAGTTCACTGCTCTGGTAATATCCATGGCATGAGCTGCAGGAGTTTGAGCCCTTTCACTGGGCAAGGAGTTCCTGCTTTAATAACCCTTTTCTTGTGTGCAGTTTTGGACACTTTCTTTGAGAAGTGCTGCTGTAACAGCACTTGTGAGCAAGAAGCTGCAGTGAGGCTGAAGGGAACAAAAGCTACCCCAGGTTTCATGTGGAAAGCACCAATTTATTCCAACATATTGATGCTCATGCAGTGCTTAGAACAAGTCTTGCTTTTATGTCATTATGTTTCTTATTATGCTTTTATTTTAAGAATAGCCTTCTAAGATAGAGAGAATGATCCTATTTCGTCTATATCTTTGACTGTTTTTTGGCAAAAATCTTCCTGTTGGCAGAAGTCACATTAAAATTAATGTTGTTTAAGCTTCTAAGGCTTTTGAAAGGATCACTGGCACAAAACAAATAAATTTATGCAAGTGAACAGGTCATTATACCTTAAAAATAGGGGCAGTAATTTGATTTGGTGTCTTAATTGGTGTCCAGACTAAAATTAATAGTGTAGGGAATCCCTCTTAGTGACATGACTCAGAAGTATTTATTTTTCAGCTCCTCTTTTGAGATTGATGAGTGTGTTATCTTAGCATTTGGGAGATGCAAGCAGTACTGGAATGACAAGCATTTCTTGACAGCTTTAGAAAGATGGCTGGTGTGATGACCCTGCAACCGGTTTGGATGTTTGTGCTTTCCACTGGGTCATCATGAAACTCTTGCTTCACTTTCATTCTTAATGAAGGAGAAGGAAAGGTGAGACCTAATTATGAGTTTGAGATGTCTTTTGTAATGTGACTTCTCAGTGTACAGGTTTGTCATCCAGCCCTTGACGGAAGAGCATACTGATGGTCATCCCCAGTTGATGGTCCCAGTTGGTGCATTTTGCTTTTAGAACAGTTACTGGATGTCGGGTTTTGGGGTTTCTCCTCTCACCCGAGATTTAGGTGGTGGTTCGTGGTGGGCTGGTTCGAGTGTTGCTTTTTTGCCCTCAGCCCTCTGAAGCTTTGAGTCTGGCGCGAGAATGAAGCTGAGCCTGCAAGGTCTTGTTTTCAGGTTTTTCGCGTTGTTCATTAGTTCTTATCTTACAAATTTCTCTGTGCCCTGCCAAGGTCGTCACAGCTGCCTGGGCACAGGATGACTCTTTGACTCCAGACTCCAGACTCCCTTTACAAATTTCTCTGTGCTCGGCCAAGGTCTTCACAACAGCTCGGGCACCCGATGACCCTGCCCACGATGGGCTGTCGCTACCTCTTATACAGAAAATTACGTGTACCTTATTTACCATTATGTGCCAATGCCTATCATCTATACTAAAAGGGTCATCTCTGCCTTAATCCAATTTTCTAAAACTACTTTGTGCCCACGTCACTGCAAAAGATGGATGCCGAGGGAGACGAAGAAGAACCCAGGGTAACAACCTAAAATCTCCATTTTGTCCCCTATTCAGCTCCATTCTAAAAACCTAGAACTACTAAAATTTTCCACCTAGTGATTAGCTACACTACTATCTTTCACACATTTGTGACTTGCTATTCTTCTCTGTGTTGGAAGCTTTTTTCCATGGACTGAAATCAAAGCCTGTGTCTTTCTGGGCTCTGTGCCAGGCAGCCCCCCTGAACAGACCCCCCTGTCCAGGATTCAAACCCTCTTTCTCAGGTCCCAGAACCCTTTACCGAGGTCTGTGACCATCCAGGGCAACCAGAGGAATGCCCTGGACTCCGACAACTGGATTTTGCTGCAAAGCTGATGCTTTGTAGTGATTAGCTACACCTTGGGTATTCGTTATTATATTGTTACTTTATTTGGCAGTTCTACACATTCTGCATAAAAACGTTTTAATGAAGAAATATCCCTTACCAAAAGTAACCTCCTATGGGCAAAATCCTTAGGCTTGACCAGAATCTTTATATCTAGATACTTGTCAGCATCTCTTCTATGTCTTTTGATCTGCAGAGTTGTGATAGCCTTAGGAGGAGAGAATGCCTTGAAAATACCACACACGTGGCCTGCCACATCAGATATCTGAAATTAATAAGATAAAAAATACATTATTAATATATTGATATCTTTCTGGTAAGTTCTATACAGATGGAAGAGAGTGGTTTCTTTTAAATTACTTTATTGCCAAGATTTAAAACTAAATTAAACCATTGTCATACAAATGAAGTTACAACATTGCACTCAACAATGTGCCTGTGATATTCTCCCCTAACAATTAAAACTCTTCAGTATATTAGGAACTGGGTTCCTTTTGGCTCTGGGAGCATACAGTAGAGGGAAGCAATGAGGCTGTTCTGCCAGTGCAGTGTAAATCCTGAAATGCCCCTTAGGGTTCCATTGCTCTCTTTTTAGACATTGGAACAACAGGGGAAAGTTTGGTTTAAATTTTGTTGTAAACTTTCTCCTATAGACTTGATCGATTCCCTAAGTGTGCTGTATATAAAAATGTGACTTGAAGCTCTCCTTGATAGCATCTCCTAATATTTAAAACTAGTAATTCCTGAGGAATGATTTTATTAGGAGGTTTGAGCTGTGGGTAAATGGAGAAGGTCAGCTCTATGACATTTAAACAGCGTTAGCATGCTGCATTGCTGAGGCATGTCAGTAAAGGCCTATGCCACTTCACACCCTGGTTCACATTTAAACTTTTTTACTGCTTCTGTTACAGCGTTCCTTCATTTCATCCATTGTGGGTTTTGGGACTTTGAGGTTTTTAATATTTTGGCCAGAAGGAGCTGTAGATGTAGATTTTCATTTTGCCAAATATGACTAGACCAAAGCAAATTCTCCTTCACGAATGCCAGGAACTGCAAGAATAAAAATTAATTTATTTCTAAAACTAAAAGATATTTTGAACAAGCAGTTTATGTTTGCACCTACTGAAATCACCTACTGAAATAACCTCTGCCTCCCCAAAAGCAGACAAGCCTGCTACTGTACAATGTTACTTTTGTCTGTCTTAGAAGAGGAAAAGCCTCACTAATAGGATATGTCAGCTATGAGCAGTTAAAACCAACACATCTCCGTGTGATATAAGAGAACAGTTTATGGATTAATATTCAGGTTCCTGGCAGGAAGCACATTGTGGTGGATTAGTATTCTTATCGTTTGAGTGACAATTTATAAAAAGCTGGTTAAAATGAGGTGGATCGGGGACACATGGGTTGGAGCCAGGAGGTGTGGAAGTGATTTAAATCTCACCTTCCTACTTCCCTTCTCTAATCTCCTGGGCAAGAGCAGAGCACAGCTAGGCAGCTTGATTTTATAGCTCTCTAGTAGTCACGGGGACTGAAAGCAGCTGATACCAATGCTCTGGAGGCCTCTTGAGTGACCTGCTGTTTCTACAACTGCCCTCGCTAAATCCGGGAGCTCAGGATCCTGCTGTATGTACTAGGGAGAAATAGTCTTCATAGCTCCTGCCTCTGTTCTCATTCCTCTGGAGATTTGTGTCTCCTGGTTGACTCAGGATCTCCTGCTTGACTTAAGCACTGCATTGAGCAGCAGAAATACTTCCCCAAGAGTTCCCAAGTAACAACTTTATTCCACCACAGGAGTTTGTCAACTTCAGTATCAGATTTTATCTGTAATATTGCTCAAAGCAGCTGCACTGTGTCCAGAGGACCTGGCCTGGTGTATTTTAGGACATATAGTAACTTAAACAGGATACTGACCTTGTGCAATACCTATCTTCAGTGAAGATATTGTTATCTGAAGTTTTGTTTATTTGTTAAATTATACACTGCAGTCATGGCATGCTGGTGTTGTGACAAATATGATTTAATGCAAAGGAATCTCATGAAGAAAATGTCTTTGAAAAGTGATTCAGGGGATATTTTGGCAAGGCATAAGGGTGGTAATTTTCTTCAACCCTAATAATGGTTCCTAAAATACATAGTAATAAAATAGTTCCTGAAGAAACCATCCTACAGATGTCAGATGCTTCTGACATCTATTTAGTGATGATAATTCATCATTGAAAACTTCCAGAGGTAGGGAACAGATGTGGGGTGATCAGAGCTCAGTTGTGGAAGTGTGTATGGGGAGGTGAAGTTTTCTTTTCTTACTCTGGGGCAGCACAACACAGATGAATGTTGCTCCATTGCCTTGTCTCCATGACCCTGGAAAGAAAGAACACTTTAGCCCCTCTTTAGGAGACACACAATTGTAGTGCTGCTTCTCTCCTGGGGTACATGATGCACCAGTACAGCAGTGGGAGCTGCATAACAGCTTTAGCCTTTCCCTCTGCTCTTTTTGTGTCCAGGGTGACCTGACACAGATCAAAAAATGGAAAGATCCAGAGGGAAATCAGCTGATTTTTGGCCAGATCAGGTTGATCTGTGGGTGCAGTTGGTTGGGTGAGCACAAGGGAAGTGCATGAGTTGTTTATCTAACTGAAACACTTTTTTTAGCTGTTTTCATTTTAAGTTGAAAAGGAACAGCCCAACAGCAACAAAATCTGAAATGATGGGAAGATATTCAGTGCAGTGTGTCCCGCACTTGGAAATTGCCTCCTGTGATCAAGAAGCCCAAAAGCATTGATGGGCAAGTGTCCTCCTGGAAGAGGGGCTCAAGAAAGGCTTGGAGTAAGGAGCTTTGTTTGTGGATGCATTAATTGTGTGCTAAATGGGAAGGACTTGGTGGTGGTAAATGTGTGTTATTAGTCTTTGGCAGCTGGCCAGAAAGCAGTATTCCTTCCCATGGAGGTTGTTTTTCCAATGTGCATCGCATGAGGTGAAGCCTGTCTGTGGTATCCAGCTTTCATTTCCCCTGAAGCCATGGCTGACCTCCGTGAGGCCTTGGGAATACACTAGGTGGCTCACAAAGTCAGCAGTTTTCAAGATGAACATATTATAAGGGCTGTTTTATTTTTATTATTATTTCATTTTTGCTATGCTATCTTCTTAGCAAAATATGATTTTAATGAGAAGAGCCAGGCTCATTGGTGGTCACCTGATCTGTTTCTCATTTACTAAACCAGGAGATTCATGTCTTTTCTCCCATTTCAAGCTTTGCGCATCAGGTGCATTGAAAAAATGAGATTAAATGAGCTATTTTTTCATGCATTGGTACTAGAAAACCTGATTCAAAGAGGGAGACAAGAAAAAATTTTTATGTGGAGTAAAGTAGATAAAGAATTTTGGTACAAATTCTGTTATTTAACTTGTGAAGTTATTCATACACTGAAGATGACATGTACTCCTTAATTATTGTTAATTCCTTGCTTCTTATAGCAGGCTTGGACACAGCAGGCCCAGGCAGGGTCTTTCCTTCCACCCTTGCTGCTCTTCCTCATGTGAGTATTACATGCACATCCACACCTGCAGAGGCAGTGGTTTATCCAGCTGGGCTTCCCTAGTTACCAGCAATGTATTTCAGGGTGTGTCCATCATCCTCTTCTCTCTCCTGACCCCTCATCGCTGTGACAAGCCCCACAAGTGCAGCAGCATTAGGAACACGTTGCTGTGACACTCCACGTCATCACAGCTGTGAGCTTTTCAAGTTCCTTGTAATGGAGCTTGTGGTATCTGCGAAGGATGTTGTTTGGCCAAAGTGCTGAGGTGGAGGCTTAAGCTGCAAGAGCTCAGTGACCACGGGTTTTGTTGGTCAGAGCCCCTAAAAGGATTTGGATGAGCTGAAAACAAACACGGAGCACTGTGCCAGGCATGCTGGCAGCTCCAGCCGCTGCTGCCAGTTTAAGATACTGAAATATGAAATGCTATTTAAAGCCTGAAAAATGCCCCATTCTCAGGAGAGTGTCTCTGGGAATTCTTGGAAAGCCACGCTTGTGAGTGGTCAGGAGAATAACAGCATCACCTCTTGAGCACTTAAAAGCAGACCTGGCATGACAGGTTGCGAGTCCAACGGATCACATGGGTGCATACCAGTGAGTCTGCCTTCTCCATCCTGAAAATCTCTAAAGTATCAGCATTTTCTTAGCAATTTCCTCCTGTTATATTCCCTGTACAGAGCAACGGGCTTTTAAATGCTGACTAATAAAAGGAATGTGTGTTGTGGGAAAAAAAAAAATAAACTGTGTCAGATCCTTTATGTGACAGACCTTTTCAGTTTTGTGGGACATGACAATCTGGGGTTTAGCTGCCCTGTCTGTAAGTAACATTGTTCAGGCTTGCATCAATCTCATTTTTAATTAGAATTCTCTTTGAAATGGAAAACATCAGAGCAGATCTATAGTAAGACCGGGAACTTTACAGCCAGAGGGTTTTCAGATACTGCCTTATAAAAAGAAAAAGAAAAAGCTATTTCTAATCCTTAAAATATTTGCCTTGATTTATTTTCATATCTTGAAGACAAACAGGTGCTGTGTGCCCTTTATGATTCTCAAATATACAATTGTCTCCAAAGCCTTCCCTTGTTTGTACAATTAGGGTGGGATTTTCAGAATCACTCAGTGTTGGTCTGTCTCTGCTCTCATTGAAGTCAAACTGCCATTGACTTCAGTGAGAATTGAGTGAGATCAGCATGAGCGCTTTTGAAAATCCGTCCCTCCACCTTTTTTTTGTCACATCTGTGTACAATTGAGTAAAAAGACTTTTGTAATATGCTTTAATTATTCTTTGTTGTTTTCATATAAAAGCGATTGAAAGGAAACCAGAAGGAAACCTGTAATAATCTTGACTTCAATCTTATTTACCATGAATTCTATATTATATTTTTCTTCTCCATTTATGTGATTATATATTACTTTATGACAACATAAGATAAGTCACTGAAAACATATGGAATGGAAATAATTAGGTAATATGGAGACAAAGAACAATCTCAGAGGAAAGTGCTTGATGCTTCATGGTCGGTCTGGTGGATTTCCAGTGTTGCTTAAAGCAACTTTCCTTTGGCTGTATGGGAAAAGCAGGAGACTTCATGTGACAGGCTGGTGCTGAAACCTGATGAATTTGGAGGATGCGTGGCCAGCTGCGAGGAATGGCTTTCTGGATGTCACTTCCCCAGGAAACTGCAGATTATTGCCTACATATCCACAGTCTGTTCTGCCACTGTGCTTTCCACACAGTTTTGGTCCACCTGATCCTCCTTGATTCATGCACCTTTTTGGTTTCCAGCGTGTGTTTCAGTGGTGTTCCTGGTTAAATGTTTGCTCTTGGGCAATACCAAAGAAAACCAAAGAGAATCAGAGCTTTCTTTAGCTCAGAGGAATTGAGAGAATCCCAGAAACACCTAATTCAACCAGATCAATATTTGCAAGACTTGCCCTACAGAGCCCAGCTACACCGCTGGCTGTAGATACTCATTGAAGTGCTCTAGTGGGGCATCCAGCTGTAGTGGTTTTTGTTTGTATCGTATTTAATGTTTGCTTAGGTTTGTTGCAAGAGATTTTATCTGAGGAGGAGCTTTGGCCGTCACCTGTAGCTCATCTCCACCTCCTCATGTGGTACAAAGCAGGGGAGATCTTAGAGCCCAGCAGGAGGAGGTGACTGCTTCACTCATTAGTGCTGAAAATTCACCTGAACTGCCCTTCTGGGAGGCTTTGAAGAGAAATAGATAGATCCAGAGGACAATTCTGATGGCAAAGAACACATGGAAGCCTGCTTAGATTCAGGGGTGGTTTTGCAATGGGAGGACCTCAGAGTTACCTTGAATTAAATTGTCTTCTAATGGCAGGATTCCATTCCATCCCTAGTCTCCTGGGATTATCGGTTCTGTTGTAAATATGTGTTTAGCATTAGAGTAAAATGTTATGTCTGTACATGGCACACTGGTTGCCTGTTTCAGCTGCTGCTGTTTCCACCACGTGTCATCAATTAGAACTGGGCCAGCGGCCAGGCTGGTCCTTCATACGCTTGAAATCCAAAGTGGTCTATGAAAGACGTTTATTAGCTGAAGTGTGGCAGATCTGTTTGATAAACTTTACGGCATAGTGTTCCTCTTAGTGCATTCTGTTGGCGTTTTCATGTGAACAGGAGTAAAGGTGTTGGACTGTTGTAATTCAGAAGATGCGATCTCTCCTGCAGGACCATGGATGGCAAATGCAGCATGTGCTCAGGGCTCCACTGGCCTAATTAACTGAAAATTTCAGGCACTGTCTTGGGAAACTTAATAGGTGATCTTGGTGTTCAACACCCAGAGCATGCTGGGGCACTGAACAGGCTCCCCAGGGAATGGTCACAGCCCAAGGCTGCTGTAGCCCAAGGAGTGTTAGGGCAACACTCAGGCTCAGAGAGATTCTTGGGATGTCTGTGCAGAGGCTGCTGTTGCCCTCAGCTTTTTTGGTTTCGAGTGTTTGGAATCTTGCAAGCAGATTCTCACACAGTCTCAACATAAACAATGTATATTTTTAGATTGTTTTTCATATTTCTCCTCTGCGAGGAGAGTTGATTGATGGTGGTATTCACCATCCAGGTTGAAGAGGTGGTGACCTAAATGACCAATCTCTTGCTTTTGTACAAACTGTATATAAGGTGGAGTCGGATGAGGAAGAAGAGAGAATAAAGAAGAAGATTGTAGAATAAAGTATCATTAGCTTTTCCTTCACCTGTTGCCTGCCTCGTTCCTTCTGTGGGTCCGATCCTCCTACCTATGGTGACCCCGAGTGTCTGAACGCAACAGGCTGCAGTTGGACTTGATAATCATTGTGGGTCCCTTTCCACTCAGGAGACTGTGTTATTCTGTGAACTGATGGAAGGAGCAGAAATCGTCTGCAGAGGCACTGGTTACCTGTCCTCTCTCCCTATCAATAGTCCTGAAAGTGCCAACATGGTGTAATCTGCATCTGCAAGGTGTTGTTACAGAAATCTTGATGTAGTCTTAATAAAATTATTGGTCTGTGAGTCCCCTGGAAGGTCTGAGTGCTCAGCCACCCTCTGCAGGCACTGCTTGTTCCAAGAGGTAGCTTGAAATTAAGTGTCTTTTCATATTTCACTTATAAACAAAATGGAAACCAATGTGTAGAAGCTGAAGGACAGAAAGCCCATGGGTGTAAACAGCTCTGAGCAGTAATGTGATAGCTATGCTAAGAATTGTGATATGTTTAAGATATAATTACTGTATATTAATGAGATGAGATCTGCACAAAAAGCATGATGAGCCTGCCAGAGAAATAAACCACAGAGTACTGGCTGGCCTGATTTTTTTTTTTTTTTTTTTTT
>VXBB01003835.1:126698-157297 GCA_013399915.1 Illadopsis cleaveri
TCTTCCCCCCCTCATCGTCTTTTAAATGTTCATGCATACTGATTAAAATTTAGGTTAGGATCTTGAGAGCTGTTGCCAAATTTTGTCACTCAGGGCTTTTTAGATGCTGTAGATTTAATCCTCAGTCTGCCCTTCTGGTGGCCAGTTTCCCAGATACTGAGGGCAGATAATATTCTGCAATGTCCAGCTGACCTGATGCATTATACTTCCTGAGGAAAAAGCCTCTTGAGTGCTTCTAAAATATTTATTTATCTAGGCTTCATCTTATTAAATTTACTGTTTACTGAAATAGGCAGGACTCTGTTGGCCTGGCATGAGATAATATGTTTGACTTCACTCTTTCATTCCTATGGAATGATATTTGAGATGCATGGCTTTTTTTCATTTTTTCTAGGCTATCAGGGGAAAATAATTTCAAATGAAGAGAGAATTTTGCTGAACATCTGGGAGCAAAATGGAGAAAGTTTGATAAATAACATCTTGCTGACATGGCATAACAACTAGCTCAGTGAAGGAATCTAGGGCATTGCAAGTAAAAGGATTTTTTAAAGTTTGGTTCAGTTGGAAGTACAGTGCCATGCTGTATACATATGTGTGACAGTAACAGATTATTCCAATTGTCAGATTTAAAAAAGCGAAAAAATTCAGTCTTAAGTCATGCAGTAGTCTTAATTTCAGAAGCAACCATGTCTGTATACAATAGACACAGACATTTTTTGACTACTTAAGTCAGCAGAGGAAATTCTTGTTCAAAATTTATATTCTGTTCAGAGGTTGATTATTATATTAAATATATGGAAATATTTGATACACTAAGCATGGCATCATCAGCTTATATTGATAACTCAACTGCGTAAGTTTAAATTCTTTCAAGTGTTAACTATTCAACTGTTCTTCATTTTAGCTATTTTGTGTCTGAGATACATTGAATTTAAAACTTGAATATTATTTTGATTTTACCCATTGCACACCTTTATGCATAAGCTTAAATACTGTCAAATAAGCAAAAATCTCTTCACGTGCACAAGTTTAAACTGGAAGTAACTCAAAGCAGTCAGACCTTTGCAAGTAGAAATAAAACCTGGGACTTAGAAAAAAATGTAATCATAGCCCAGATATTTTCTGGAGAATAGACTTGGGCCCTATAGTTTTTTCCCTTGCATTGCCCTACCAGTCTGATGTCAAATCTCATTTTTTTCTTGATTTACCATAATTACCTCTGAAGTATAACAGTGAAACAGACCATTAGCAAAACACTGAGCTGTCAGAAACAATCACTAGTTTCAGATCCAAATGGGGTGTTTTCCTTGCTCCGAAGAAACTTCTGTCTGTATCCTATAGAAGTTCTTTGTGAAACATCCAACACTTCTAGGTTAGTGTTGTAGTTGAGAAGATCCTATCTGTCCCTCTGGCATGAGGTCAAGGGCAAGGACCCTTCAGTGCTTTTCTTCCAAACCAGGGTCTTCACCAGCTCTGGTGGTCATTGGGAATGACCCTGACCACTGCACATTAGCCATAGCAAAAAGTGGATGAGAAATTCCCTGTCAGCTGCCTAAAAATCCATGTAGGAGCTGCCCAGCACTGTGCCACAGAGTTCCGGCAAAGCAGATGCATGAGCAGCCTCCCTCCTCTTGGCTGAGCAGCCTGAGTTTGCTTCAGGAATATCTGTCATAAAATCAGAAGGCAGGGATTTCCAGAGTTGTTTTATAGTCATTACATCAAGGTAATAGATGGGAAAGGTAGTTCCTGGAAAGTCCATGTGCCTGGAAATGAAGCATCTTTCCCTTGGTGTACATCTGGAGGGGTCTGACAGGTTCCTGGTGCTCCCATGGTCACTGTCCACTAGCGTTCCCATGGGAGTGTTCAGTAAGTTGCAGGACCAGTAACATGGACTGTCAAAAATGTTTGTTAATTGAGTGTTTTGTAGCATAAAAGGTTAAATCAACTTGCTGGAATAGATTTTATCATGTAGTCCTTTATCATATGATCACCTAAAATCTGTCTGCAGTTTGGCTACACTGAGCTGACTGTGAGTCTGACTGTTTGGAATTATGATTTGTTACGGTACTTCTCCTGAATATTCACTGTGATTGGGATCCTACTGCAAAACCTCAGGCTCAACATCAGTAAAAAAATCCTCTCTGTTAATATGTTCTACTCTTTCTGTAAGTAAATATCTGCTTATTACTTGTATTATTGCTTTGCACACATAAAACTGAATGGCTTTAGATTTGTCTGGATGGCAAAGTGCATTCAGCTTTTCCAGTAATATTCTTGTAAAACAGATCCTGCAGAAGCCTGAAGGAATTCTGAGCAGCCAGATAATGCTGCCTGAATTTTCCCATAGGCCATGTTTAAAGTTAAATTAGGTTGTGACATTAAATGACACCATATGGTGTGTTCACTCCCTCCTGCTCCAACTGGAGGCTCAGAGCAGTTCCAGTAGCATTTTACAAGAGTTGATTGTTTTTTGGGGTGGGTTACAGGTTCTGTCAAGGTAGGTGAACTTGGAAAAAACCTTAGTGTTAGTCTTTTAAAGACCAGAAGTGCGACATTTGCAAGGACAATTTGTATTAATATAAAACTGGGGTCAGGGAGCCTGGAGAAAAGGAGGCTCGGGGGGACCTTCTGGTTCTGCACAACTCCCTGACAGGAGGGGGCAGCCAGGGGGGTCTGGCTCTGCTCCTGGGGAACAGGGACAGGAGGAGAGGGAATGGCCTCAGGCTGGGCCAGGGGAGGCTCAGGTTGGGCATTAAGGAAAATATCTTCACTGAAAGACTGGTCAGGCAATTGGAAGGGGCTGCCCAGGGAAGGTGGTGGAGTGGAAGTGTTCAGGAAACCTGTGGATGTGACACTTGAGAATGTGGTTTAATGGTGAGCAGTGGTGGTGGTGGTTGGACTGGATGATTCTAAAGATCTTTTCCAACCGTAACGATTCCATTATTTCCATGTGTGTATGCATATGTAATTGTGTATGTCTAAAAGGTGTGTCAGACCTGTTGAGGAAAGAACTTCAAATCAAACTGTACTTCAGATGATGAACTTTTGGGGTCTTGTGCAAACTAATTTTGTCCTCTGCGTGATTTTCTTTCTAAGGGGATGCCAAAAGCATCAATGCAGACTATCAAAGCTCCATAAAACCCACTTAGCATTTTTTGTTGTATCCTTGAGCCTTCAAAAACAGAAAATAAAGCACCTGCAGATGCAAACAGGACATTCCATGCATGGCATGTTTTAAGGGTATCCTTTCATTTTGATTCTTCCTTTCTTTTTTTTAATTACAGTTCTTTGAGGTGCCGTTTGACTCAAATATGAACAGGACTAAAAACAGACCACTGGTGCGAGGACAGATCAGGTAAGGCAATGCACACCTGCTCTGGCCAAGGAGTAATAAACCTTTTATCTATTTCCAAGTTTCTCTCCCTCTTCAGACGATGAAAAGTAGCACTTTGAGATAAAACACTTAAGAAAGAAATGCACCTCTGTGTTCCTTGCTATTTCTTTATGTTTATAACTTTCATGTGAGGGGTTTGGGCACTCACAGCTGTAAAATACTGAATTTCTCAATACAATAGAATTTCCCTTCATATTACATATTTCTTCATGTGTGGTGACTCTGTGCATGGTGTGGCAGCATGCAGTTATGTTTCACTGAACTTTTGTTTTGTGATAATAAATCTTAAAAATTTCCCATCTGAGAAAAACCACGAAAAATGTGTGTTGCTTCTACATGTTTAGCTGGTTGAAAACACAATTGTGGCATCTTAGAAAATTAATTTAAAAATTTGTCATCATAAAGTTTGTCATCATCTATAAATAAATTCCTCCCTTCACCAAAAAAAGTCCTGCATTAGCATAGAAATTTCCTTAAAATAAAAGTCCTCCATTCCTTCTGTTTTCTTGGTTATATATCAGTTCAGTTTCTCAAAGGCTGTTTGGCAACTAAAAAAGCAAAGTGAAAGAGAACATCAGTAAAAATACTCTAACTTATTTGCAAACTGAAACTGAAGGCCCAATTCATAAATGATTCAACAAACAATTTTAGTATTGCATTTCCATGATTTGTGCCAAACAGTATTTATAACAAAATTATATTTTCCCTTAGGCTTCTGTGAACAATTGGTCCTCTTTATTTCTGTGTTTTATCCATCACCTTTGGAGGACTGAGAAAAACCATGGGAGATGAAATTACAGGAAAATTGAGACAAAATAGTCAAGTGAACCTTGGGGGTGAATTCACTCTTGTGGTAAATAGTTGGAGCGCTTCAATAAACTTGTTCTGATTTGTTCTCAAAGGTGGTGCTAATTGTAGATTCCTGAGTTAATTCTACTTAAAAACATGTTTTAGGGACCACTACAGTGAGGGCATCTGTTGGCTATACGGTAAGACAGGCTTAATTGTGTGGTTTAGGGGGCCTGCACTTCAGTCTCCCTTGCATGTGGTTCTGGGAGAAGGAACACTTATTAGGAAGAAAAATGATGGAGGGATTTTCTTTTTATTAGTAGTATTTTATTTTTATCATAGTCTGCTAGCATAGCAGTGCTTCTGGAGTCAAAAATACAATTAGGAAACTTTCTGTCAACTTCTGATTCAGGGAAAGCAATTTATTTTATGTTTCCAGTGTCCTTAAATGAACTTCACTGTCATCTGAATACACCAAAGATTGGCAAAACCATATTTCATGTATTTTCTTACTTTCATATTTCCTTTCACCACCAAATGGTAATGTTGGGGACATTGGGCAATCACTCATCAATCTATCTACCTGCCTGTCAACAGCTAATTTAAAGTTCTTTAAAGTGTCACTTCCCTTGAATAATGCTGCTCTTGCTCCCTGCAGACCTTGACTGGGGTTAGTTTTTCTGCTGTGTGCCAGAGGAGAATAATCCTGTGCAAGTGATCTAACCTTGTTGTGTTTTGCCACATGCTTCCTGGTGTTCCTTGAACTCTTTCCTTCCTGGCTGATTAAAAAAGACCTGTAAATGGTTATGCTAAAGCTAGTCAAAACCAGACAAGACAGGGATGGATAAACAGTACATAAGACACTGGTGTCTTGGCTCTGGGAAAGAATCCAGATAGTTTGGGGAGTTCTTGCCCAACATTTGTCTGACATTGGAGTTTTTACATTTTCTTCAGTTAAGCTGCTTCATTTAATGAAACATTTGATGCTTTTTTTAATTCTGCTATGTTACAACATCTGTGCTATCCAGTGCAAATGAGGCATCATTTTCTAATCTATCTTCATTTGCACTGTTTGTAAATATATTCTCTTTTTTTTCATGCTTTCCTTGCTTTTTATTTATTCAGCATAGACATTGTTACAGAACTGGACAATATGGGTAGCAGTTTTTGTCCTGAGCTTGGATCCTTTTTGAAGAGAGAAGGCTGTTAACTCTCCATCATGCTGGCTCTGCACCTCCTTGGAGAGGCTTTCAGTGCTGCTTTTGATGTGACTCTGGCCCACCGAAAACTGCAGTGAGGCCAGTGAGGGTTTTTCTAGAGGTTGTGCCATCACGAAGAGAATTCTTACATGCTTTGAACATAGGCCAGAATCAAACTGGTAACCCCAGTGAGAGGTTCTTGGAGCTACTGGGTCATGCAGTCCCTGGATGAGCTGGTGTCTCTGTTTTAACTAAGATAATTCACAGAGGTGGCTCGTTAGGAAATGTTAAGTTTTTGTAGAGAAACTAGTCCCTGTGTTCTGCTTTGTGGCCTCCATTTGCAGCTTCAGCCCTCAGTTTGTTTAGGGTTAAGACCAACTGTCCGTTCTAAGTGATCTTGCTTCCAGCAGCATTTCTCCCCTTCCTTTCTCCCTGAAGTCTTCATTTTGAGAAAATACCACAAGTCCGTCTCAGGGGTTTGTTTCCCTGCATACACATTCATGTGGTTCCCAAACCCCCACGTGTCACCCTTTTCTGTGAGTTGCTGAGGACTTGCACTTTCCTTTGGCATCAATGAGGAGCCTCTGTAGCTTTCAAAGAAAGGCTCTGTGGCCAGGCCTGCGCTTTGAGGTGTGGAGGTCTGGCTGGAGATAGTATTGTTCTCTGAGTGGTGACATTTGAGAAGTCTCAGTTGGGCAGCTTTGGCACATCCATCATTCCTTGTGAGCTGGGACTCAGTTCTGCAAAGATCTCTGGAAGGATGGGATTTGGAAAAGTAATTTTCCTTCATCCTTTGTGAAGTCTCTGTATTGCATCATCATCTTGATGGCTGAGACAATTACTTTGCGGCTCAGTGTGCCCCTGCTTTATATTTTATATATTTGGGCTGGACAATCCATGAAGGCAATGACATAGACATGTTCTGCAGAGCTGAGGCTGCTGAACACAGGGACAAGAGCATGTTTACCTTATTTGCTAGCCCCCAAACCCAACTCCCTGAGTGCCCCCAGGGAATCTTCTGACACTGTTCGGAGATTTGTGACAACACCAGATAGTTCATTGACTGCTTGCTTTTCAATGTTCTGTTTAATTTGTAAGGCTCTGAAAAAAAAATGTTCTGTTTGAGCAATGAGATGTAAGCATCCTTAATCTCTAGTCAAAGAGTAATGAGAGACATCCTCTTGCAAAAACAACAAAGTGGACCCAAACACAGCATGCCACTGAGTGCCATCCATCATCCTGCCTGCCCATGTCTTCCTCCCTCCTTTGACTCCTCAAGTCTTGTTTGGAAAAACAAACAGCTTGAGATGTTCTTTATACTTGGGCTGCAGTGTTAACCTCATTGAGCATATTGGTGTTCTGCATTATAACAGCCAATACTGTTTCCTTCTTTTCCTTCTATGAATTCGTTTTGTGTCAGTGATAAGGAAAAAATTTCATGTGCTCACACAATCTTAGATTCGTCTGAAGTGGCAGTGGTTTTTCCTGATTTCCTGTTGGGTTTGATTTATTCCCTTGCTTTTTAAGGTAATGGATTTAATTTTCCTGCAGATTAATTTTAACAAATCTCTGGTGTGAGCTGCAGTAGCTGAGTGAGATTAACCTCAAGGGTGACAAGTGTCCTGCTCTGTTATGTTGTGCAAAGTGAAGGTTTGATCACCCTTTACCTGCACACACTCCTTCTAAAAAGTGGCAGTTATATGAATTTAGGAGACTGCTGGATCCGCTGTGCTAATCACTCATAAAAGTCTTCATAGTTGTACAAGAATAGTTTTTTGTCTTAAAAGAAAAAAAGACCTTGAACTGTATGTTCTAAATAACCAATTCACACCTGTAAAGACATTGATCAATTCTGCTCCTGCACTATTTTGCAACTTGCAGCAGTTTTCTGTACCCAGTGCTTTGGCTTTGGCCTCAGCAGTGGCTGCCTGGAAGTGGGTTTGGGGCTTCTCCTTTGCTTATCTGGACTATGAAGCATTGTATAGGTAGCTTTAGAGGGTGGTCCAGGTTGAAGGGGGCCTCAGGAGAGATGAAGACCCATCTCCTGCTCATAGCAATCTTGGCTCTGGTTGCTGCAGGTATTGTCTCAAACCCTTCAAACTGCAAAAGAGGAGATTTAGATTAGATTTTGGGAAGAAATTATTCTCTGTGAGAGTGGAGAGGCCCAGACCCAGATTGCCCAGAGAAGCTGTGGCTGCCCCAACCCTGGAAGTGCCCAAGGCCAGGTTGGACAGGGCTTGGAGCAGCCTGGGACAGTGGAAGGTGTCCCTGCCCATGGCAAGGGGTGGAAAGAGTGAGCTTTATGGTCTCTTCCATTACAAACCATTCTAGGATACTATGATAAAACTAACATGCTGGGGAATTTATTGATATTCTCCTTATGGAGATTATTTATAGTCAAGCTACTTTTCTATACACATTTAAGAAGTTTAAGTGTATTAAAATGGCAGAAGGCGGCACAGCACAGCTAATTCTTTGAATGCTTCAACAGAAATAAAAGCTTTGTGTTGTTTGATGAATATTTTTTCCAAGAATCCGATTAACCTTTTCCCTTAGCAATGCCCAAGGAGCTATGTTCTCTCTGTGAGCTTTCCGCTTCTCATGTTCACATTGATGGTTACTGCAGTTAATGGAAGTAGTAACACTGCTACTTACTGATATTTCTGAATGTAGTGTTGACTTGGCTCAGTTTAAACCATAAGCCAAACACTTGAAAAATCAGACCAGAAAGGGCTCCTATGCTAGTACGGTTTCTCACCAATGGCTTGTATTTGTGAATAGTAGTCACATTTGCAGATATGAAAGTTGGATGTTCATGAACTAATAGAAAACTGCAACATGTGGGATTTTATTTACTCAGAAGCATGTTGAGACTCTAGACTATCTCTGTGTAAAGCTGAATTTTTCCACTCTGCTGCCTGTAGCAGACCTACTATTACAAGTGTAACGAAAGCAGCCCATGCTGAAAAATTTGTGCATTTTAAAACAAAATTTCTCCTGCAGTCACGGTGGAAAACTCAGGGTAATTATTTTGTTTCTCTGCTTAACACTAATGTAGATCAGGAATGTTCTTACTGCTGTTAGTGGAGCTGCATGGATGTAAGTGAAGGAAAATCCATGTCCTCGGCTTACACTGAGACCTGCATTAAATGTTTTGCTAGCTCTGGTTAAGCCAGAGATTTAAAACCTCCCCAAGGGTCTTGGTGCAACTTTGGGTCGTCTTTAGAGCTCAGCCCCTGCTTAGCTGGTTGCTGTGCTCCCTTGGGTGGTCATTTCAGACAGATTTCATTCTACTTAAGTTAAAACAAATAAAACTCCATAAATCTACAGTTCTTCAAGAATAATCATTTTTAGGAGATCAGATGTTCATTCCCTGCAGGGGAGCATTCTGATGCTTTGTTTAGAAAATACCTCATTTTAGAGGGACTGGCCTGAGATGTTTTTGAATGATAAAAATGTTTCTTTTTTCAGTGGGAGGCTTTCCTCTTGTTTAAACAGGGCACAATTCAAAGCAGACACCATCACGGCAGCCTTTTCAAGAATTTGTTATACTGCTTATTTTCAGGCTTTATTATTTAAAAACGAGTAAATTCATTCCTTCCCCGCCACCACCCTCCTGCCTTCATTTTTTTTTTTCCACCCTGTGTTTTCCAGGAGCTGTCATTGACTGTGTTTGGTAAACAAGAAATTTAAAAGGCAGCGTTATATTTTTGACATGTACAATTACTTGTAAGAATGCACTTCTTGCCTTTTGAACAGCGGGATATTTTTAATTTTTTTTTCTGGCATGGCCATGTTGCAGAGAGGTGTGGGGGGCTTGGGGCTAAAACATAGTTAATTGAGAATAAAACCCACATCAAAGGATGGTCTAATGCAATGATACAATGCTTACTGTGTCTCTTTCCCAAAGGGGATATGGATGACAGTACTTATATTTCAATTATCTATTCACTGCCTGCATGGGATGTTGATTAAATGGTTCTAAAGTATTAGAGGCCTTTTGTAGAATGCACAGAAAAATGGTGATACTGCACATGATCCTCACATCAAAATGTGTTAGGAAGAAATTATATGGCTCTAACTACATATATATTTAGTTTCTTAGGGCAGTAAAGAGGGTTGTTTTATTGACTCCACATTTAAATTTGTTTCAGTTGAAATGAAGCAATTGCTGGTTCTCCAGCTCATTCCTCCCCAGACCTCATTCTGTCACGGCTCAACACAGACATTCCTTTGCAGGCAGCTCTGTTTGGTAAACAGAAAACAGAAATCCTGCAGAAACACTTGACCCCTCATGCCTTGCTGCTTTTCAGCTCAGCCTATGAGTCTTTACCCCCAAATTATTTATCTGAATCTTTAATTGTATGCGGGACACTTGATAAATCAAGAGTACATTGTGCCTTGCCCCACATTAGGAAACATCCCACATGCTCATGTATAAAGCTGGAGTCACGGTGCATTTGGCTAAATAGCTACTCCATCTGCTTGTGGAGAACACTGCAGAGAAGTGATACGGGCTCCTAATGGAGTTGTCTTATCCTCTCATGTCAGCTCCTCACTGCGAGGGTAGAGCCGTGGGAGCTGGAGGGACCCAAACCATTGTGAACTAATCCTGCCATCTTTGTGTCTAATATGAATGGGCCTTTTGGACACTTCTTGCAGCCACTGGCTCTTTTCTTCTTTAATTGACTAGTGATGAGTCATTTTCTCCAAAGGTGATGTTAAAGTGAGTTTTTACAAACAAACATTATTTAAGCTCTAAGCCCAAGATCCTTTCCCCATCTTGGGGGCAGTGTTCTCCTGATGGCTTTTCTTCCCATGTCTGTCAAACATTTCAGATTCCTGTTTGTAAATTCTGGCTTAATGCAGTGAAAACCCCAGCACTTTGTTCCCTGTATTAATATTGAACCTTACCTGGTTTAACCACGATAGCGTCATCATTTACCCTGTGCCAAGTGGTGTAGGAAATGTCACTGCTCAACAAGTCCATTATGGAGCTGCCTCTCATTAGAAGCTGCTGTACTCTGAGGTCTGTTTACAGTGAGTCATGTTAGAAATGCATTTCTCTCTGTGAAGGACACAGTTTATCAGTTTATCATGTCTCATACAAGTTACAACTTTCATGTTATCAGCTTCGCAAGTCAGATATAAAAGAGGTTTTTCTTGCACTTTAATTAGCTATGCAAAAACAGATGCTTGCTCTCTGGTCTCTATGACTAGAGAAGCTGCATTCCTGAGGTTGACATATGTGGAGAACCGCTTTGATATGTTTTATTTTTTTCTTTTTTTTGCTAGGGGTGTAAAATCACAAGGAATATAAAATTATAAATCATGCTGGCAGGGAGCCACAGTGACTCCTGTTGCTGCCTGTGTGACAATAATTATGTCGTGCATAATTATTCCTTTATGCATTCTATTCCTGCACTTTGATGGTGTATGAAGGGTTTTTCATTTTGTTTTTCCACTAAAAAACCCCAGAACTCCAGATGGGAACTGTAGATAATCTACCTAAGTAATAATACAGGAATCCCAAAATACAGCCATCTTCATCCTCTTCACCTCTGAGATGAGAGTGGCAGCTAAAACTTCTCTCTCCCATGCTGTGGGAGTCAAAAGCATGTTTGCAGTGGTGCAGGGGAATCTGCAGATGGACAGAAAAGATCTGGCTGAACTTGAAATTCGTCAGGCTTAATCTGCTCCATTGCTCTTCCACTGGCTGGTGTCTAGAGACTGATCCTCTTCCCATGGCAGACCTTTGCTTCTTGTCCTGCTCTCTTTTGCTGTCGGGAATAACTTAATTCCTTCATTTTCATTGCTTCTGGAAATGTGTTTAGAAGCAGTGTTCCTGTGCTGAGGTGACTGAACTATCTTCTCTCTTTTGTTTTTTGAAGAGCAGGTTGATAAATACCCTAGAACATCAGCTTTCTCTGTCTGAATGGGATTGAGATCTAGCCTGAGACTTCTTTACCCATTGCTTTCTGAATGTTGGGTGAGGGCTGGCAGCAGCATATGTTATATTTAATTATTCTAAATCAGAAAAATGTTTCTGGAGAGACCAAATTATCCATCTGGTTAATCAGGTGGTGTCTGGCTCTTAAACAAAGAGAGAACTGAGATTTTGAAATAGCATGAATAGATCACTTAACTGCCACTCTCTAAAGTTAGATTAAAGAGGAGGACTTAGTTTAAATATTATGGGGGACATTTTTCTGATTTACTGTAGGTTTGTCTTGTAAGCACTTTAAAAAAATATTTAAATATTTTCATGACTGCAAGGAAGCTATGAATATTATTGGTCACCCTTTCACTCCTACCTAACAAAGCCATATACCACAAGCATGTTGACACTCCACAGGGTTGCTCAGAGTTGTTATGATTAACATTCTGGTGTAGATATCAAGTGTAATAAGAGCATAAACATTTTGTAAGTATAGGTCCTTTTCATTTGTAATTTTTTATTTCCGAGTGAAGTGATGAGGCCAAATTGGAGTGTCTGCTTAATAACAAAGGGCAACATAAAAGTTTCATTTTTGTCTGAACTGCAAGTCTCCTCATGGTGCACTGAGCTATCTCATCCCAGACCTGGGCTCAGACCTCAGAGCAGGCTCGTGAAAGCATATGCCAGTATCATTTGCAGGGAATTAAACTTTTCAAAATGAGAGCAGGAGATGCGTAGAAGAAAGCTCGATGCTGATCAGGGTGGGACTCTTGATCCTTCCCACCTTGGCTGACTTGAAATTCTTGCATCACCTTAGCAAAACCTTCAGCAAAATCAATCAAGCCAATTTTGATTTACTCAAGCATAAAAAAGAGAGATGTGTCCCTTTCAGAATGAAATGATTCTTTTAAATCAGCCATGTTTGTTTATGGTAGTTTTAAAGCACCTCGATCTGGCAGGGGACACAGAACATCTGCAGCTTGGGTTCTTGAGGAGTGAGGGGAACAAATTGCCCCCACTTTGCGTAAAATGCAGGGTTGACTATGCTTTTGTACAATGATACGCACCCGTGGCCGGGCAGCCTGGGCTACATGCTTGGTCTGTTTCTTCTTTGGGAGAGAAATGAATTGACGCAGACAGGCAGTATTTTATTGCAGTCTGTGTTTATTTACACTAAATACACTTTTGAGCAAGTATATTTGATGGCAAAGCCATAGCTGGTGGCAGTTTAGAGGCAAAACTCAAAAAGGCAACTCCATGATGAGACTTAGCGAGTGATAGGTGTTTATCCATGACTGAACTTCCTTTATGTCAAGTTCTCACTGTATGACATTCCTTGGGAGATTTAGACATCATTCATCCTTCTCTGTTTCCCTGTGGATGATCCAGCTGTCATTCAAAATGATGACCAGGTTGGTGCTGATGTACCGCTGATGACAGAGACAGGCACACAACAGAACACACTGAGATCATGCAGCAACAACTAAAGTTTATTTTTGGGTTTCCCCTTTTATAGGGGCTTCAAATTTCCCGTGCTTACACACGATTGGCTAAGGGTCTTAACTTCGCCTAGCTCACTGGCCAGTGATATGAGCGCGTTCATACTTTAAAGGGATTGGCTGGGGGCCCCTGTGTTAGTTTGTCATGCCTGGGGACTTGTTTACTTCTATCTTCTAACAAGCTAGGCTGGTTGGTGTCTGTTATGCCAAATTATCTGTGCAGCTATAAACCAGCTCTAGCTGTCACACTGATGGGCCTGACTGGGTCCTATGGACAAAGCAAAGGTATTGGGGGTGATTCCTTTCAGAGAGATTTGAATTTCAAAGAGGTTCACTTGAGAATTGAGTCCATAAACTCTTTTTCTGCAGACAGACACAGTTGTGGTGTTTAAGTGTTCTTAAATACTACCTGTTAACCTAGCTCCTTAGGTTTTTGGGGAGCATCTACCATTCTTATACTTCCTCTTAACACTGAATTCTTCCTCAGCTCAGATTTCATGTTACAAGTTAGGTTTAGAACTTTTCCATTATTTTCCTCGGTTTTTTGGGGTTTTTTTTAACATTTGGGGAAAAGTACTGTCCAGTTTGAGATTAGCAACATCTTTATCATAGTCATTACCATGTCATTACCAGAAATGAAATCACGGAAAAGACACAAAACCACAAGTGGGCAGAATTGCAACAGGTGTGTTCTGGCAATCTTTAAAAATCTTTAAAAAAGGATCTGATACAAGATTCAGTACTTGTAGTACATGTAGAGTCTGATCTGCCACAGCAACATGTTTTTCAGGATGAAATGCCAGACACTGACAGAATGTAGATACTATTTAAACCTGTGAAGACAAAATTAAGGAATTCATTAAGAAAAAAAAATAAAGACTTGACAAAGCTCCCCATTTGTTTGTCTGTCTTCAGTGCTAAATGATAGACAACCTGTATTCTGATATTTGCAGTTGATGGAGAAAAACTGAATTCCCAATTAAAGGTGTAGTTTAGTCTCACGTTTTAGTTTTAAATTGCATCATCCTTCATCCCTTGTCATGATTCATGAACTTTCTTGCATGACTGAAAGAGAATAAATGAATATCTATTAAAATCTTTCTCAACATTTTCTCCCTTAAAATAGTACCATTTTAGCTCACTGATACATATTGTTCAGTTTAATATAATTCTGGTACTTTGCGAGTTTAAACTTCAATCAGCAGGTTCTTGGGCTTTTCATAATATTCAGCTACTATGTACCTGTAAAAGAGAAGATCAAAAGTGAGAGCATGAATTGCTTGTCTTAAGTAAAGCTTCTGACTGATGCTGAATCAAAAATACAAGAGAGAAATACATGTCTGGCAGTATGTCCATTCTGCCAGTGTTACAGCTGTTTTTTTTCCTTTTAATTGAAAAGAAATCTTTCCTTGAGACTAATCCAATCTGTAATTGAAAGTTGTAGTTGAATGTAAAAATATTTTGCTTTGAGTCCTTAAAAACCACAGCCTCAAAACTGTAGTAATTAGGGGTCATGATGTATTACAGAATCCCAGAATAGTTTGTATTGGGAGGGACCTTAACATCTAATTCCAACCTCTCTGCCATGGACAGGGATGCCACCCACTAGATCAGGTCCTCATGTAACCACTTTGATTCAGAATCTCACATCTGAATGTGGATGTTTTTTCCCTCAGGTACCTTCTCAGTCTGTCTGTAGAGCTCTTTGGGAGTTTTATCTAATTTATTTTGTAAAAAAATTTAGAAGTGCTTTAGTAAAGTCATCAGCAATGAAGCTACTGATCCATGCAGTGTTGTTCCAGTTCCCATTAGTAGTGTTGTTATTACGATAGAACTTATACAGCTGACAGTGGTCATGGATACGGTTTTTATTACTAAATAAGCCTGAAAGGGTTTGTGTGGAAAGTTAAAATTTAATTTCAGAGTTGTTAGATTGCCATCATTCAGCATTCTACCATGATTACTGATTTCTTTTGAATGCTCTGGGCCTTGCCTTGAACATAGAAACTGTGTGAGGGGATTTTTTAACCTTCCATCAAAAATAATTTCAAGGATACTACCATTACTATTTAGGGAAAAATGTGCCTTTTCCAGTCTTGTGGCTCTTTTCTCACAGTCAGCTGAGTTGGCGGCACTTGCAGGAGCAGACGACCCCATTGCCAGTTCCAGGCATCTATCCATCGGGGGAAGCAGGGCTGGAAATTACACAAATGCAGTCCAGATGTGTGTGCTTGAAGGAGATGGGCCTGCATGCCTGTTACTTCAGCTGTGGGAACAGGAAGGCTTCTTAGAGTCTTCGTAACACCCTCGGCTCCTTCTGTCTTCTGCAGATGGGATGGGATTGCCTGCTCTAACTCCTGCGGTTGGTTGATGACATTCCCTGATTTTTCTGGGTGATCTCTAAAAGCTGCTGAGCAGCTCTTAGGTGCTGCAGTTCTTGGGTGCTGATCTTAAAGAAAATAAATGTAAGTTTAAAAAAATACTTTTGGCTGATGCTTCTCTCACTGAGGGAGGTGATCAAGCCATAGCTCAATGCTGTAGGACAGTCATGCTGACCACGGGCACAGCTCCTGCCCTAGGACTTATTTTCAGCAACTTTTAGTGTTGCCTGGCTGCAAGAATTGCGAAGATGCCAGAAGATGAGCAAAGCTAAATCAGCAGCTAAGGAGGAATATGGTTTTCTGCATGAGTGCAGGTAGAAATTTCCATGGACATCCTTTCCCCATTATGACTATGGGTTTCTGCAACCACAGAAACCATCAAAGGGGTAGTACTTGAACTTCTGTTTGTACAACCTGTCATTGCTGCTGGAAAAAGGTGAAACCTTCAGACTGATGCTTATGTCTGAATTTGTAAGTGGCTTCAGAAGCCTTAAGAACTTATTTCTGACCTGGAAAAAATTAGAGAAATGAAGAGGAGACTTTCTCCAGCAGCTTTGTACTGATGAGTATTCTGGGGACATTTTTAGTACCTAGAGATTCCAGAAATAATAAGCAACTTATGATGCTTCCTCCTGAAATCTGATTTTAATTATGGTTTTGGAACAGCACTGGACTTTTATCTCAGCTTGTGATGGTGAAAGGTAGTTGCAGATGAGGATCACACTTGTGTTCTTTGTCTGCCAAAATACCTTTTCTTGAGCTCCTGCTATTTTCAGCCCATCTGTGCAGGAACCTCATTCAGGCTGTCCCTCTTCTTGTTACAACAAATTGTTTTGACACTATGTGCAGATATGTATAATTTGGGCCCAGAGAAGCAATATTGAAATGATTCTAAGCCATCAGTTTCACCCCTATTGTCTCAGCATTGTTTACCTGCCACCGTGGAAGATGCTGAAGGCAGGGATAATTTAGTACCATTTCTGTGGGTGAGCGAGGGGAAGAAGCACAGTGGTCTTGCTGAACCTGTGTCTTGGATGACACAGAAAACTCACTAAAACTCAAACCCAGTTTTTGTCTCATCAAAAAGTGGGTAAATTGCAGTTTAATTAAAGGGCAGAATCTCTGCAGAGTATTTGCTGTTACTGAAATTCCACACAGAGGAACACAAGGCTATGTGTTTGGCTTCATTTGGATATGGAAATTACTCTAAATAAAGTTTCATCTTTTTGCACCCTCCTTGTCCCACAAGCCCATGCCTGGATTCTTCCTTCACCATCCCTGCTCTGCTTATTTTAGAGCATCACCCTGCATTTGGCAGAATGGATCCATGGTCTTGTAGCCTGAGGGACAGTTGTCAATACTAATGAGATCTAATACAGAATAATCAACTGGGAATTTAAGTGTTCCAATCCATTAAGGTACTCTGGGCATGCTGCAGCTAAAGAAAAAAGCATTGTTGTTTGGGATTTTTTCAGTTTACCCTTGTAGAAGTGGGTGACATGTTTATAAAGGGTTTTTGGCAGACAGGGAGAGGACAGGATTTATTATCTTTTGTATTAGGCTTTGAATCTAATTTTCAAATGTATGCACTTATACTTCATCTGCTATTATGTAATTATGTTTGGTGTGCCCAGTTTGCCATTAACACATGGTCACAAATTAAGTTTCTTATGTATTTACATAACATCTGAACATGAATCGCATAGAACTGCTGATTGAATGAATGCACCTATTCACGATTCATATGTGCTTTGTGTCTGCACTTCTATGGGAGTGTCAGTCTATTCGCGGGAATAGGTTAAAGCATTAGGTGCTGATACAGGAATTTACCATATTTTTAGGTGTTTGTCGGTTTTAAGAGGGAACTGTGTCTTGTTCTTTGTGGTGTTTTTTTGGGGGGTTTGTTTTTTTTTTTATTGTTAAACTTTTGCCTCATTTTAACATTGTTTTTTTAGCTTGTAGTTCAAATTCTACTTTGACAGTTGTCTTCACAAAATGTTTTGGCAAAGACAACACACAAAAGCCCTGTGTAAGTAGTTCCAGTGTTGATCATTATAGACATGAAGCTTGCTAAATGCTGCTGTGAAATAGGTAAAATACTACATTAATTTTATAGACAGGCAAATGCTTTAATTTGTTTTCGCCTCTTAATTTTTCCAAGGAAGGCTGTGAGTCAGTAAGTACTATAATCCATGGTTCCGGAGCCTGTTAAGTAAATTTTTTTCCTGCACATGTGTGTAAGCTCATTATTTGCATATAACCAGAACATCTGTAAGTGGCAACTAGTTTAGAGGTTATATCATTGCACATGAATTAAAATATGCTGCTGCATTATCCAAAGCCTCCTCACTCCTCTGGATGAGGGTCCAAATGGATGTCTCATGGTAACGTGTGTAGGAGATGCCTGAATAGCACCCATGTTGAATTCCTCCTGTCTGTTCCCATTTCCCCCAGTAGCTCTGGGCTGTCCTTGAGCAATCCTCCCCAGCCCAACCAACAGCATCTCTCCAGAGTTGAATGAGAGGAACATGGGCCTGATCTTCCTCCTGCTTCTCATTGTCCTCTTGGATGCTCTCAGTGGAGTCTAACTGGGGTGGGGCCATCTTGGATGAACTCCCTGTGAAAGAAATTACAACACATTTCCTTTGCATCAGGAAAAGTTTGATTATTCACTAGTCAAGCTGAAATTCTCAAAAGCTTTTAGTCGAAGGTGGATGTCATTTAGCACTTTTATTAGGTAGATTTTGGTGTATTTGTTGTCAGTAGAGGAGAGAAGAGGGATGAGGTAGAATTATTAGGTTTTGGGTTGCTTTTAGGAGGTGCCCTATGTGGTGACATACTGGGTATTTTAGAGTTGAAATTTGAAGAGAACTCATTTGGCACTTACAGTATTTTTCCAAAGTCTGATTTTAATCAGCCATAGAACTGAAACCAACTCCTCCCAAGAATCCATCATAAAACCTAGTTTCTTACTCAAGATGTTTGTTTTCTGAGCTAGCTCCTTGGCCAGTTTTCCAATGGAAGATTGCCTTGTTTCCCATGGGAGCGATTCCCTCAGCAAACATAAACGCCCAAGTGAAATGAGGCATATATACCAGCATCTGTCACCAGCCTGCACTTACTGCCTGGGATGGTTTAAGGATGAAATAAACCATCAGAGACCCATCAGCCACTTTTGAGCACCATGTGAGAACTCCCTGGCATTGGGTTGCCCAAGGCTGACATGAGCTGCATGGTGACATGAGGCTGTAGTGGAAGAAACTGTGTGAACATTAGGTGGTAGAGTAAATTCAGTGACAGCTCAGTGTCTCAGCCTTTTTCCTGCTCCAAGATGAGATGCTGATCTCCTATGGTCCCTTGATAGATGTGGGCAGCCTGGCAATGGAAAGTGCATCAAATCAGCTAACATCATCCCATGTGCCTGGGTACTGACAAACAGCATGAGCATGGACATGCACACTGGTACCCAGAAGACATTAACTGAAAATCAGAAATCAGAGTACCCTTTAAACTGCTGTGATTTAAACCTAGGCTCAGTCTTGTCTTAAAATCTACAGTGTCACTGAAGCAGAAAGAGCATCATCAGTGACTGAAATCTTTCTATGTTTTCCTCAAATATTTTCTTTTTTGCAGTGAGTTGTTTATACTTCTCTTGAACCTTATAAACATGACAAGTTCACATGAGAGTTGAATTCTCTTCTACTTCATGTCTCACCATGAAAGAAAAGTCCTGATTTTTGATTGCAGTGCCTATGTGATGCCAAGTAGTATTTTAAGAGGCAGAAAACCAATGCTGAGTCATCAGATCAGTTTGACTTTCTAAACTCACTTGGAGTTTAGGTGTTTGTAAGTCAGACAATTACTCTTCTTTGTTGAGGAAGCACTAGAGTGAAGTAGAAAATGTGATGCTTTCAGGATGTCTGAAAGTAAAGTAGTTCAGCCATGTAAGAGGAATCATCCCATTGACTTTATGCCCTCCCCAAGAGCATTAGGACAATGATAGACACTGATGAAACTGCCTCAAGTTGTCCAGAGAAGTTGTGTCTGTCCCACTCCTGGAAGTGTTCAAGGCCAGGTTGGATGGGTCGTGGAGCAACCTGGTTTAGTGGAAGGTGTCCCTGCCTTTCAGAGAGGGGTTGAAACAAGGTGGGCTTTAATAGCCCTCTCAACACAAACCATTCTGTGATTCTATGATTATGTGACACTGTTTTACACCACAACAACACAGACTCCGAGCTTCAGAAGGCTGAAAATGACCCCTTTATTTTTGGGATATGTCTCCCTTTTATACTGTTTCATACAGACCAATTTGATTGGTGAAACAAAGGCAAACCTCTTCAATCAAATTGGTCAGACCAGACGGACATGAAGAAGTCCCTCCTAGGAAAAGGAATGAATAACATAGGTACAGTTTACAAAAACACTTCTCTTGTTTACAGAAAATTCCCTGGGAAAAGAATTTCAGAAAACCAAAACCTCAGGCATGGAACTAGGGCTACAGTTATGGACTGTGCATCCAGAATTTCCCTTAAAGAGGCAAAAAGGAAGAAACTAAGAAACAAAAATGTGTTCTCATCCACCAGGATCACAGCAAATCTTTTCAAGGTCTCAACCGCATAACTTCACCTCTCCCTTTTGACAAAGCATTAGTTTTTCAAGGTGTTTTTCTGATTCATTGGTTGGAAATGAAGGCAGCAGGCACCTGGAATCAGGACTGGCACCGAGGGCTGTTGGTGCTGCAGGGAAGCAATGTGGAAAAGAGGCAAAACAGGGTTCATCCATGGAGGAAGGCTTTACACTTCCACCCTTTGTCTTCCTGTCTGAGAAGAGACATAAGAGCTGTTGCCTGCTCATGGTGGGTAGTGTTCATTTGAATTGGAGTCACGTAGATAAGTCTTCACTCCTGATTAGTGAGAAAAGTGCTTGTTGCTTTAGATCAAACTGTGCCTTCATTTATGTCTGTGAGCCCTGCAGGGCAGATGTGGGCAGCGCAGCCTCGCAGGGTCACACTGGTCTTTTGTCACCTCAAGAGTGAGTATTGTGTGAATGTGGTGTTCACTGTCTGACTGTATTTTATTCACGAATCAGTCAAGATAGATTTGTTAAACCAAGCCCAGCCAGGCTTTCACTAGAGAGGGGCAGCATCTACTAAGTACTCCGGCATTTGTGGTCGGCATTGGGACCTTTGGCAGTACAGATTGTGTTTTGCTGCCTTTCTGCAAAGAACCACCACAGGCTGCAGAACGAGAGGGCACAGCTCCGTATGCCTCCTTTCCGGAAAACAGCCTCAAATTTTATATATCTCATTGTCAGTGAAAGGCAATGACATACCCTCCCTCGATTCCTGCTGTATTGGTAACACCAGGGCTGGTAACACTGAGCAGAAGTGGGCTCTGTGCACCCTGCATTACCTAAAATCTCTTGATGGTCTGGAAAAACTGGATAAAATTACTTAAAATTACTAATTTAAGGCAGATCTTTGGTGTAAGATTTGCTCATTTTAGTTCTTCCAGGTATTTAGGCTCTCTGTACAGTATTGGTCTAACAAACATCTTTAATATCAAAATTTGACTGGTGGGATTTTTTGCTGATAAAACTCCAATAAAATTCATCCCCGCCAGCAAGCTTTTCTTACTTTCTTAGGAGAGTTGGAGTGGTGCTTGCAGCATGTATTTTAGGGTTAAGGATTTGACCAGAGGGCAGAGTGGATTGTAGAACATAAAGACTGCATGGTTTCCAGTTAGACAAAAGGTGTAAAGCTAAACTCCACGCAGAGACCTTTGTTGCAAGCACACATACTTTCTGGTTTTACATGGATGACTATGAGTGTGTATTTAGCCACATGGGTTATTAAATGCAACTAATGAAATGGCATTTTCCTGCTTTCTAGAGGTTGCCCATGCCACATTTCTTAGAGGCTTTGTTCTCT
Organism: Illadopsis cleaveri; assembly: GCA_013399915.1. Taxonomy (NCBI): domain Eukaryota; kingdom Metazoa; phylum Chordata; class Aves; order Passeriformes; family Timaliidae; genus Illadopsis; species Illadopsis cleaveri. Next base: position 147,828 of record VXBB01003835.1, read on the forward strand.
CTTCCTATTATACCAAACCCCTCAAACAAGCACACGAGAAGAGATCCCCACCAGCAGCAAACATGACACACAAGGAGCCACAAATAAAGCTTCCTTAGGGTTGTGGCATCATGCTGCCTGTCAGTTGTGGTTCTGGTAGCCAAAAACAAAAATCCGTGTTCAACCTATTTGGATGTTTATTGTGGAATTAATTAACAGAAGTTTACATGGCTCCAGCCACTTTCTGACAGATTTTAATATGAATTTCCAACCTTTCCTGAGTTCTCAGCTGATGCACAGTAGAAATGCACAGAGATAATTTGTATCTCTGTTGTTTTCTGCTTTTGACCAAACCTAAAATACTTTCAATTAATTTCAGCCATGCTTACAAGATAACCAGTTTTGATTCTGCAGCCAGCATTGTTTTGGTGTGCTCTCTCTGCTTAGTACAATGCATCAGATAAATGATGGTGTAGGCTTTTTTTTCAGTAAGGAATACCTTATTCCTATTGATGTCATTTCAAAATGATTTTTTTTCTCATAAATGCTTCCTAATTTTGTGTCTAACCCTGTTGCATTTTGAAGGATCCATTGCATAACTGCAATCAGTTAAAAAACTGACAAACTGCAACCATTTTAATTTACTCTAAACTCTTGAGCCTTTTCCAGAGGTTTAAATTTACTAAAATTAAAATGAAGGAGGAAGATGTGCTGAAAGCAGCAGTTCTCCATAAGGGAGAACAATTCTCCATTACCTGCAGAGCTTGGATTTATTTGGTGAACACAGCGATCACAAGATTAAGAATCACTTCCATTGCAGAGCTATAGCAAGATTGTCTTAACGTTTTGGAAAGGCATTTGTTAGGATGGGGGCTCAAACAGGAAAATTTAGGATGGCTGAGTAAAACAATAACAAAAATTCAGTCTTAATTTTGAGGGGAGACCAAAGGAAAGGAACAGCAGCCATTCTCTAAGGCCAGCTCCTGCTCAGCATGTGCCACATGTCTCCCCACAGCCCCCTGCTCGCTGTCTGCTTTGCTGCCTCCTGTGGAATCCCGGGAATTGTCCTGCTCACTCTGGGAGTGAACCCTCTCACTGGGGCCCTGGGAGCCTTCAACATTTTCCTCTACACGTGTTGTTACACACCCCTGAAGAGAATGAGCATTGCCAACACGTGGGTGGGAGCTGTTGTTGGGGCCATTCCCCCCATGATGGGCTGGACTGCAGCTACCGGGAGTCTGGATGCTGGTGAGTATAAAACCCTTTCATCAGGGCAAGTGGTTGCCAGGGTAGCTAAAAAACCTACTCAAAAGGCAGTAAACTTTGTTCTTTATGCTTGTTGACCTGACCTGGCCATGTTGGACACAGCTTGCAGCAGCCCGGTTTAGTTGAAGGTGTCCCTGCCGATGTCAGAGGGGTGGAACGGGGGGATCTTTGAGGTCCTTTCCAACCCACACCATTCTGTAATCCTATGCTAAGGCTTTGAAACCAGCTAATTTTGGTAACATTCTCCTTACATGGGTATTTCAGGAGAAACTTGAGCTGATAAAGCAGCATATCCTATTGAATATGTGTTTTGACCATCTTTAAAAGAGAATCCAGAAGGAAAATAGTATCTGTGGTGTTCACATAGGAGAAAATGTTACATAATTTCAGGATTCAAACCATATTCAGGATTCAAACCATATCTGGTAAGATCCAACTTGCAAAGAACTTTCAGCTGGAAAATTCCCAGATGTGTTTTACTATATTTCTACAAGCCATAAAATATCCTGGGAAGATTAATTTATTGGTGTGTTTCTTAATTACCCATTGATAAACTCTAAGTTATAAATGCTCCTTCCCCCCTCCTTGAAAAGCAAACGAAGATTTCTATTTTTGTAACTGTGAACCATTTTTACATCCCGTGTAAAAAACACTGATCTCTTCAGCAGCTCGACTCTGACACAATCAGGCCTTGTTTTTCCTGCCAGCTAGAAACTTAAGAATAAAAGTGGCTCCACAAACTTATAGTCTGAAGCAACTAATGAAGTGCAATTAATAGGTCTGTTAAGAATTGGTTTAGCACACACTCATCCCACAGGGAGACATATTTAAGGCTTGAATAATACTTTCAACAAAAAGGCTTTTAACTAGAAATTATCAGAATTTTTGTGAAATCTGTTCTTTATGCACTTCCTAATAAAAGTCCATCTGAGTTGGCTGTGTGTCCGCATGTTCCCACACAGATCTAAACCAGAGCAAGGATGGAAGGTGGTGTGGGGCTTTTTTTCATTGTGTGTTGCTTCTATACAAATATTTGCTTCTCTGAAATTTGCTTAGACCTCAAAATTATATGTGAGAGTATCTATTGTGTCTTGTGTTGAAGAGTACATAACAGACATTGTTAGCAGCTCTGTACTTTAGAAGAGAAGAGGGAACGTGACAAAAAAGGCATTGAGCATGTCCAGGGAAGGGCATGAAGCTGGGAAAGGGGCTGGAGCACCAGGAGCAGCTGAGGGAGCTGGCGGTGAGGGGCTCAGCCTAGAGAAAAGGAGGCTCGGGGGGGACCTTCTGGCTCTGCACAACTCCCTGACAGGAGGGGACAGCCAGATGGGGGTCAGGCTTTGCTCCCAGGGAACAAGGGACAGGAGGAGAGGGAATGGCCTTGAGTTGTGCCAGGAGAAGTTTGGACTGGATATTAGGGAAAAAATTTCTTCACAGAAAGGGTGGTCAGGGATTGGAACAGACTGCCCAGGGTAGTGATGGAATCACTATTCCTGGAAGCGTTCAAAAAATGTGTGGATGTCATACTTGAGGACATGGTTTAATGGTGAACATGGTGCTGGGGTGATGGATGGACTCGATCTGAAAGGACATTTCCAAACTTAATGATTCTATGATTCTGTAGAATTAATTAAAACCAAAATGTATATTTTTAAGACCCTTATAATTCTGGCTGCAGATACTTAGACCTTAACTCTAACATTGTTTGGGGGTGAATGTGTTGATTTTGCCACTTTATTGCAGAGTTGGTGTCCGAGGATGACTCTCATGTGTCTGTGCTTCACCTGCACAGTTCAGCCTGAAGAGCTGGAGTGCACGAGCTGCATGTCTTCAAAAGCTGTTGCTGTAGAGGCCAGTGAAAACCCAGCATGTTAAACTGGCACTGATTGTCATTAGCTTTAATTTGTCATTTTAATTTTGGGGCCTATTTCGCAAAGAGCAAAGCTGTCCCAGTACAGAGCAGAGAGGGCAGCAGGGAGCCCCACTGGTGCCCAAGTAAGCTCTTCCTCTCTAATTTGCAGCTAAAATGTGGTTATGTGTCCCTATGCCAGTTCTGCTGTGGAGGCAATGATCCCTGGCAATGATGCCATCAGTGGAAGATGGTAACTTTAAGCCACCCAAGCAGACTTTGTCAGAACACGTTAATCTGGTGGATAACTAGTGTGTTCTGTGTAGCTAAAACTTTTTCTAATCACCTCCCAGTCTGTGTCAGGGAGGCCAGGTGACTTATTTAAGAAAGAAAGAAATGTTATTGAGCTGATGCTGGTGTTTGTAATGAAGCACACCTGGGGAGAGTCCTGAAAACAGGGACTGGAATGTAATATTTTAGTGCATTTCAGTATTAAATGAAAACAAAAAAATCCCCAACACAAACCCTGCAAACACTTTTACAGAAAAAAGAAGTAACTAGAAGTAAAGGATGCCATTTTAGACAATGATTGTCACTGTTAAACATTCTACTTTCGCAAAGAAAGAGTTCAGTCCCTGGCAGCATCGTATCCATGCAGAATACAGGCGTGCATCCATACACAATGTGCAGACCTGCGTCCCTTCCCTAACCAGCTTGGTCTCAGTTTTTGAGCTCATTAATAATGTGTAATTACTGTGGAGACTTAACCTAGTTTTAGGTAGAGGTGTGAAAATGCCTTTGCACCTCATTTTAAAAAAATCATTCTACTTGATAAAAAAAAGGAATGTGAAGGAAGGGAGGCAGGAAGCTAATGAGAAGGAAATTTCTCTCCACTAAAGTGGTGGATTTTTGAGTTTACATTTTCCTGTGGATTTTCCCTCCTTGTAATCTTCTCACAGCAGCCACATTGTTGTACATGTTGCTGGTTATAGGGAAAACAATATTTAAGTGTAGCCCTTTCCTTACCATTTGTGGGGGAAGCTAAGTGTTAAACTGTTATGTAAAACAGTTAGGACAGCTATGTCTGCTCCCTTCAGGAGTTCCATGACATGGATGCTGTGAGATAGCTTGTCCTTTGTGAGAGCTGGAGATGGTTCCTTAGAGAGTTCAAGATGGTTCCTCATTTCCAGTTGCAGAGCTAATAACAAAGTATCTCAGAGTGGAGCAGCATTGTTTTAATTTGTCCTCATTCTGTTTATGACTTTCAAAGATTAATACCTTGGCAGTTTCTTGCACGAGAAACAAATACTGTGTATTTACAGATAGAAGTCTGGGACCCTCATATTTCCAGTGATGCAAGTACTTGCTGTAATTTATAGAATAATCATAGAATCACAGAATGACTTGGGTTCGTAAGGGACCTTAAGGACTATCCTGTTCCAACCACCCTGCCATGGGCAGGGACAGTTTCCACTACACCAGGTTTGCTCCAAGACTTCATCCAACCTGGCCTTGGACACTTCCAGTGATGGGGTAGCCACAGCTGCTCTGGGCAGCCTGTGCCAGGGCCTTAATGCCCTCTGAGAAATTTCTTACACTATACATCTTTGCAGATCTTGTGGTAATTTCCAGGAATATTTGGTTCCATTTCTGCCTCGATAGGTAACTTTAATTATATGCTCCTAAGCCTGATTGAACATCCTGCTCCCAACCCTGGATTTTGTGCCAATGTAATTTAGGGAAAACCTCCCATTTCAAAAGCAAAAGATAAGGTTATCTCTGGGAAGATGTGGAATTCCTTGTTGTGGGTTTGGGGAAGGTTGTGTTTTTTTAATGGCAGCTGTTTGAAACTGATGAAAGATGGGGAATGTTAACATTTCCTTGCTGGGGGAGTGAGTGCAGGTGAGACGGTCAGAAGTGCATGATAAATGTAATTAGCACATGGATATCACTGCCACGTATCTGGGGTATTTATGCAGAACTTAACTGCCAGCCTGTGATTTGCAGTAACATGTTTGCTTCCTTGAAAGCAGATTTCAAGCTCCTTCATGGGACTATTTGTTTCTGAAGAGATTTGTTTTTCTAGTAAATCAAGATAGCTTCAAATTATTTTACAAGGGAAGGACTAGCAGGAAAATAATGACATTCACTTAAAACCTTAAGTGATAGCAGAGAGACAGGAAGATAGGTCAAACTTGGCAGTGTCTCCTGTTCTGTGTCACATCTCCTTCCTGCAGAAGATCTCCTGGCTGTGCTACAGTGCTGCTGAGCTTGTGCACAGGGATTCTTAGAAAGAAACAGAGCTGTTTATTTTGGTGTGGAAAAGGGACAGTGCATACATGCTTTAAATTACCCTCACGCTGCTGTTCTTTCTCCCCAGACTAATGTCCATTTAAACTTTTTATTTCTAGTTAACGGAAAACTGAATCTAGAGTAAATGTCTCCAAATGCCACAGACCATTTTTTGCCTTGCACATTTTCGTAAACTCATAGAATGGTTTGTATTGGAAGGGATCTTATAGATCCCATTCCAACCCCCTGCCATGGGCAGGGGCACCTTCCATTAGACCAGGTTGCTCCAAACCCCATCCAACCTGGCCTAGGACACTTTCAGGGATGGGGCAGCAACAGCTTCTCTGTGCAACCTGTGCCAGGGCCTCACCACCCTCACAGCCAAGAATTTCTTCCTAATATCAAATCTGAATGTCCCCTCTCTCAGTTTGAACCCATTCCCCCTTGTCCTGTCACTATGTTTCCTGATGCAGAGTTGTTCTCAGGCTTCCCTGTAGCCTGTTCAGATCCTGGAAGGTGCTGTGAATTCTCCATACAACCTTCTTCAGGGTGAACAGCCCAAATTCTCTCAGGCTGTCCCCACAGGGAAGATGCTTCAGTCTCCTTATCAACTTCATGGGCTCCTTTGGATTTGCTGCAACAGTCCCATGTCCTTCTTACTCTGGGGGCCCAAGAACTTTTGTACTTCTTCCACTCACCGTGCTCTGCTCAGGTGCTGAGGCCTGGATCCCACTGGCAGAGCAGGATCAGTGTCACGGAGTGGAGCAGTTTGGTGCCACAGAGTTAATACAAACCACCCAGTGAGATGGAAGTGACAAGCAGGGCTCCTCAATATAATGTGCTTATCAGCTAAAGGGATTTATTCTGAGTAGGTGGTGGCAGAGCAGATAAGGGCCCTGACAGTTTGGCAGACATTGCAGAGCCACAGTCGCCCAGGAGCCATAGGTATTACTGCACCAAAGAATGTTTATCCCAAGAGACTGTTTAGTTTATCAGATGCTCCACTCCTGGTCTCATTTCCCTGAAAGACATCTTGTACTGATTTTCATTCATTTTCAGAAATTTAAATAATTCCTCGGGGTATGGAATTTATAGACTCAGTATCAATTGTAATCATGTGGAGGCTGATTTATAAATTGCCTTTACTTTGTAATTCAAATTGTGTTGTGTGGTAGAAATTAATTATGTCAGCCAGCATCTATTTACAAAACAGGACTTAAAAATGGGCAGTTCTTATCAGCTAGTGACATTTGGCAGATGGATGGTTTCAGTAACAAAAAAAGGAGAGCAGGAAAGAGGGGGGCCTGTGCCCAACCTGCCAAAGACTGGAGTCTCTCATACATTTCCTGGTGTAACACTTGTCTGCCAGTAGGAGGGAGAGCAAAACAACAGCTTAATTGCATGCAAAACAAACTTGGAGATCTTTGTGTCCCTTCCAGTTAAGCACTTGGAGCTTTCAAAGCCCCTTGATGTGGGAGCAGGTCTGGGAGCCAGCTGCCAGAGCGGGCAATTGCAGTGTCCTGCTGCTGCAGGAGAGGAGGCTTCAGCTATAAACTCCCACTGGTAAACTCAGCTTTTCAGGGTTTCACTTCCAGATGAAAGAGCAGAATTTGTGGTCTGTTCCAGAGGAAACCGAGATATTCATGTCACTGACATATGAGCCTTGGAGCTGGGGGCCCAGGAGTATGCTTTGTGGGGGTAAAAAATGAGGCAGAGGGACAATACTAGTGAGCAGCTGGTCTGAATTTAGGACAAAAGCCAGTAGGCTGGTTTTTTCTTCCTTTTCATCTTCATAAGAGACAAAAGAAATGGCAGTTCCTCTGCTGAGGCACCTGGGGACTGACCCCACAAGTTCACAGGCAGCATGCCCTTTGCCCAGTTCTCTACCCCATATGTAGCTGATGGGGGAGCCCCGTGCCCCTGGGTGTGAAACACAACACCCACAGAGAAATCAGGACGGGGGGATCTGCAGGAGGGACTCCCGCTCTTGGGCTAGTGGCAGCCCTACCACAGCCTGAAGGAGGTGGCCGATGAGGAGCCCCTGCATGGCTCTGCAGGTTTGCAGTCCTCTGCTGAGTCTGGTCCTTTGGTAAATGCTTCCTAGACATATTTGCAGAAGACTGTATTTTCATCTTACCAACAACAGGCTCTTCTTTAATGGCATCTGTTGCTGGGGTTAGCTAAGGCGAGTTATATATGGTGTTGTTGTTTTCCCAGCCTTGCCTATATAATGAAAGGTGTTTCCCTGTGAGGTTTTTGGCTACAATAACCTGTTGTGTGTCACACAAGAAGCGCGCATGCCTGTATGTATCCATACACACAAGCTTTTTTCCATGTGGTGAGCGTACCTGAGACATCTGGCTTCCTTCTGTTAATGGCAGAAGCCAGGAACACTTGAGGAAAAAAACCCCACAGCCAACTTCATTTCCTATTCCTGGTGGACGTTGAGGATCATTTTGTTTTGCAGACAAGCCAGACACACGTCCAAGATCCCCTTCCCTTTCAGTGCTGCTGCAGAGGAGTCTATTGCAGCCCCTAGATGCTCCTGCTCCACAGGCCTTTTGTGCCATCTTTCAAAAGAAACAGCTATTGAAACTCCTGACCATGAAGCTTTTGAGTTTTCCAGTGTTTTCCTTGTTGCCCTTGGTTTCCATTACGGTGTAACCTTGGATGGGCACAATATGGGCTGGGCCATGCATCCCACACTGACAACCAGGACCATTGTCCCAGCCCAGGGACCTTGTGTGGAGCTTTAGAAGTGATACTTTCCCTTTTTCCTCTCAAGGCTGCTTCACTGCTCTCGTGTCATCCAGCACAAGCAGCAGCTTCTGCTTTTGTTTTTCAGTGGAAGCAGAAGTGCTGATTGTTGTCTTGGTATGGTGCTGATGTGGGCAAAGTAGAGGGAAATTGTATCAGTTTGGTTAAGATTAGTGTCTAGGTAATTCCCAAATGTCTTTGTGTTTGAGAAGGCTTCATAATTGCAAATTAGGATGTAAATTTTGACTAGCTAATCCTATTCCTAATTCTAAAAGACAGTGGGAAGAATGAAGTAGCTGGTAAGATTTTTCTTCAGGAGGGATGATATCAGGACAGTATCTTGAACACTTGTAACTGGAAGTCAGTTGATTTAACAATCATTTTCCATCACCAAAACAAGCTGAAGCACAGGCAGTAATGATTGTTCCTTCCAGCTCTCCTTCACAAACAGAAAATGCAACCAAGAGCTGAACAAGCTGGTCCTTATGGATCAGAATTGCTGTTAGTTAGAAATCTCCAGGGAAAACTACTGTGTTAAACTTGTGAATGAACATGAAAGAAAAGACAGAAAATAAAGGGTTTGGACTTGTATTCTTTACATTTCTTGTGAATGTAATATCCTGTAAAACTTATGTAGGACTGTGGTGAAGAGTTTGGGACTGGTTATGCTAAAATTTCTTGTAGAAAAGGTGGAAAAGGCAGCCTGAGACAGCACGGGTGCTCACAAACAGGTGGATACAGCTGGACCAAGTCAAATCTCTGAGCTCTAATCTACCTTGTCTGGATTAAAGAGGAGTAATTTGTTCAACATCTTTTAAGGGAAGAGAGCCAGTTGTGTGCTATCAAGTAAAACGGTGTGTGGTTGTTTCCTGACTACGATCCAATAAGAGGCTGAGCTTACACTGCCAAAGCCTTCCCCTCCCTACAGCAGCCAAACTCGTACCCGTTTCCTAGAGACAAAAGGCCGGTGCTTTCCTCTCTTAAGTCACAGCTACCAATGTCTGGAAGTAATTTTAAAATTCCTTCACATTATTCAAGGCAGAAGAATTACTAAAATTGTGCTTTAAGCAAAACAGCATTCTTAGGTTGCCAAGGCCGTAAACACTAGCTTTTGGGAAATGCAGTTAAGATTTCAACATCTGTTTTGGAGCTGATATTTAACTGTTCCATGTTTATCTTAATGCCTGGTTGGCCACTTCCCAGTTATACATATGCAGCACCAAAGCAAAGACAGAAGGAGTGAGTCTGTTCTTGAACTGATGCTACAGGTCAGTCCTCTCCTCTCTCCTCTCTCCTCTCTCCTCTCTCCTCTCTCCTCTCTCCTCTC